>CM056052.1:355276786-355839758 GCA_029574335.1 Rana kukunoris
CACCCCCCCTCTGTCACTCACATCCACCACCCCCCCTCTGTCAGCACACCAACCCCCCCTCTGACCAGTCACACACCCCCCCCCTCTGTCAGCACACCACACCCCCCCCTCTGTCCAGCACAAACCACCAGCCCCCCTCTGTCCTCACACCAACCCCCCCTCTGTCAGCACACCACCCCCCCCCTCTGTCAGCACACCACCAGCCACCACCCCCCCTCTAGTCAGCACACCCCCCCCACCTTTGTTAGCACCCAACCAGCACCCCCCCTTTGTCAGCACACACCACCCCCCTCTTTGTCAAGCACATACCTCCCCCCACATTCAGCACACCACCCCCCCCAGCTCATCACCGTCACACCCTCCCCACCCCCCCTCTCACAGCACACCACCCCCCCACAGTCAGCCCACCCCCCTCCCCCCCCCCACTGTCAGCCCACCACCCCTCCTCTGTCAGCCCACACCACTCCAAGTCAGCCCCCCCCCCCATTGTTCAGCCCACCCCCTTCTCTGTCAACCACAGCACCTCTCTGTAAACCCACAGCAGGGAGCCAGCCCGTCACCTGCAGCAGGGTGCACTGTGCAAGCTACCCACTGACCCACAGCAGGGAGCCAGCCAGTCACCCACAGCAGGCTGTGCACCATGTCAGCCAGCCACCAAAACACCCACTGACCCAAGTCAGAGAGCCAGGCCAGCCACCAAAAGCAGGGTCCAACAGTGACCCACCCACAGAAGGGTCAGGGTGCTAGCCAGCCACCCACAGTGACCCACCCACACCAGGAAACCAGCCAACCACCCACAGGAGCCAGCCAGCCACGGTGACCCACCCAAAGCAGGGAGCCAGCCAGCCACCCACAGGAGCCAACCAGCCACAGTGACTATCCACAGCAGGATGCCAGCCACCCACTGTGACCCACCCACAGCAGGAATCCAGCCAGCCACAGCAGGGTGCCAGCCAGCCACCAACAGGTGACAGCTAGCCACCCACAGTAACCAGCCACAGAGGACGCAGGAGCCAGTCAGCCACCCACAGAAACCAGCCAGAGAGGATGCGGCACCCAGCCAGCCACAGAGGATGCGGGAGACAGCTACAGCACCCATAGTTAAGGTAAGAGTAGCGCTACACAGTGCCAATTTTATTTATACTTTCTATATTGTGCCCTGCTGCCCCCTGTGCACTGTTTATCTCAGGTTCAACACCCAGAATTGAGGCATCCACGCAGTGCAAGCTGGGGCTTTGTGTGGGTGTGGTTTGAGTGTGGGCGGGGACACAGGGGGCCCCATGATCTCCTGTTGCCCAGGGGCCCCTTGAGTTGTCAGTCCGCCCCTGCTTAGAAATTAATTGAAATTAATTTTAACTGCCTTTAGTCAGACTTTGTGCCTCTCTTTAAATATTTGAGGGTCAATGCAGCAGCAGAGGGCAATAAGGGCCTATTTTTAAAGATTTTTGACGGCTTATTAAGAATATGAAAAAAACTTCATGTGCATAGTCTGGGCACACGTGCACTTTAAATACAGTATTTACAGTAAATACCCTTTTACAAATCTACCCTATAGGTTTACAGGTTTCAAAATGTCATAACACATTCTCGTGGACAGGTACTATATCTCCACTGGGGTGACCGAAGTCTGCTATCCCAATTTTGGATACTGGGGGAGTTTTAGATGTCTCAGGCTTTAGGAAGCATCCCATCGCTTGCCACCAATGTGAAGTACCTGTCCTAGTACCCAGCTTTGGTGCTTCTGTCAGTAGTATACCGCTTCCTTCAGTCTGGACATAGATACCAGATATTATAGCATACAAGGCTAGCCGACAAATAGCTTGTATGAGATCTGGAACAGTTTTATTGAACTTTATTTTATACCTCAAAGAAGAACAGTCCCTTCCTGATCATATTACCCTAACAATACAAAACTGTAACCAGAAACATAATTAACTTGAGCTAATTAACTAGTCACTTAAATCAGCCTAGGTGACTCAATTCCCACCCAGACAATGTTGTGATTAATCAGACAATAGGTGACCCAATTAACAATTAACAATGAGACATTTCCAGCATAATGGGAAAGGTCTTGGGTATTCAGGGATCTGCCTTTCAGCCTTCCTGCCTACCAATTTTGATATGTTCTGATATGTTTTGTTGGGTGTTGTTTGTTTTCTGTTTTGCTCCCCCCATCTGCTCACTCTCTCTGGCTCGCCGCCTTTCCCATTGGGCTGTGGATGGGGATCTGCTGTGTAGGGGGTGTGGGTCTCTGGACAGGTCCAATGTCTCGCCACCTTTGCACTACTTAAGGCATAATGGGTTGGTCGTCGGTTAGCTCTGCCGGGCCCTGCCTGATGAAGACGTGCACCTTACCCATCCCCATTAACCCCGCCCTGATCCCCCCTTGCTGATTCATTTGGTATCTTTGCCTCTTTGGAGGGGGAGGTGGGACCTGTCCGGTGACTATATTCTTATTGCTCGGGGACTGGGGTGGGGGCTTCCTGGGACAGTATTGACTTTCTTTATTTGTGGTTGTATGTGCCCTCGGCTTGGCCCTCTGTCCCGGCATCTTGGGGCCTGGTGTGGGGGCTCACAGGCTGTTTTGGCCTGAGCAATGTGCCATGCTCGCCTCTGCCCCCGGGGATGCCACCTCGGATTGGTCTCGATCAATGGTTTTCTCTCATGATTAATGTTCTCATGCTGTTTTGCTCTACTGCTCTACTGTTGGTTTGGTTTGCCCTTTAATTCAGATATAAAAGGTTCCTTGTTGTCTTGTCCCGTGCATTTCCAATTTTGCTGGTTTTCTTCTTCTTTGAATTCTAATTTTGGTAGCCCGCTCTGGGCACCCCATACCGCTCTTACCACCCCCACTTAGGGAGGACTCTCGCTCGGGTACTTTGTGCCCTGAGTCAGAGACCTGTTTCTTTACACTCTAGACTAATCCTCCCCTTCACCCCTTCTCCTTTTCCCCTCTCCCACCCCTCTTTTACTGCATATATATCAATCTTTCTCTCTAATCTCTCCTCCTCGCTTCTTTCTTCTCTCCCTACCTCTCACCCATAGGGATCACCCCGGCTGGGGTAGGCTCCCCGCAAATTCATTTATTTTTTATTTATTTTTTCTTTGGGCCGGGCAACGCCATGGGTCTCCTTAAGGTCACCTCTCTTAATTTAGATGGCCTTAACACTCAAGAAAACGCTTGCAGCTCTTAACGGAGCTGCGGAGGGGTAAGACTTAAGTTGCTTTCCTGCAGGAAACGCACTTCCGCGGTGATCGAATCCCCAAATTGACGAACAGTGCCTTTCCTGCGGTGTACCACAGTGTCTTTCCCATCTCTAAGTCCAAAGGTGTGAGCATTCTGTTGGCTGTCCCCTGGATCTTTGAAGCGCAGGAGACGGGTGAGTTGGGTCGTTACCTCCTTTTGAAAGGTAGGGTGCTCGACAGGCAGGTGACCTTTGCTAATGTTTATTTTCCGAATGTGGATCACCTGCAATTCATGCGTAAGCTTCTCCTGGAAATTCTGAATTTTGCAGAGGGGCTCCTGATCTTTGGGGGAGACCTTAACTTTGCTATGGATCCCCTTCTTGATGTCTCGCATGGCTCCTCCCACCTTTCGTATTCCCGACTCAAGCACCTTAAGGCAGACCTTCACACCCTGCACTTGGTTGACCCCTGGAGGCTGATGCATCCTCAGGAGCATGATTATTCTTTCTTCTCCCCGGTGCATCAGACCTACTCGCGGCTAGACTACCTCTTGGTTCCGCACAAAGACCTTTCCAGAGTAATCTCCACTAGTATTGATGTTATCTCCTTTTCAGACCACGCTCCAGTTCATATGACCCTCCAATTGGGACCGGTGACCCGGACCCCGCCTTCCTGGAGATTGAATGAGTCCCTCCTCCAATCAGAGGAGACCTGTGCAGAGCTTTTGACTACCCTACATGAATATTTTGCCGTTAATGAGGCCTCGGTCCCTAACCCCTTGGTGGTATGGGAGGCTCACAAGTCAGTTATCCGGGGTGCACTGATTAAAATAGAAGCGCGTCTTAAGCGAGAAAGGTCTCGCCGTACAGAGGAACTATTTGCCCGACTACGCAGTCTGGAGTGCTCCCATAAGGCCAGTCTTGCTTGTTCCACATACCAGGATCTTCTCAGAGTCCACGAGGAACTCTGTGTACTTTCATTTCATAAAACAAAGCAAAAACTGGCATGGGTTTGAATACTCCAATAAATTGGGCACGCTGTTAGCCAGGGCACTGAGGGGCCCACGCACCAAAACTTACATCTTCCACATTATGGGTTCTTCCGGGCGTAACCTGCATACCTCCTCTGACATGGCGATGGAGTTCCATTCTTTTTACGAGGGCCTTTGTAACCTCAATTGCTCCCCAGTCTCTGATCCCCCTCCTGTTGGTGGCGTCACCCCCCAATCTTACATTGCCTCCTCGGGTATGCCCTCTCTGTCTTCTGCAGTCCAGGAGGAATTGGAGAAGCCTATCATGATTGCAGAATTGGGGTGGCCTTGGCTCAATCCAAGCCCAAAAGGCCCCCGGTCCAGACGGCCTCACCCCGAGCTACTATAAAGTTTTTTTTTTGAGACACTATCTAAACCGTTGGTTTCGGCGCTTAGCTCAATCACGGAAGGGGAGTCCTTCCTGATTGATACATTGCGGGCCTACATCTCTCTTATTCCGAAGGAGGGGAAGGATCCACTGCGATGTGGGAATTACCGCTCGATAGCCCTCTTGAACACGGATTTGAAATTGTTCACAAAGATTTTGGCAAATAGGTTACTCCCCCATATCCCGGGTCTTATCCATAGGGATCAAGCAGGTTTTGTACCCCTCAGCGAGCCACGAGACAATACCATCCGGGTGGTGAACTTGATCCATGCTGCTAGGGCCTTGAAACGGCCCCTTCTCCTGCTGTCTACGGACGTGGAGAAGGCTTTTGACTGGGTGAATTGGTCTTTCATGCAAGCCACCCTGGAGCATGTGGGCTTACCTTCCTCCATGCTGAGTTGGATTCTGTCCCTGTATTCAAACCCCACAGCCGCAATCAAGGTCAACGAGACGAGGTCTGCTTTCTTTGGGATCCATATTGGCACACGGCAGGGATGCCCCTTGTCCCCATTGATTTTCATACTTACCCTAGAGCCCTTCCTGTGTACGATCAGGGCGGACCCTACTATCACCGGCTTTCAGAAAGCCTCTGGGATGATCTTTTTTTAACAGATCCGTTAGCCTCCCTTCCGGTTTTTTCCAGTCTCTACGGGATTATGGAGCCCTCTCCTTTTTTCAAATTAATGTGTCCAAGTCGTCCACCTTGAACATCACGGGGGGTAATGATTTGATCAAATCACTTTGCCCGGCTTTCTCCTTCCGCTGGGCAACAGATTTGATTCGCTACTTGGGAGTCAATATCACCCCTGACCCCTCTACCTTGTACTCTGCTAACTTTGCACCCCTGCTTACCCGTCTTAAAGCAGACCTTCTCCACTGGCACTCACACACGTTGACGTGGTTCGGTGGTGAAGATGACGCTGCTGCCCAAGGAATATATGTGGACTATTTGTGGATTTGGAATAACAGCTGCTGCTGCGCTATTTCTACTGGAGGTTCGACTAGGCCTCCTATAATCCAAAAAAAAAATATTTTTATTTTTTTATTTTTTTCCTTTCTATAGATTCATTTGACCTATTGGGACATGAATAACAAAAAAAGGCTCTATTATAGAGGAAGTAAGGAGCAATATTGCTAGGCTAGGTTTAGAGAAAAATAGCGGGTTGAAAGGTAGGAAAAATAATAATTTAAAACTAGGCTGGTCAGCCAGGTGTGCACTATTGAATGTGCGCTCCTTGCCTGCTCACACGATAGAAGTCTTTGATTTTATAGAAGAATATAATCTAGACTTATTATTTGTAACGGAAACCTGGCTGTCAGTAAGTAACTACACGGCTTTAGAACAGGCTATTCCAGTGGGTTATGGCATTGTCAGGGAAGACAGGGGTAAAGGAAAAGGTGGAGGGACGGCAGTAATTTTTAAAAAAGATTTAAGGATAGTAAAATTAGAAGAAATTAGTGACAAGGGCTGTGAATTCATACGAGTTCACCTTGAATGGGACACAGATACATTTTTAATGTTTTATGTATTTTACATTTCTCCAATTAATAAGGGAAAAGCCCTGGAGACTTTTAAAGATATTTTAATTAATAAAATGTGTCACTCGGTTCCATGTATGGTTTTAGGTGATTTTAACATATGGTTTGAGAAACCTGACCTCATGGAGGTCAAGAATGTGCTAGACATACTCTTAATGGCAGGTTTCTCCCAACTGAGTAAAGGGCCTACACACTTAAAAGGCCATAGCTTAGATGCTATTTTTTTTAGAGACACTATTGTTGATAGTTTCTCGATTATAGAACATGGTTGGACGGACCATTGTTCTCTGCACTTTACCATTTATGGTAAAGAAGAGGTTAAACATAAAATCACCCCATTACCACTTATAGAATTTAGAAATTTTACAAATTTTACAATAGATGAGTTTAAAACTAAAATATCTTTAGAACTCAATCAACCCTTTCCCCCAGATGTGGAAAGCATGGATATGGTTTTTGGTGTCCATTAGCATGCATGATTAAAGTATTAGATGAACTCTGCCCCATAATTAAAAAACGCCCATGTAATAGAAAAGACCTGGGGAACTCAAAATGGTATACCGTGGCTTTAAAAAACTTTAAATTCAAGGGCGTGCCCTTGAGAGGTGTTGGAGAAAGAGACATATGCCATTTGAGTTCCAAAACTGGAAGACATGGCGGCGGTGATATAAGGCCTCTATATTTAGAGCTAAAAAAGCTTATCTAGAGAGCCGTATTTGGGGTGCACAGAACAACACTAGAGAACTATTTAGAATAGTGACAGAGTTTCTCCAACCTGAAGCAATTAAAACACAAGAAATAGCTACACCAGAGTATGCTCAGACTCTGGCGGAGTTTTTTTATGGAGAAAGCACAAAAAATACATGATGGCCTGGCCAACCATATTGTTGAAACTAAAAAAAATAATCTTTTAATACCTGACATTATACAAGAAAGGAGAAACGACTGCCTGGACAATAGTCCAACCTCTATAGGCAGTGATCCTATGTTTTATTTTTCACCAGTAACCGTAGAAGCAGTAGGACATTGCATTGCCACTGCTAAAGATAGTGCTCCCCCATCAGACCCATGTCCGGGTCTCGTGATGAAGTTGATAGCTGAAGAAATAAAGGGTTTTGTGGCTCAGCTAATCAACAGTTGTTTTGATAAGGGCGAATACCCAGAGCATTTCAAAAAAGCTATAGTTACTCCAATACTAAAGAAACTTAATTCTGATCCAAGAAAAAAGGAGGAAAGAAGACCCATCTCAGGGATAGCCTTCCTGGCAAAGCTGTCAGAGGGAATAGTCTGTCAACAGCTGCAATGTTTTGTGGAACAACATGGGTTGCTGGCGGAGCAGCAGTCAGGGTTCCGTCCCAGTCATGGTACGGAAACTGCAGTAGTGGAGATCATGGATGACCTACTGTTTGAGGCAGATGCAGGGCAGACCTCCGTCCTCGTCTTATTAGATCTTTCGGCAGCATTTGACACCATCGACCACGAGATCCTAATGCGTAGACTAGTTGAGGTCGCGCATGTTATTCATGAGGCTTTAGGTTGGTTCATAGCCTTCCTAAAGGGTAGAGAATTCAAGGTACGACTGGGCCCATTCTATTCAGGCCCAGTATGCCTTGGTTGTGGGGTACCCCAGGGTTCCCCCTTATCTCCCCTCCTCTTTAACATCTACATGCGTCCTCTGCTGGATATGATAAAGGACCGTGGGATGGGATGTCAGTCGTATGCTGAAGATACCCAGTTGTATACCAGGATTGATGCCGGAGGGCCGGGGGACGAGGTGGATCTTCTGGAGACTCTTGGGGCCATCAAACAATGGATGGCCGACAATTGTCTCCAATTGAACCAGGCGAAGACCAAGGTACTCCGGACGGGATCGGCCCAGAACTTACACTGGGTGTTGCCTTGGCCGGACGAGGAGGGGAGATTCCCTGTAACTGCCGAAAAGGTGAAGACCCTAGGCGTTCTGCTGGACTCCGGTCTGTCCCTGGATGCACACATCGGCAGTATTACCCAGTTATGTTTCCTCAAGATGAAGCAGTTGTACAAGGTTGTACCCTTTTTGTCAAGCTCTGCCAGAATTGCTGTAGTTAGAGCGCTAGTCTTACCCCATTTGGATTACTGCAATGCTCTTTTCACGGGTTTGCCTCAGACCCAGATTAGACGCTTGCAGAAAATCCAAAATCAGGCTGTTCGGCTGGCACTCAGGCTACCAGGGCGGACGTCCACCTCCACCCACCTGAAGAGCCTCCATTGGCTCCCAATACGGGAGAGATCAGAATTTAAGGTTCTTTGTATTGCTTACAAAGCCTTTAACAATCTAGGCCCATGTTATATCCGCAAGAAATTGCGGCGACAGTTTGTGACGAGAGCCTTACGGGCCACGTCACAAACTAGATTGGTGGTTCGGCCTTATAGGCTGAAAAAATGGGGGGGGCAGAGCTTTTTCAGTTCAAGCTGCCCAGTTATGGAATCTGCTTCCATGCCACCTGCAACAACAGGAGAAGTACCAGGTATTCAGAAAAGATCTGAAGACCCTGTTGTTTACTAGGGCCTTTAGTGGTTTGGGGTGAGATATCTCTTTCTCTATCTTTTCCCCTTCCCCTTTTTCCCTTTCCTTCCTTTCCCCTCTCTTCCTTTTTTGTTGTTTTATACAGTTTTTAGCGTTTTTATAATGTATACATGTAGTACCGAGTGTTAGAATGTCTATATGTTTATTGTAACCGCCACTCGATTTTATGTTGTTTTAAAGTTTGTTTTCTTGGTATGTTTCTGGTAACGTGACTGGATGGGAAGCAGGCGCATCGATGCAAACATGTTTTGTGAACTATGCGCCTTGTATAAGAAACAAACAATAAACAATAAACAATAAATACTTGCTGCAAGCACTTCCCATTTGTCTGCCCCCAGTGTTCTTCAAGCAGATGAATTCAATGTTCAGAGACTTTGTTTGGTCCTATAGCAAATCTCATATCCGGTTACAATTTCTTCATCTTGCAAAACATAGGGGAGGGGTCGGTCTCCCAGATGTGAAAGCCTATTACAGAGCCTCACACCTTACCAGGTTGGTGGACTGACACTGACATGTAGAGGCGAAACATAGGGTGGCCATGGAGATGGAGGACTCTGATGGTACAGCTAAAAGTTGGCGGTGAATCGCGTTGCCACTCCCAAAGGCACTCTCTGATCACCCCACACTGGGTAGCACTCTTCTGGTAGCCAGGGATGCGTTTAGACACACTTCAGTGTCACCGCTGCCTTCTCCCATGGCCCCGGTTCTGAGCAACCCGAAGTTTCAGCCCAGTCTTCGGAGCCCCAATTTCCAGCGGTTGGCCACAAGTCGCAGACTTCGTCTCTGTGATTTTGTGGGCTCCGATGGCCGACTCTCCACCTTTGCTGGGGTAACTGCCACAGACCCTCCGTTGGACTTTTGGAGCGGCTTCCAGCTTCGCAACTTTCTACGCAAATGTCTACAGACCCTTGGCACCTCTCAACCGCTTACGGAATTGGAGCACCTGTGCTGCCGGGGGGAGCCGGTCCGGCATGGTATCTCAATTATTTAAGCCTTCTTGACAAGACCAGCGGAGGGATACATTCCTCCATTCCTAACCAAGTGGGAGTCCGACCTGGGCACCCAGTTCACGGATGCACAGGGGGAGAATATCTTTTACTTCTCCCATAAGTCATCCATCGCCACACAGATTCAGGAGAAGTTGTATTCAGATGAATGCTTGAAATATGGAAAACAGAAACAGTTATGTTAAAATCTTTCATCTGGATGGAGAAGTGAATACACTCTTAGAGGTCTTAGTTTGAAGTAGTGGTGGGCAGCAATGAGTTGCAACAATCCATTGTGATAAATATAATGGTAACATATAGGGCCAGATTCAGGTAGATGGGCGCATATTTGTGCAGGCGAAGCGCTGCTCATATAAGTTCCACCGATGCAAGCTAGTGAGGCAAGTACAGTATTCACCAAGCACTTGCTCCTAACTTTGCGTAACGTAAATGTGAAGGCGCAAGCCGACGTACGTGGAAGTGGGTGTGACATTATGCAAATGATGGCCTGAGCCTGGAGAAGAGACTTACGCCCAGCGTATAATCCACTGAGAATGCGCAGTGTCGTCGACGCATGATCGCTTCCCTGTGCGTATGCTTACAACAACGCCGGGCCAACTTCCTAGGATACACCGGCGCACCCTCTTATGCCAAGTGCATAAATACGCCCAGACATGCGCCTGTCCGATGCAAAAGTACTTCCTGCTCTGGCAGAACCGTTCGCCCATCCCTAGTTGTACACAGTTTGCCACAGTTTCTTTCTACTAGCACCCCCAGCAGTTATTAATCCATTCACTGTTGTAATCACACAGTAATCCTGTTTTTTACTTGTACAGATAAAATACACAAGTATTACACCAGGGGGGTTCAAAACTTTTAACTTTTCAACACTGTGGCCACAGATTACACCCTTTTGCCCCACAAAGTATCTTTCATAATACATTAAAATGGAGTATGAGGGGAAAACAGTGCCCTGATGTCTCTCCAGCTGACCTTTGCACATCATGTGTAAAGATAAACCAGCTATTTGTTGGAGTAACTCTGCGCCAGACGTATGACTTGCGTGTGGCACACATAGCCAGCGTCGGCCGCAAATACGTCCGTGAATCAGCATGTCTCCCTCATTTACATATTTGAATAGGAAATCAATGGCCGCGCCAGATGCGTCCAGCGCAAATATGTGCCTACGATAGTTTGGTGGGTACGGCGCATAGATAAGACGGCGCATCTTTACACTTACGTGGCGCATATCGAGATACGCCGGCGTAAACCTTGCTGAATCTGGCCCAGAGTGTCTAAAGTATTCATACCACTTGAAATGTTCCACATTTTGTCATGTTACAATCAAAAATGTAAATGTATTTTATTGGGATTTTAAAGTGGCACATAATTGTGAAGTGGAAGGAAAATGATAAATGTTTTTTTTACAAATAAATATGTGAAAAGTGGGATGTGCATTTGTAGTCAGCCCCCCTGAGTCAATACTTTGCTAACCCAGCTTTCACTGCAATTATAGCTGCAAGTCTTTTTAGGGATGTTTCTACCAGCTTTGCACATCTAGAGAGCAACATTTTTGTCCATTCTTCTTTGCAAAATTTCTCAAGCCATGTCAGAATGGATGGAGAGAGTATGTGTACGGCAATTTTAATATCTTGTCACAGATTCTCAATTGAATTTAGGTCTGAACTTTCACTTAGCCATTCTAATACAAGAATATGCTTTGATCTAAACCATCCCATTGTAGCTCTGGCTGTATGTTTAAGGTTGTTGTCCTGGTGTAAGGTAAACCTCCGCCCCAGTCTCAAGTCTTTTTCAGACGTTTTCTTTTAAGATTGTCCTGTATTTGGCTCCATCCATCTTACCATTAACTCTGACCAACTTCCCTGTCCCTGATGAAGAAAAGCCACCATGTTTCACGGTGGGGATGATATATTAATGGGGTTGTGCAATGTTAGTTTTCTGCCACACATAGGGCCAGATTCACGAACACTTGCGCTGGAGTATTTGGATATGCGCCGCGTAACTGTGCTGATGCGCCGACGTTTCTATGTGCCCGTACCCACCAAACTAGATGCGCCCAATAACGGGTCATTTGCGACCGGCGGAACGTTCCGACGCCAGAGTATCGTCAGCGTTTATTTTCGCTGGGCGCATCAGTCGCGCCCATTGATTTCCCCTGCAAATATGCAAATGAGGGAGATTTCCCAATTCACGAACGGATTAGCACCATACGCTGGCTACATGCGCCGCGCGTATCTGATCCGTCCAGCGCAAAGTTATTTCTACAAAAGGCTGCTTTATCTTTACTCCAGACGGTCACAGGTCAGCAGGAGAGCAGCTACAGCAGCGTTACCGACGATAGGAGCTTGCTGAGCACCCCCACTTGCAAGGACAACACCTCTGTGTGCCAACATGCCAGGGGCACTCGTGGTCCTAGAACTACTGATGGGTCCCCTGGAACCAAGAAGGCGGGCACGTGAGAGGATATACCGCACTCGTATGAACCTCTTTGGCATGGGGGATGAGGAGGTGTATCGCCTCTTCAGATTCAGCCCAGATGCAATACTTGAACTAACCACAACCCTGCAGGATGACATCACCAGCCCAACACACCGATCACAAGCAGTGCAGCCACTGGTGAAGGTCCTGGCAACACTCCATTTCCTTGCAAGTGGATCATTCCAGCGTACAAGTGGAGTGGTGGCTGGGATGTCACAGTCCTCCATAAGCAGATGTGTGCACCAGGTTGTCCCTGCAATCCTCAGACGCATGTCCAACCAGTTCATCAGACCCACCACTGAGGAGCTGCGGCAGAAGGCAATGACAGATTTCTACAACATTGCCAGATTCCCACGCACTGTGGGGGCCATTGATTGCACACATGTGGCCCTACAGCCCCCCAGTGCCACAGAGCACATATACCGCAATCGGAAGCATTGGCACTCCATCAACGTACAGGTGATAGCTGATGCCCAACGCCTCATATGGCACGTCCGTGCCAAACACCCCGGGTCCAGCCATGACAGTTTCATATACCGTCAGAGCCCCATCCCAGCAGAATTTAACCAGAACATGTATGGGGACAGCTGGCTGGTTGGTGAGTGACATGGGAGTCAGGCATGACTATCCCCTCCCGTGATGCACAACAGAAATCGCACATGCATGACTAACATTCTCCTGTCTTTTACCTTACAGGTGACTCTGCATATGCATTGGGACCCCATCTAATGACTCCTTTCCGGAACCCCCAAACCAGAGGAGAGAGAAAATACAATGAAGCACACATCAAAACCCGTGCAGTGGTTGAGCAAACATTTGGGCTCCTGAAGTCCCGTTTCCGCTGCCTGGATAAGTCTGGGGGGACCCTATTGTATTCCCCTACCTTTGTGTGTCAGATCATCGGTGCATGTTGCATACTACATAACTTTGCTATGAAAAAAGGCCTGCATATTGACATACGTGATGACCTGACCCCCGACCCACACAGTCCCCCCCTGCCAGAGGACACCCAGTCTGCTGATGGAAGAGCAGTCAGGAGGGTCCTCGCTGTAGGCATCTTTGGACACTAACCCCAAACATTAATAACACAGACAGTGCACGCGTGTACACCACTGATGTCCCTAGATCACACACACCACATGCACATCGCATTGGATTAGCCCAAGTCCAGCATGTAGGAGTTGGGAGCAGTAACGCCAGCGTCAAGGCCCCAATGATGTCACTGTCCATTCACACACCTTTCACACATCATTCATTCAGCCGTGGGGTTCACTTCACCACCACGGCCGAGGGTGACACCCCTTACTTTCAGGAGTGCCACCCTCTCACATTCACACACCATTCACACTGTCCCCTGCACTCCTGACCGTGTGCAGTACAAAAATAAATTAGAAAGATCATATCCTGATCAATAAAAGAAAAATAATCTCATAACCTGAGAAAAAAAATAAAAAAACTCATGACCTGAGTATGTCAAAAATAATAATATAAAACCAGCAACAAAAAAAAGGCCTCATCGGGGATGCCGGGGGCTTCTTCTGGGGGCCCCTCTCTGGCTCCGCAGCTGCCTGGATGGAGTGGGTGGGGGGGCATCTGGAGGTGGCTGATCCCCAGGTGGGCCACTCCTGGCAGGTGTGGCCTGCGTGCCCTCCAAGGCCCTGGCTATCCGTCCAAGGTATGTGTTCGTCTGGGCCTGCATCCGGAGCTGACGGGTCATCTGGTAATGCTGGGCCCGCCGACTCAGCCTCCCCTGCTCCCGGATGGCAGCACTGTTCCCATGGATGGCAGCAGTGTTGGCCTGGACGGCTGCAGTAAGGTGCTGGATATCCCCCTGCACCTCCCCCAAAGTGGTGACCACTGCAGCGCAATTAGAGCTGACATCCTGCACTGCGTTGCTGAGGTTGGCAACGGAGCCCAGGCTGTCAGACACTTTCTGCAAGTGGTCCGCTATGGCCCCCATTTGTTCTGTCTGTCTGGCGTGATCCCTCGCCAACTGGTCCTGGACACCATCAGACACCCCCCTGGTCTTCTGGGTCGCCTTCCTGGGGCCCGAAGATGGATGTCCTCGGGTGGAAGGTGTCGCCCTTGAGGGGCTTCCAAGGATGGGGGAGGGGACGACAGACGGGCCAGGAGAAGGGGAGGAGACAGACAAGACTAATGAAAAGTCCTGCTCTGCCACAGCAGGATCCTCCACAACCACCTCGGCAGGTGTGGTGTGGCCACTCTCCTCCTCCACAACCTCTTCACCACCCAGTGGCTCGGGCACATGATGGCGTGGGGGGGATGGGGTGGAATGCAGGCTGACAGATGATGGCCCAGCTCCGTCATCTGTGGATGACACAAAGCAGACACATGTTGGTGGTCCCACACACTTGGCACATGTCCCCCCCCCACCCCCCCAAATGCAAAACATCAAATAGGGGATTATAAAACACTTACCTGTCCTTGTGCCTTCCTCCACGGAGTCATAGCCTGCGACCCCCTCCACCTGCTCCCTCTCCAGGCAGCGAGCAACCACCTCCTCCTCTGCGGTCAGGGTGACAGGACATGGGGGACCACCACCTGTGCCCCTCTCATACCTCCTGATGGAGGCCACCTTGTCCCTCACCTTGCGCCGCAGGTCATTGATTTTCTTTTGTATGTCCCCAGCAGTCCGGGTGGAGTAGCCCAGGACATTGACCCTGGCAGCAATCGACTCCAGGATGCCCTGCTTCCTCTCCCGGCTGGTCTTGCGGCTTTTTTTGCCATGGAGAAATTCATTCTCCGTCTCCATAGCCGAGATAATGACAGAGACCTCCTGGGTATTAAAATTGAGGTTCCTCCTCTCTCTGGGGGTAGCGGGAGCAGCCATTACAGAGCAAAAGTATCTTCCCTGGGGTGGGGGGAAACGGAACTACTTTTGCGCCGGAATGGCGTTTCCGCCAGCGCTTTTAAGCGCCCAGCGGAACGCATTGCGCTGACGTTTCCCAGGAAGTGGTGCCGACGGAAGTTGTGAGCATGCGCACAAGGGGGCGAGGGGAGCCGCACTCACTGCGCATGCTCCGTGGATGATGCGCTGAACGTAAGCCTCTGCGCCGGCCTCCGCCCATCATTTACATATGATCACACCCACTTCCACTTGCGTCGGGTTACGCCAGCGCATTATCGTTACTCTGGCGCAAGTTTACGCGCAACTGCTATGTGAATTACAGGAATTGCGCTGAAAGGGTCTTCAGAGTAACGTAAATGAGAAGCGTTACTCCAGAGGAAAGATACTCTCATCTACCTGAATCTGGCCCATAGCATTTTGCTTTTAGGCCAAAAAGTAAAATTGTGGTCTCATCTAAACAGCACACCTTCTTTCACATGTTTGGTATGCTCCCTACATGACTTCTCGCAAACTGCAAATGGGACTTATTATGGCTTTATTTCAACGATGGGTTTCTTCTTGCCACTTTTCCATAAAGATTTGTGGAGTGCACGACTAATAATTGTCCTGTGGACAGATTCTCCAACCTGAGTTGTGGGTCTCTGCAACTCCTCCAGAGTTACCATAGGCCTCTTGGCTGCTTCTCTCAGTTTAGGTAGACTGTTAGGCCCCAGGCACACGAGACACTGGTAAACTCGAGTTCAGAGGCATTTGGACAGATTCAATGTAATCCTGTGTCCATGCACACAATCTCGTTTATTGCCGTTTTTAGGCAGTTGCGTTTATTCTTGTTTTTCCAGAAGCAAAGAAATGGGTTCAGACGCAAACGTTTCGCGTTTCAGACGCAAAACGCCGATAAATGCAGCAAAACGCAGTACCGGCGTTTGCCGCGATTTCGTTTATAGGCGTTTTTAAAGGTGACCTATTTTTTTTTATTTTTTTACATTAGAAATCTCAAAAATGATGGCAAATTATGAAAACACATTAAAAAACATAAACAACTGTAATTGCTTGCATTGCATTGTGGACAATCCACAACTTGTGGCAGGTGACGCGGCCAGGTGACGTGGCCAGTGGACAATCCACAACTTGTGGTAGGTGACGTGGCAAGTGATGTGGCCAGGTGACGTGGCAGGTGATGTGGCCAGGTGACGTTGCCAGTGGACAATCCACAACTTGTGGCAGGTGACATGGCCAGGTGACGTGGCCAGGTCATGTGGCAAGTGGACAATCCACAACTTGTGGCAGGTGATGTGGCCAGGTAACGTGGCCAGGTGACATGGCCTGGTGACGTGGCAAGTGGACAATCCACAACTTGTGGCAGGTGACGTGGCAAGTACCGTGACCAGGCGATGTGGCAAGTGAGCAATCCACAACTTGTGGCAAGTGACGTGGCCAGGTGACGTGGCCAGTGGACAATCCACAACTTGTGGCAGGTGAAGTGGCCAGTTGACATGGCCAGGTGACATGGCAAGTGGACAATCCACAACTTGTAGCAGGGGACATGGCCAAGTGACGTGGCAGGTGACGTGGCCAGGTGAAGTGGCAAGTGGACAATCCACAACTTGTGGCAGGTGACGTGGCCAGGTACAATGGCAGGTGATGTGGCCAGTGAACAATCCACAACTTGTGGCAGGTGATGTGGTCAGGTGATATGGCAAGTGGACAATCCACAACTTGTGGCAGGTGAAGTGGCCAGTTGACGTGACAGATGACGTGGCCAGTGGACAATCCACAACTTGTGGCAGGTGATGCGGCCAGGTGACGTGGCAGGTGATGTGGCCAGGTGACGTGGCAGGTAACGTGGCAAGTGAACAATCCACAACTTGTGGCAGGTGATGTGGCAAGTGGACAATCGACAACTTGTGGCAGTTGATGTGGCCAGGTGACATGGCAAGTGGACAATCCACAACTTGTGGCAGGTGACGTGGCAGATGACGTGGCAAGTGGACAATCCACAACTTGTGGCAGGTGACGTGGCAGATGACGTGGCAAGTGGACAATCCACAACTTGTGGCAGGTGATGTGGCCAGGTGACGTGGCAAGTGGACAATCCACAACTTGTGGCAGGTGACGTGGCAGATGACGTGGCAAGTAGACAATTCACAACTTGTGGCAGGTGACATGGCAAGTGGACAATCCGCAGCTTGTGGCAGGTGACGTGGTCAGGTGACGTGGCGAGTGGACAATCCACAACTTGTGGCAGGTGACGTGGCAGATGACGTGGCAAGTGGACAATCCACAACTTGTGGCAGGTGATGTGGCCAGGTGACGTGGCAAGTGGACAATCCACAACTTGTGGCAGGTGACGTGGCAGATGACGTGGCAAGTAGACAATTCACAACTTGTGGCAGGTGACATGGCAAGTGGACAATCCGCAGCTTGTGGCAGGTGACGTGGTCAGGTGACGTGGCGAGTGGACAATCCACAACTTGTGGCAGGTGAAGTGGCCAGTGGACGTGACAGGTGACATGGCCAATGGACAATCCACAACTTGTGGCAGGTGACGTGGCCAGGTGACGTGGCCAGGTGACGTGGCCAGGTGACGTGGCAGGTGACATGGCAAGTGGACAATCCACAACTTGTGTCAGGTGACGTGGTCAG
Source organism: Rana kukunoris (assembly GCA_029574335.1). Taxonomy (NCBI): domain Eukaryota; kingdom Metazoa; phylum Chordata; class Amphibia; order Anura; family Ranidae; genus Rana; species Rana kukunoris. The sequence continues at coordinate 355,294,493 of CM056052.1, forward strand.
GTGACGTGGTCAGGAAATAAAGAAGAACAGGTTGGGACTTTATATGAAGTACCTGGGAAAAGTACTTCCATCCCTATTTGGCAGTAAAGAGGGTGGGCTGGAGTTGGGACTTTGAATGAGACAGTTGACAGGTGTGGGTTGAATGAAAAAAGAGGGTCAGTTTATTACATGTATTTATTACTGAAGCCTCACAGTGTGAGTGGTAGCATGAGCCAGTGCACATGACATACCTACATAATAATGTACATAACAGTCAACATGATAAACATGACAAAAGATAGAAATAACAAATAAACAATATGTGGACTAAACATTACATAGCAACATGATATACAAGTATATAAAATTAAGCATGCTTCATAAAATAGAGTAAAATCAGGTCCTAATAGCAAGTAGCTACATCCTTAGTGCCCGACGCGTTTCTGTGAAAACCACTTCATCAGGGGCGGATGTTGTAGGACATCTGGAATAACAGAGTATGATAACATAACAATTGAGTAATACAACCAGCAGACACAACGTGTCTAATCTGTGTACTTATACTATACCAAGTTGCGGTGTGAGTGGGGGATGGGTCCTAAGTGGTCAGGTGACATGGCAAGTGGACAATCCACAACTTGTGGCAGGTGAAGTGGCCAGTTGACGTGACAGGTGACGTGGTCAGTCGACAATCCACAACTTGTGGCAGGTGACGTGGCCTGGTGACGTGGCCAGGTGATGTGGCAGGTGACGTGGCCAGGTGATGTGGCAGGTGACGTGGCCAGGTGACGTGGCAGGTGACATGGCAAGTGGACAATCCACAACTTGTGGCAGGTGAAGTGGTCAGGTGACGTGGTCAGGTGACGTGGCCAGTGGACAATCCACAACTTGTGGCCAGGTGACGTGGCAGGTCACGTGGCCAGGTGAAGTGGCAAGTGGACAATGCACAACTTGTGGCAGGTGAAGTGGCCAGGTGACATGGCAGGTGAGGTGGCCAGTGGACAATCCACAACTTGTGGCAGGTGGCATGGCCAGGGGACGTGGCAGATGATGTGGCAAGTGGACAATTCACAACTTGTGGCAGGTGACATGGCAAGTGGACAATCCACAGCTTGTGGCAGGTGATGTGGCAAGTGACACCTGGAATCTCCCACTGTGGCTGCTCTGGTACAACCTGTGTTGCAGGCCAACCCTTTTGCTGCTCTGGTCTCTGTGCAGCCACCCACCCCGAGTATTGCCTCTATAAGAGGTATGTCTGGTTCTGCTCTTCTTCCCCGGCAATTTGGGTGCGATCCAGTTTAATGCAGAGGGTTTCTCAACCAGGTTGATATATACTTTGAGATGCTGCCCCTGGCGTTTCCCATGGACAGAAGCAAAGTAGGTTTTGTGATATCTTTGCTTTCTGAGGGAGCTTTAGCCTGGACAAACCCTCTATGGGAGATGCAAAAACCCATGGTCCTGAGTTACCCAGAATTTGTGGCTTCCTTCAAAAGGCTATTTGACGTTCCTGCATGCTCCGCTTCTGCTCCTAAGAGCCTCATGTCCATCAAACAGAGTACGAGAACTGTGGCCGATTACGCCATTGAATTCCATACTCTGGCAACAGAGGTTGCTTGGAACAATGAGGCCCTCGTAATATACCCACTGAGCTGAAGAAGTTGATCACATTTGCAATCCTCATTGACTCCAGACTCGGAGAAAGACTCTCTCTCAAGGATCGCTTGCGGAGACCTCCTGTACATTTGTCTCCGAGCTTTGCAGTCCCACCTCTGTTTCCTTAACCCCCCAAGCTTCCTGATAGAGAGTCGGTCAGTGAAGGTGAACCCATGCACTTGGGCTTCACGCATCTCTTTGCGGATGAGAGAGCCCTTAGGAGGAGGGAGAGATTGTGCCTTTATTGTGGCTAGGCTGGTCACTTTTTGAAGTTTTGTCCTACCCGTCCAGGTAACGCTGCAACATTGAGGTCCTGTCACTGACAGACCTTAGGTGGCGTTGTTTTGTCTCCAGTTATCCAGAAGGATAAGCCCCTGGTTTTGGTTACCCTTTCTTGGCCTGAGTCGTCCGTCGAGACACAGACTCTAATCGACTCTGGGGCTGCAGGCTTGTTCATTGATCCTGCCTTTGTGTCGAAGCACTTGATTTTGCTGCATATGGGTGACACTCCACTTGCCATTGAAGCCCTTGACAGGAGACCTCTACAGCATGTCCATGTGGCTCATGTTCCATTGTCCAAGGCCGTAGGGACTCTTCACTAGTGTTGCTCACGAATATTCGCATCCTAGTGATCTCCATCGACGTCTAAAAGCATTGCTGGTATGATTAGAGAGAGACCCTGGGCCGAGTAGCTGATGCGATTCTTTTATGTTGCCGAAAATTCGCATTTCGAATTTTCGGCAACATAAAATAATCACATCAGCTACTCGACCCTTCTTTTGCATCAGAGCCAATCAGAATAACTCGAATATTCGGCAAAAGGAATATTGCGCGATATTCCTTTTGCCGAATATTCGAGTTATTCTGATTGGCTCTGATGCAAAAGAAGGGCGGAGAAGATAATCGCGCAATATTCTGTTTGCCGAATATTCGAGTTATTCTGATTGGCTCTGATGCAAAAGAAGGGCGCATCAGAGCCAATCAAAATAATTTGAATATTCGGCAAACGGAATATTGCGCGATTATCTTCTCCGCCCTTCTTTTGCATCAGAGCCAATCAGAATAACTCGAATATTCGGCAAAAGGAATATTGCGCGATATTCCTTTTGCCGAATATTCAAGTTATTCTGATTGGCTCTAATGCAAAAGAAGGGCGGAGAAGATAATCGCGCAATAGGAATATTGCGCGATTATCTTCTCCGCCCTTCTTTTGCATTAGAGCCAATCAGAATAACTCGAATATTCGGCAAAAGGAATATCGCGCAATATTCCTTTTGCCGAATATTCGAGTTATTCTGATTGGCTCTAATGCAAAAGAAGGGCGGAGAAGATAATCGCGCAATAGGAATATTGCGCGATTATCTTCTCCGCCCTTCTTTTGCCCCCTTATTCTCCTTTCTTTTAAGTAGAGTTAGTGTTTAGTGCATATTAGTTTAGTAATACAGGAAATGATCTCCGTTTATGAGAATTTCGCAATCATTTTCGCATTAGCGAAATTTCGCATTAGCGAAATTTCGCAACATTTTTTTGGGATAAAATATCACGAATATTCGATATTAGCGAATATTCGCGAATATTCTTCTATATATTCGCGCAATATCGCGAAATCGAATATGGCGTATTCCGCTCAACACTACTCTTTACCATGAGATAATCCAATTCCAAGTTATTTCCTCACCTAAGTTTCCACTGGTTATTGGTTATCACTGGTTACAGAGGCACATCGCTTTGTTTGATTGGATCTGTGCTGAGGTTCTGTCTTGGTCGCCACAATGCAGTAATAGATGCTTTTTTAGAAGGTTGCCAAGGTCCTGTGCACCTCTTCACTCTCCTCCCTGCCGGAGGAGTACCGCGATTTTAGCGTCAAGCCATTACTTTGCCTCCACAACGATCATATGACTGCGCAATTGACCTTCAACCTGACACATACCTTGGAGGTGAGCCTGACATGCAGAGGGAGACCTCTCGTACAACCCTGGTTCCTGGGTCACTGGAACAGTGACCGGAGCAGTACAGTGGGGTATGAGTGCCTGCTGAGTTCTCTTGAACTGGATATGAAGACCACTGTGAAGGCAGGAACTGGCTTGGAAGCTGAGGATGCAGGTCAGTGGAATGCAGGTGCGCCAAGGAGCAACAGGTGTGCGCAGCAGGTGAAGATAGGAACCAGCCTGGAAGCTGAGGATGCAGGTCAGAGGAATGCAGGTGCACCAAGGAGCAACAGGTGTGCGCAGCAGGTGAAGACAGGAACCTGCCTGGAAGCTGAGGATGCAGGTCAGAGGATGCAGGTGCGCCAACTGGTGCACACAGATGCAAGCAGCAGGCAGAATAAGGGTCAGGCGAGCCAGGTAATGCACAGTGGATAAGATACAGGCAGGAGCGGCAGGCAGCAGATGGTCAGTGTTTAGGCAGGATCAGCAACGGAGGATCAGGCAGACAGATGAGCAGAACAAGGTCAAGGAAGCCAAAGTTCAGGACTGGAGATAGCAGCAAGGTCAGGGAGCTGGGTCAGAGTAACAACAGGTGCAGGTTCAGGGTCAGGTCACAGGATGAGCTGCAGATCAAACAGCAATGACCTGGACAGTGGAAGCTCCTTTTTAAAGGCTACTGCTCGCCAAAGCAGTGTCACTGTGTGCGCATGCATGATCTCCGTGATCAGTGCATGCGCATTGCTGCACGTCTGTTTACTTTTGGCAGTCTGCTAGTGGGGATGTGCCAAGCCCTGCTACGGGTCTAAACCTGGTGCCATACCCCCTCGTGACCGGGTTTACCCTTTGTCGGTCTTGGAGGATAAGGCCATGGAGGAGTATGTTGCAGATGCACTTTCTCAAGGTTTCATCCACAAATCCTGGTCTCCTGCTGGTGCTCTTTTCTTCTTTGTGAAGAAGAAGAGTGGTGAACTGAGATCTTGTATTTATTATAGGGGTCTCAATCATTTCACGATTAAGAATGCCTATCCGATTCCGTTGATTACAGTTAATTGACCGACTCAAGGGAGCAACGGTCTTCACGAAGCTTGATTTGAAAGGGTTGCAGTTATTTGTGGTGGTTTATCTTGACGATATTCTCATATTTTCCAAGTCCCTGGCGAGCCACCACACAGATGTCTATCATGTGCTTCAGAAACTAAGAGAGAACAATCTCTATTGTAAATTGGAGAAGTGCGAATTCCATCGTGAACAGGTTACATTTCTGGGTTATGTAATTTCCACTGCTGGCTTTCGATGGACCCAGAGAAACTTTCTGCAGTCCTACAGTGGCCTCGACCCATGGATTTACATCCTCTGCAGCATTTTCTTGGCTTTGCCAACTTTTATCTGAAGTTTATTTGTAACTTCTCATCTCTGGTCAAGCCCCTGGCTGATATGACCAGAAAGGACGGTAACCCACAGAGTTGGTCTCCAGAGTCCATTAAGGCCTTTGAGAGTCTCAAGGCTGCCTTTGTTTCTGCTCCTGTGTTGGCACATCCTGATCCTATGTTGCCTTTTATCCTTGAATTTGATGCTTCTGAGACTGGAGTTGGTGCCCTTCTGTCTTAATGTCCTTGCTCTGAAAGCGCTATACATCTGTCTGGTTACTTTTCCAAGAAACTGTCACTTGCGGAGTGCAACTACGAGATTGGTGACAGAGAGCTGTTGGTGATCATTTTAGCCCTGAAAGAATTAAGACATCTCCTCAGGGGTACCACTGTTCCGGTTCTCTTACTGACCATACGAATCTCACATTCTTGTCTGAGGCTAAATGCCTCTTTCCCAGAATTGCGTGATGGGGTCTTTTCTTGTCAAGTTTTAATTATATTGTCTCATTCTTACCCGATACTAACAATGTAAGTTTGGAGATGGAGTTGGTTCCGGTTCCTGTGATTCCTTCTGATCGTATTCTGGCTACGGTTCACACCAGTCTCACTTCTCCTTTGGATGACAAAATTCTTGCTGCTCAGGTCGATGCTCCTTCTGAGAAACTGTGTGACCGCTGCTTTGTCCCAGAGAGTCTCTGTACTGCCATGCTCCAGACTTACCATTCCCCCAAGGCAGCTGGCTACTCTGGGAAGAATCAACTCTTTTGGGCCTATTTTCAGCAATTCTGGTGGTTTAGTCTACGTACTGATGTAACCACCTTTATAGCTGCCTGTTCCGTGTGTGCTCAGAGTAAGACTCCACGACACCTTCCAGTTGGCCTCCTACAACCCATACCCAATGGAGAGAGGCCCTGGACCAACCTGTCTATGGATTTCATTGTGGAGTTACCCAACTCCCAGGGCAACACAGTTATCCTTATGGTGGTAGACCGGTTCATTGTAAATGTCTCATTGTATTCTACTTAAGAATTTACTTACTTTTAAGGAACTGGCTCAAATTTTTGCTCGGGAGATCTTTCGCTTACATGGGCTGCCCAAGGTTATTGTCTCAGACAGGGTTAGTCAGTTTGTGTCCCGGTTCTGGCAAGCTTTTTGTGCACAGTTGGGAATTCAGCTTGCTTTCTCCTCTGCGTATCACCCGTAGTCTAATAGGGCCGCAGAACAAGACAATCAGTCCTTGGAGCAATTCCTACATTGCTATATTTCTGACCATCATAACAACTGGTAAGACCTCTTACAGTGGACAAAGTTTGCTCACAATAGTGGTTTGAATTCTGCTTCCCGATTGTCCTCGTTTAATGGCGAACTATGGTTTCCAACCTTCCATGTTGCCCGTCTTGTTTGTTCCGCAGAGTATTCCCGCATTAAAGGAGCATCTCTGTGGTGTTTGTTCCAATTAGGCACAAGTCTAGGAGGCTTTATGACATGCTAACGATAAGTACAGACTCCATGCTGACCGCAGACGCCTGCCTGTGCCTTCCTACCAGGTTTAGGACATGGTCTGCCTGTCATCTCGCAACCTCCGACTACCTGGTTATTGGGCCTTTCCGTATCCTTCCCAGTGGCTTACACGCTGGGCCTAGTGCATTGGAAAGGTTACAGTCCAGAGGAACACTCTTGGATCTCATCCTTGGACGTACATGGCCCTGTCCACCTCTGTGATTTCCATAGATGTTTTCCCCTGAAGCCCGGTAGTCCTCCAAGGGGGAGGGGTTGTTGAGGAGGGGGTACTGTCAGGGCTGGGCTCAGCCCTTCGTTCTCTGAATTGGCCACTCAGCTGTCGGCTAATTGCCAGCTCCTATCTCTCTACAGTTACTCACCTGTTGATGATCCTGCTTATCAGTCCTGCCTACTTAAGCCTTTCCAATTCAAATGATCTATGTCTTCGCCTTGGTCAACATCACAGAGACTTTCTCCTGCGTTCCTGTGAAAGACTTTGTTTGGCTGACATCCCTTCTGGCTCCTGATCCTACTTGCTGTTCCACTACGTATATCTCTGGCTCTGACGTTTGGCTTGGCTGACTTTCCAATCTGGTTCCTGAACTTTGGCTACATTTTGACTATGCTTACACTATTTATCTTTCTATTATTATTATTATTATTATTAAACAAGTGGTACTCTGCATACTTTACTTCTGTCTCCGTCTGATTCATGGTTTCTGACAAGTCCCAACTCTATACATTTTGAGTGCCTTCATAGAAGTAGCACATACAGTATATAATAATGGACAGATTGAGGGCAGGTATACCTGGAGGGGGCCCACCCCTCCTATATAAAAAGAAAATAAAGGTCTGATGTGACCCCGCTAACACCTCCATCCCTATTAGTACACAAAAAGACAAAAGGGGGCAGCCCTGGGACTTTGAATGAGGTGAGAGAGGTTTAGCCAATGTTCACAACCACAACCAGACCATGATGATCCTTCGGATGTTCCCCTGTTGTGGCTTTTGTTTGCTCCATCTCCTCAGCTCCCGAGCTGGATGCACTACATGGCCGCTATCCTGATATCCAGCGTTTGGCAATTAATTTCAGCTCTTGGGCAAGTATAAGGTCCCTCTTCAGACCTCTCTTGCCCCCCATTTAACAACATACATCTATTGATTTTATCACTTACATTGCAGATACAACATTCATGCATTCCGTCCCTCAAGAAGCGAGCAGGGTCTCGCGAAACTAGCAGGGCTTTATCGATGCTTGTTTTATGCCTGTTCATGGTGGATAATCTTGATGTCTGTATTATGTCTACATACTTCTGTTTATATGTATGTACATTTTATTTGTTTATTGTATATGTGCATCCACTGGCCCTGCAACTTTCAAGTTTTACTGTTGCCCATTGATGTATAACAATTGTAACAAATCTTTATATATTTACTTTCATTTGTAGATTGTAAGCTCTTACGAGCAGGGCCCTCTGATCCCTCCTGTATTGATTTGTATTGTGAATGTACTGTCTTCCCTGATGTAAAGCGCTGCAAGGCGGTTGCGGTTGCTTAACTCTGGGAGGACGTCCATGGACGTCCTACCAGAATCGAGCTCCCGCGCGCCCCCTGGGGCACGCAAATGGGAATGTGCGGATCACGGACTGTGGTAAATTGCCGCTGATAGCGGCCGTTTACCACGTGATCGCTCCGTCCAATGACGAAGCGATCACATGTAAACAAATGATGAAGCCGGTTCCTCCCTCCTCTCTCTATACCGATCGGTACAGTGTGAGAGGGGGGAGAGCGGGTGTCTGCAGTGCTGTGGCTGGATCTGTGACTATTGCAGTCACAGATCCATCCATCCCTGCTCAGCCATCCCTGCAACCCCCTGCAATACTGTATAATACCCCCTGCAATTCCCCCATGCTCAATACTCTGCATACCCCTGGCAATACTCTGCATACCCCCCTGCACAATACTATGCATACCCCCTGCACAATACTCTGCATCCCCCCTGCACAATACTCTGCATACCCCCAGCAATACTCTGGATACCACCCTGCGCAATACTCTGCATACCCCCTGCGCAATACTCTGCATACCCCCGGCAATACTCTGCATACCCCCCTACGCAATACTCTGCATACCCCCCTGCGCAATACTCTGCATACTCCCGGCAATACTCTGCATACCCCCCGGCAATACTCTGAATACCCCCGGCAATACTCTGCATACCCCCGGCAATACTCTGCATTACCCCCTGGCAATAGTCTGCATTACCCCCCGGCAATAATCTGCAATACCCCCCGGCAATACTCTGCAATACCCCTTGCAATTACTCTGCAATACCCCCAGCGCAATTAGGCCCTGTACACACGATCAGACATGTCTGATGAGACTTGTCTGACGGACCGTTTTCATCAGACAACTCTGAACTTGTCTGATGGTCTGATGTGCGTACACACCATCGGACCAAAATCCGATCAGACCAGAACGCGGTGACGTAGAACACAACGACGTGATGAAAAAACGAAGTTCAATGTCTCCAAGCATGCGTCGACTTGATTCTGAGCATGCGCGGGTTTTTGGTCCAATGCTTTTGTGTACTAACCATCGAACCTGTCCGACGGACATGTTCAATCAAACAGGTTTTAACCACTTGCTTACTGGGCACTTAAACACCCTTCCTGCCCAGAGCAATTTTCAGCTTTTAGCACTCTCACACTTTGAATGACAATTACTCAGTCATGCAACACTGTACCTAAATGATTTTTTTGTTCTTTTCTTCCCACAAATAGAGCTTTCTTTTGGTGGTATTTGATCACCTCTGGGTTTTTTATTTTTTGCGCTATTAATAAAAAAAGACCGAAAATTTTGGAAAAAAATGATTTTTTCTTAGTTTCTGTGATAAAATTTTGCAAAATATAAATTTTTCTTTATAAATTTTGGCCAAAATTTATACTGCTACATGTTTGATAAAAATAACCCAAAAATGTTCGAAATTATTTGGTCTGTGTGAAAGTTTTAGAGTCTACAAGCTATAGTGCAAATCATAATAAATTATCACATCTGATCACACCTGATGTACTGAAGGCCTATCTCATTTCTTGAGACCCTAACAAGCCAGGAAAGTACAAATGCCCCCCAAATAACCCCTTTTTGGAAAGTAAACATTCCAAGGTATTTATTAAGAGGCATGGTGAGGTATTTGAAGTTGTAATTTTTTCCCACAATACTTTGCAAAATTAAGATTTTTATTTTTTATTTAAAAATGTTCTCAAAATTGTCATTGTAATAGCTTATTTCTCTCACATGGCATGTGCATAACACAAATGACACCCCAAAATACATTCTGCTACTCCTTCTGAGTAAAACGATACCCCATGTGTGAGATTTTTTCACTGCCTGGCCACATACGGAGGCCCAACATGCAGGAAGCGCCATCAGGGGTTTTAGGAGCATAAATTGCATCTAACTAGTTGACTACCTATTACACTTTTGAAGGCCCTGGAACACCAGAACAATGGAATTACCCACAAAATGACCCAATTTTGACTTCCGGTTCCGGCGCCGCATGTGAGGGAAGCAAGCTCCGGAGGCTCCGCTCTCACCGTCTAGAATACGGCATACAAAACCCCAGAATCGCCCCGATTTGAGCCTATCTCGGCACCCTCACAAAGCCGCCTCCCCGGTGCATGGAGCGGTACCTTACCCAGCCGCGTACGCCACGGAACTCCGTCGCTGCAGACGCCCTGTCAGATCTCGCAGCCAACATGGCCGCCACGACACGCGGCCCCTCTCCGGCGCAGGCATTGCAGCCACAGTCGCCGCCGGGCTATATGGCGGACGCTACCACGCCATCAGAGGACATGGACACAGTGACCATCAAGGGCTCGGATACTGAACCGGATAACTCCTATGAGAGGATTGCCAAAGCTGTTGCAGCGCTACTCTCCCCCTCCATTTCCTCAGCCGTTGAACGGGCGGTGGCGGAGGGGATGCAGCAGATACGAAAGGAGCTAGGCGAACACTCCCTGAGGCTCTCCACGGCTGAACAGAGGATCGCCTCCGTAGAAGATGATCAATATCATATGAGTGGCACCCTGGAGCGGTTCATCCAAGACCAGCAACACCTCCATGAGCGCATGGAAGACATCGAGAACCGCTCCAGGAGGAATAATTTAAGGGTTATAGGCCTTCCGGAATCTATTAAACCTAACTCCCTGGTTGATTTCTGCTCCAACACACTCCCCGAATCTCTGGGACTGGGCCGCAGCTGCATAGTGGAACGGGCGCACCGTATGGGGGCCCAATCTGAGGACCGCGCCCGCCCAAGACCGGTTATAGCACGATTTTTGAATTATGCAGACCGCACAGACATTCTCCAAAGCTTCCGCAAATCGCGCCCGGTAGAGATCGCAGGCCATAAAATCCTGTTGTTTGCAGACTACTCAGCAGAGGTCTCTCGCAAACGGAAAGACTTCCAGCCTGTATGCGCGGAGCTATACAAGAAGGGCATTCGTTTCTCACTCGCATACCCAGCCATCCTGCGTGTGCAAGCCCCAGACGGGGAACAACTCACCATCCAGACCCCGGACAAGGCCCGCGCCTTTCTACAATCACTAGCAGGGAACCAGGCGGTGACACACTCCTATGCTGACAAGGCGAAACAAAATCCAAGAGATCAAAGAAGCCCGAGGAAGGAGCCACCCAAACGAATGAAACCTACCACCGAAACCGGTTTGCAGGGCGCCGGATGATACACAGAACTCTCTCTACTTGCCGGTACAGTGTTTCCCGGGCTCAAGCAACCTATACCCCTGCCTTACTCTGAACTCTGCGTCTTCTGAGAACGGGGCTAAGGCCCTCCTGTCACGCACTGTGTCAGGGACTGTTTTTTTTTTCTTTTTTTTTTGTTATTCCCCTCCTATACCACTGCCAATAGTTGCTCACACACCCATCTCTGACCCTCCGGTCACGATATGGCTGCACAAATATCGAGTGACTCATTCACCCGTTAATGGCTATAATGATGTTATCTTCAGTTTTGTTACACTTGCATTTGTTGCCAGTATTACTATCTATATAGGGAGCTCCCATGTTTTCTCACCGGCGGACACTTTCGTGGCTACCACCGCTCGCAATGTGGTGGAAGAATGTACTTCCTCGTACCCCCACATTGTCCGCAGTAGTAGTCACCTCACCTGGGGGGCGATGATGCTGGATGGACTATGTTCTATATGGACGGTCAGGCGGCTCATCCGGACAGGGACTAGCATGCGGAAAAAAGCGAAGTCTTGGTTTATTGTTGCTGTTCTTGTTGTTTTTTTTACTTGCAGTTATTTTTATGTTACTTACTTTCTCTCTTTGTTCCCCCTTTCTCCCTATCCTGTGACCCTTTTCCGAATGAGAGGATGGTTCCTTCAGCACCCCCTTCGATCTCGAGGACCCACGATCTTCTTGCGAAATGCACGCGTACACCTTGCACCAGGTAATTCACTCTTAACATTCAACTACGTTCATTCGAGTGACCCCCCTTCACAACACCCATGACACACACCTGCGTAGTATCCTGGAACGTTAAGGGTCTGCGCTCACCCACTAAACGAATGAAAGTCCTTAGGCACCTAAAAAGGCTTAAAGCCGACGTAGCCATGCTTCAAGAGACGCATCTAGAAGAAAAAGACTTCTTCCGATTACAAAAACTCTGGGTGGGCAAGGTTTTGGGATCAGCCTCAATAGGGCGCAGGGCAGGCACTATTATCCTTTTGCACAAAAACCTAGTGTATGACATTCTATCCATTGACAGAGATACCCAAGGCAGACGTGTTTCCCTACACCTCAAGCTTCCTTCGGGGGAGCTGCGGATCACTAACATTTATGCCCCAAACTCTCCTGACCAAGCATACTTTAATGAGCTAGCACCCTTTCTGACAGCTAATGAACTTGCCCCTCACCTTGTGGGAGGCGATTTCAACTCCACTCTTTGTGATCATGAGGATAGATCTGGTACACATGGACGGGCCTATCCTGCCCGCCCAGGGAGGCCATCTCCCTTTTCAAATATGGTCCAGGCCCTCAACCTATTAGACACTTGGCGCCTGCAACACCCCATGGAGAAGGAATATACTTTCTTCTCCCCAGTCCACAACTCATTCGCCAGGCTAGATTACTTTTTAGGCACGCATTCTATACTACCTAGGCTACACTCCACGCTCATACATGATTTGGTGATCTCGGATCACGCCCCCATCTCGGTCTCCTTGAGCAATTTACAGAATAGCTCGGGGATCAGACAGTGGAAATTCCCGGCGTACCTTAGCCATAACGAAAATTTTAAAACGATGCTTTCTCAGGCCTGGGAGGAATATGTACACAACAACAGCCAACACCTAGATAACCCGAACCTATTCTGGGAAGCAGGGAAATCTTATCTGAGGGGAAGGATTATATCCTTCACTTCGGCATATAAACGTAACGCCCAAAAGCAGTTCTTAGAGGCCAATAAGCGTGTGAGGCTAGCCAAATCACTCCTTGACGCCAACCATACTGACGAACGTCTCTCTGATTGGCGGGAGGCCAAAGAACAATTTGATAACTGGGCCGAGAGGGTGGAACAAACAAAACTATCGGCTGTTCAACTTCACTATTACAAGTATGGTAATAAAGCAGGCAAGTTACTGGCCAAGCTCACCAGAGGCCCATATACTCCTACTCATATCAGCTCACTACGCAACCCGGACGGTACCCTTTCCACATCCCCTAAGGATGTGAATGAGCTACTTAGGCTCTTCTACGCGAACCTCTACGGCCCAGACACGACTGACACCGAATTTGCGCGTAATTGGTTGGAGGGTGTTACCCTGCCGCTAGTCGACCACGATCTACTGAACCGACTGAATGCCCCCATCACCCTTACAGAACTTAATGATACCATCGGGGGTATCTCTAATGGTAAAGCGCCAGGCCCAGATGGATACACAGCTGAGTTCTTTAAAATGCTAAAACCAGAAGTCACCCCTACACTATTATCGGTTTATAACCACATTTGGGGAGGAGGGCCATACCTTCCGACGGGACACCTTGCAAACATAAAACTACTTGCCAAGAAAGACAAAGACCCAATTGATCCGGGCTCTTACCGCCCCATCTCCCTGCTGAATGTAGACTCTAAGATACTATCCAAGATAATAGCCTCAAGATTGGGTGACATAATGCCGTCACTCATTCACTGCGCCCAATCGGGCTTCACTAAGGGAAGGTCAGCAGCAGCTAATATTCGTAAAGTTTTAGCGGCCCTAGAATATGTAAAAACCAACCCATCGCAAGAGGTGGCAATTGTCACCTTAGACGCCGAAAAAGCCTTCGACAATGTTAGTTTTCGATGGCTTTCTCTAGTCATGCATAAGTTCGGTTTGGTCGGCCCCTTTAGTGACTTTATTCACAATATGTACTCCGCACCGTCCGCCACAATCACGGCAGCAGGAATCCAATCCCCACCTTTTCGGCTACACAGGGGTACGAGGCAGGGTTGCCCCCTATCCCCCCTACTCTTCAACCTAGCTATTGAACCACTCTCTCGCCTCCTCACCTCTTCTCCCCTGCTTCATGGGATACCATTCGGGGGGGAAGATATGAGAGTGGCTTTATTCGCCGATGACATACTGATCTTTTCCACCTCACCCCACACTGATGTCCATGCCATACAAACCATTTTTGATCAATTCAGGTTGTGCTCCGGCCTGAAAATAAATTTCTCCAAGAGCGAGATCCTCACCTTAGGAACCCCCACCAACCGGCCTCCTCTACCCCCCTCATGTCTTCGTGTTGCCAACCGCCATATTACATACCTTGGTCTGAAAATTGGTAAGGAACCATCCTCTCTGTATTACTTGAATTATCCACCCCTTTTTACCAAGATGATGAATGAAATGGAAGTTTGGGCAGGGCTGCCCCTCTCGCTCCTTGGGAGATGTGCACTTCTCAAAATGATTAGTTTTGCCCGTCTACTCTACCCGTTACAGACCCTTCCCCTCCTCCTGAAGCATAAAGATGTTCAGACTCTGAACACAGCCATAGTCAAGTTCATATGGAAGAAGAGTAGACCTCGAATTGCTCTTTCAAAGCTATATCTCCCGGGAAGCGAAGGGGGGGTGGGCCTCCCGAATATTAGAGTTTATAACCTAGCATGTCTTCTGAGGATTGGCATAGACTGGATACTCAGAACCTCCCGCTATTCAAACTATGCTCTAGAATCGGCCATGGTTGATCCCCTGACCCTCCCAGCTCTCCTGCATAGCTCACTCCAAAAAATGCCCATCTCCATTAAGCAAAATCTGCTCTTTCGCGACACTATTGTGGCATGGAGAGAGATACGAAAGAAACTGGGCCTTTCCCCCCACGTCTCTAGATTCCTCCCAATATGTGGTAACCCCATGTTCACGCCTAGTCTCCAATACGAACCCTTCGCTAAATGGAAGGACAAAGGCCTAGTTGAAGTTTGCTCCCTATTTCAAGTCTCGAATGGCAATCCCAAGCCCCTCTCCCAAACCATCAGAGAATATGATCTACCCCCTGGTCACTATTTACAGCTCCTACAGTATGTAGACTTTATAACCAAAACATGCCCCAAGAAAACAGTCAGATTCCAGACATCCTTTATAGACAGACTTGTCTCGGACAAGAAACATTCTATATCAGACATTTACCGTCCATTATCTATGGAATTTATCAAACCCCTGCATTGCACCTCCATGACGTCTTGGACTAGGGACCTACCGGACCAGGTCACTATAGATGATATTGTAAGAGGTTATAGGGTCACCAGGCGCATCACCCCCTGCGAATTGTGGAGGGAAACGCAATTTAAATTGATGCACAGAGCATATTTTCCGTTCTCCACCACAAAATCCCCTGACATTGGTCCCGCCTGTCCTTGGTGTCTAACCTTAAGGCCCACTCTACTGCACCGCTTCTGGACTTGTCCCCCCATTGACGCGTTCTGGTCTTCGACTCTCCAACACGTTCAGGAAGTGACTAGCCATCCCTTGAGGAGAGACCCCTGCCTCCTCCTGTTTGGGTGCCCCCCCCAATGCCTAGCAACCGATGAAGAATACATCTTACTCCCCCAGGGCACCAAACAGTGGATCCTCCTCATGCTGTTAGTGGCCCGGAGAACTATTCTCAACCACTGGATCACGTCCACCCCTCCCTCCCTGACTGAAGTAATAAGCCAGATGAAGTCCTTGCTTTATAAGGAACACTTGGATCATTATTCCTCTCCCTCACACTCAAGAGATAATTTTGACCAAAAATGGTCGGCTTTTATTAATCATTCTCTGTCAGATACCGAGCGTCAGAATCTGCTACCCTCACCTTTTACTTTCCTGGCCCCACTTTAACCCCTGAGGATTATCCCTCTTTATCTACAACCCCCCCCTCCACCGAACCCTCTTATCCGTATACTCTCCTTCCACCGGGTGACAAGTCCAGAAGCGCTATGATGGGTTCTTTACAAGGTACAGGTAGCCCTATCAATGCCTGTACTGAACTGAATGATTATTTGGGAATGACTCGTTTAATGTGCAACTCTTTCCGATTTAATAACATAGGTCGTCTATTTGTTATTCCATGTGCTGCCTCATTCTCTTGTTTCCTCCCCTCACCCCCCCCCACCTCTCCCCCTTCTCCAAACTCCCCTCCTCCTATCCCCCCCTCGTTCCTCTCTTCCCCCTCCTATCTTATCGTTGAATGTTATTTCCACCCAAAGAGTTACTGACTATATATTTTCTTCCCCTTTTACTTGTACCAGCTGTTGACTGTCTGTTGATATTGTACTCTACTTTGAAACCCAATAAAATATTTTGGAAAAAAAAAAAAATGACCCAATTTTGGAAAGGTAACACCCCAACGTATAATCTATGAGGCATAATGAGTCTTTTGAACGGTTCATTTTTTTCCAGAAGTTTTTGGAACACGTGGAAAAAAAATGAAAGCGCATTTTTTTTACACAAAGTTGTCGGTTTCTAAGATATTTCCAACACATAGCATTTAGATAGCAAAAATGAAACCCCAAAATACATTCTGCTACTCCTCCTGAGTAAAACAATACCCCATGTGTGAGACTTTTTCACTGCCTGGCAACATACGGAGGCCCAACATGCAGGAAGCGCCATCAGGGGTTTTAGGAGCATAAATTGCACATCTAACTAGTTGACTACCTAATACATTTTTGAAGGCCCTGGAACATCAGTACAATGGAATTACCCACAAAATGACCCCATTTTGGAAAGCTAACACCCCAACGTATAATCTATGAGGCATAATGAGTCTTTTGAACCGTTCATTTTTTTCCAGAAGTTTTTGGAACACGTGGAAAAAAATGAAAACGCATTTTTTTACACAAAGTTGTCCGTTTCTAAGATATTTCCAACACATATCATTTAGATAGCAAAAATGACACCCCAAAATACATTCTGCTACTCCTCCTGAGTAAAACGATACCCCATGTGTGAGACTTTTTCACTGCCTGGCCACATACGGAGGCCCAACATGCAGGAAGCGCCATCAGGGGTTTTAGGAGCATAAATTGCACATCTAACTAGTTGACTACCTATTACACTTTTGAAGGCCCTGGAACACAAGTACAATGGAATTACCCACAAAATGACCCCATTTTGGAAAGCTAACACCCCAACGTATAATCTATAAGGCAAAATGAGTCTTTGAACGGTTCAATTTTTTCCAGAAGTTTTTGGAACACGTGGAAAAAAAATGAAAACGCATTTTTTTTTTACACAAAGTTGTCAGTTTCTAAGATATTTCCAACACATAGCATTTAGATAGCAAAAATGACACCCCCAAATACATTCTGCTACTCCTCCTGAGTAAAACGATACCCCATGTGTGAGACTTCTACACAGCCTGACCACATACAGAGATCCAACATGCAAGGAACACCGTCAGGTGTTCCAGAGACACATAACATGCACATACTAAGAGTTACACCCCAAAATACATTATGCTGAGCAAAGCGTAAACAAAGGATTACCTGTGGTAATAGTAGTGCAGTTCTACACAGCAGGATAGCACTGGTCCCGGCAGCAGGCAGGGACTTGGTCAGCAACGGCATACACAATTGTCCAGGCAGGGATACTGTCCCGTCAGGGTTAGTGCAGGTGGTCAGTTCATGCAACAGGCAGAGGCATGATGGCACAGGTCCTACAGGCAGAAGTAGGGCCTCGTTCAGGACAGAATGGGGACAGGGGTAGAGGCTTCTCCCACCCAAATCTCTTTGAAGCCTCCGGGCAACCAGACCCTAATCTAGAATGAGAAAACAAAAACAATTGTTTTCTTCATCCAGAAAAACAATTCTGGAGCCCCTCACATATGTGAGACCCCTGTGCTATGAATCCCACTAGTCCACTGGCAGGGTAAAAGATCAGTCCAAGAGGCAGGCAAAAAGAATGGTCAAACGGTCCAGGGTCAGTTCCAGATCAGGCAGAGGTATAAACAGAATCGGTAGGCATAAGCGTGGTCAAATAAAAGTGGCGCTCGTTGAGTCGGCTAACCACATTGGATCGAATGTTTGCTGGTGGGTTGCTGGGGTATAAAAGGGCAGTGGTGATTTCCTCCAGGTAGAAAAGGTAGGATTTGGGTCTTCGAGTGGATTTCCGATATATTACATAGGTATTGTACACGGCCAAATTAAAGCGGAGTTTCACCCTAAATATAAGATCTCCCATGCGCTTCAGCATACTGGCGTCAGCGCCAGTATGCTGGGTTTTTTTTTTTTTTATAGCACACTTACTGTTTTATCGTAGAAATCCTTTTCTGTCCCCCGCGGTGGACGGCGCCAGTACAGCGCGTCACATCTTCCTAAGATACCCGATATGGACTCGGGTATTTCCGGCGCTATGCGGCGCCTGCGCACAGACCTAGGAGCTGACTGCGCAGGCGCCGTATTTCTCCGAGTCCTATTTCGGAGGGCGTGACGCGCCATAGCCGTAGGACTCGGAGAAATACGGCGCCTGCGCAGTCAGCTCCTAGGTCTGTGCGCAGGCGCCGCATAGCGCCGGAAATACCCGAGTCCATATCGGGTATCTTAGGAAGATGTGACGCGCTGTACTGGCGCCGTCCACCGCGGGGGACAGAAAAGGATTTCTACGATAAAACAGTAAGTGTGCTATAAAAAAAAAAAAAAACCAGCATACTGGCGCTGACGCCAGTATGCTGAAGCGCATGGGAGATCTTATATTTAGGGTGAAACTCCGCTTTAAACAAATAAATTGAAACTTTTTTATACCACTGGTATGATCTTCTTGTGGAAAGGTAGGGTTCCAGCATCTGGTCGTTCAAATCGACACCCCCCATGAACTTATTGTAATCATGAATGCATTTTGGTTTCTGCATTTGCCCATTCCTCGTTCTGGTCTCAACGAATGTGTTGTTGTGGATGGTAGAAAGCGCGTACACATCCCTTTTGTCCCTCCATTTCACAGCCAGAACTTCCTCATTGCGTAAACTCGCCGTCTCCCCTCTTTTTAATTTTTTGGTGACAAGGCTTTGAGGAAAACCCTTCCGGTTCGATCGCACGGTGCCGCATGCTGGGGTGTTTTTTCTGAAAAGGTTTCGGAACAGGGGCAAACTTGTGTAAAAATTGTCCACATACAAGTGGTATCCTTTCTCCATGAGTGGGTTCAGGAGTTGCCAAACAATTTTCCTGCTGGTTCCTACATAGTCTGGACAATTAGGGGGGTGTAGCTGGCTGTCCTTTCCTTCGTATACGTATAACCTGTGGCTCGGTCACACAATTTATAGAGCTTCACCCCATAGCGGGCCCTTTTGCTGGGAATAAATTGTTTTATGCCCAGCCTGCCAGAAAATTTTATAAGGGACTTATCTACACATATTTGTTGGTCCGGGGTAAACAACTGGGGGAAAATTTCAGAAAAATAATTAAGTAGTGGCCAAATTTTATAAAGTTTATCAAAATGTGGGTCATTTCGGGGAGGGCACTGGGTGTTGTCATTGTAGTGTAGGAATCTCATGATCAATTGATATCTGGACCTGGGCATTTTTGAGGAAAAGATGGGCATGTGGTAGATGTGGTAGATGGGGCGTCCCATACAGAATATGAGGCCCAATTTTTTTTTAAACTCTTCCACTGTTAGGGCTCTCCACTCGAAGGGACGGGCATAATGGGATGTGGGGTTACTGGAAATAAATTGTTCTGCATAAAGATTGCACTGGGTCACAATTGAGGCAAGCATGTTGTCAGTAAAAATTAAATTAAAGAAGTCAATCGGGGGAAAATTTTCTGTGTCCACCTGGACTCCTGGCTGGGCAGTGAAAGGGGGAATGTTGGCTTTTCCTGAATTAGAAGGAAGCCACAAGGGGTACTGAAGGGAATAGGGAAGGCTGGCATGGGACCTAACCATTTGGGACTGAGGTGACACCCCACTGGTACGTGACCTTGCTTGCTGAGGTATTGCGGTTTTGGTGGATGGCACATCGGTTCTGGTGGATGGTACAGCGGTGCTGGTGGATGGCACTGCCTCCTTAGCAATACACCTTCGTCTGGCGGGTGGACCCTCCTCCTCTTCTTCTTCTTCCTCCTCCTTTTCTTTCTCTTCTTCTTCCTCTTCCTTCTCTTCCCCCTCCTCCTCCGAGGATGTCTCTGCTCCACTGCTAACTATCGGCTTGTAGTCAACGTCAGATTCGTTGTCTGAATTTACAGGGGAATCCGAATCGCAGAGCTCCCCGTTGCTCCCGTCAGCCGCAATAATTTCATACGCCTCCTCAAGTGAAAATGATCTTTTAGCAATTGTTGGCACTGATGACACTGACAGGTGGCACTGACGGCAGATGGCACTGATGGCAGGTAGCACTGATGGCAGGTAGCACTAATGGCAGCTGGCACGGGCAGATGGCACAGGCAGATGGCACAGGTGGCACTGATGGCAGATGGCACTGATGGCATGGGCAGATGGCACGGGCAGATAGCACTGATGGCAGATGGCACTGATGGCACTGATGGCAGATGGCACAGGCAGGTGGGACGGGCAGGTGGCACGGGCAGGTGGCACGGGCAGGTGGCACAGGCAGGTGGCACGGGCAGAGAGCACTGATGGCAGATGGCACTGATTGCACTGATGGCAGATGGCACGGGCAGGTGGCACGGGCAGGTGGCACAGGCAGGTGGCACGGGCAGGTGGCACAGGCAGGTGGCATGGGCAGTTAGCACTGATGGCTCTGATGGCAGATGGCACTGATGGCAGGTGGCACAGGCAGGTGGCACTGGCAGGTGGCACTGATGGTAGATTGCACTGGCAGGTGGCACTGATGGCAGATTGCACTGATGGCAGATGGCACGAGCAGGTGGCACCTACAGCAGATGGCAGGGGCAGGTGGCACTGATGGCAGGGGCAGGTGGCACTGATGGCAGGTGGCACTGGGGGCAGGTGGCACTGATGGCAGTGACAGGTGGCACTGATCAGAATGCACTGGCAGGTGGCACTGGCTGTTTGCACTGGCAGGTGGCAGGGCAGAGACTGTGGCACTGTTTTTAACTTTTTTTGTTTTTTCACTCACTTAGTTTTTTCGTTCTGTCACTCTCTCTCCTCACACGCTGTGTGTGAGAAGAGAAAGCCGGCGATGAGAGATGATCTCATTTGTTTACAATTGAGATCATCTCTCATTGGACAGCGGGATCGAGTGCTGAATGACCTCTGCGATTGGCCATTCAGCACGATATGTGATTGGCTGTGTCCAAGGGACACGGCCAACACAGTTTTTCCCCGATGTGCGCCCGCGGGGACGCGCGGGGAGCGGGGAAAGGCAGTCACGTCCAAAGACGTCAACCTGGCGCCTCAGGTCCGTGCTGTTGACGTCTTTCGACAATGACGCGGACCCGAAGTGGTTAAAGCATGTTTTAATGTTTTAAAACTTTGGTCGGATGGAAAACGGCCGTACAATACCCCCCACAATACTCTGCAATACCCCCACAATACTCTGCAATACCACCGCACCAATACTCTGCAATACCCCCCGCACCAATACTCTGCAATACAACCACACCAATACTCTGCAATACCCCGGCTAATACTCTGCAATACCCAGAAAATACTCGGGGAAAAAAATGCGTTTTCACCACCTCCCGCCCGCCGGCCGTCATGACGTCCTTGACTTTGTGCAGGGATATCTGAATGATGCCTGCAGCTACAGGCATCATTCAGATATCATTTTTTTCAGCCGGCGATTCCCTACACCATAAGTACAATAATGTCGGCTGTTCCACCTCTTGATTGTTCTTACAGGAGGCGAAAGGGGACGTCCCCCCTCCCTTCTCTCTCCGGTGCTTTTTCCGTCTCACCGCTACGATCGAAACCAGGATCGTTTTTTTTTTCAGGCTTCCCAGCCTAGAGGTGAGATGTGGGATCTTATTGACCCCATATCTCACTGTAAAGAGGACCTGTCATGCTATATTCCTATTACAAGGGATGTTTACATTCCTTGTAATTAGGAATAAAAGTGATCAAAACATTTATTTTTGGAGAAAAACGTGGCAAACTAAAATAAATAAAGTGAACTGAACAATAAAAAAAAATTAAATAATTTTAAAGCGCCCCCTGTTCCCGTGTGCTCGTATACAGAAGCGACTGCACGCGTAAGTCCCGTCCACATGTGAAAACGGTGTTTAAACCACACATGTGAGGGATCGCTGCGAACGTTAGAGCGAGAGTAATCATTTTGGCCCTGGACCTCTTCTCCAACTAAAAAGATGTAACTAGTAAAAATATTTAAAACGTCGCCTATGGGGATTTTTAAGTAACAAAGTTTGGCGCCATTTCACGAGTGTGTGCAATTTTGAAGGGTGACATGTTGGGTATCTATTGACTCGGCGTAACTTAATCTTTCATATTATGCAAAAACATTGGGCTAACTTAATTTTTATTTTATTTTTAAAAGCACAAAACTGTTTTATTTCCAAAAAAACTTGTTCGAAAAATTGCTGCGAAAATACCATGTGCGATAAAAAGTTGCAACGCCCGCCATTGTATTCTCTAGGGTCTTTTCTAAAAAAGCAT
This sequence comes from Rana kukunoris, assembly GCA_029574335.1. Taxonomy (NCBI): domain Eukaryota; kingdom Metazoa; phylum Chordata; class Amphibia; order Anura; family Ranidae; genus Rana; species Rana kukunoris. The sequence continues at coordinate 355,316,993 of CM056052.1, forward strand.
ATATAATGTTTTGGGGTTCTATGTAAAATTCTAGCAAATAAATGATGATTTTTCCATGTAGGAGAGGAATGTCAGAATTGGCCTGGGTGTTCCAGAATGCCTGATGGTGCTCCCTGCATGTTGGGCCTCTCTATGTGGCCACGCTGTGTAAAAGTCTCACACATGTGGTATCGCCATACTCAGAAGGAATAGTAGAATGTGTTTTGGGGTGTAATTTGTGGTATGCATATGCTAATATGAACATTTCGTGAAAAAAAAAAATCTTGATTTTTGCAAAGAATTGTGGGAAAAAATTACAACTTCAAAAAACTCACAATGCCTCTTTCTAAATACCTTGGAATGTGTTCTTTCCAAAAAGGGGTAATTTAGGGGGTATTTGTACTTTTCTGGCATGTTAGGGTCTCAAGAAATGAGAGAGGCTGTCAGTACATCAGATGTGATCAAATTAATACATTTTCAGTAATTGGTACCATAGCTTGTAGCCCCTATATCTTTCACCCAGACTATATTTATCAGGGTATTGCGCACTCCCGCGTATAGCGCGCACCCCTACTGTGGACCTGTAAAAAAAAAAAAATGTACTTACAGTCTTGGTGTCTTGGGCGGTGTCCATCTTCGGCATCAGTGGTGTCCTCCTGGCTTCTCCAGCATGCGCCTCGATTTGAATCCCTGCTTCCCGCTCTGTGTTCGAACCGCTCCGCCGACATATACCGAGCGCAGTACACTCGGGCATAGTCGGGTAGGCTTGGCTTCTCTCGCGTAAAGGACGTAAAGGACGTACAGGACGCACAGGACGTGACCGCGAGTGGAGCCGAGCCTGCCCCACTATACCCGAGTGTACTGCGCTCGGTATATGTCGGCGCAGTGATTCAAACACAGTGCGGGAAGCGGGGATCGGCGTATATCACGCACCCACGATTTTGCCCTGATTTTCTATTTGTGGGGAAAAAAGTACAAAAAATTCATTTGGTTACAGTGTTGTATGACTGAGTTATTGTTATTCAAACTGTGAGAGCACCGAAAGCTGAAAATTGGTCTGGTCATTAACCACTTAAGACTCGGACACATATGCTGCTAAATGACCCAAGGTGTTTTTACAATTCGGCGCTGCGTCGCTTTAACAGACAATTGCGCGGACGTGAGACGTGGTTTCCAAACAAAATTTGCATCCTTTTCTTCCCACAAATAGAGCTTTCTTTTGGTGGTATTTGATCGCCTCTGCGATTTTTATTTTTTGCGCTATAACTAAAATAGAGCGACAATTTTGAAAAAAATCAATATTTTTTACTTTTTGTTATAAAAAAAATCAAATAAACTAAATTTTAGTAAAACATTTAGGCCAAAATTAATTCAGCCACATGTCTTTAGTAAAAAAAAAAAATCGCAATAAAAAAAATAGCTACCTAGCGGGAACAGCGACACTAATACAGCGATCAGAAAAATGATCGCTTAGTGACACTGGCAATAGGGAGTGAAAGGGTTAACTAGGGCAGTGATCAGGGGGTTAAAACTTTATAGGGGGGGTTATGGGGCTACCCTGAACCTAACACTAACTAACTTTCACACTGCCTGTCACACTGACACTAAATGCAGTGATTAGATCACTGCATTCAGTGACACTGTGACAGGGGGGTGGGGGGGGATGATCACAAGGGGTTAATGTGCCTATGTGTGTGTGTGTCAGTGTTGTGTTGGTGCACACTTACTGTGGATGTCTTCTCTCATCAGCAGCGGTGGAAAACACCGCTGCGATGAGAGATGACATAATTTCCTCCTCCTGTGTAAACACAGGAGGAGGAACTGACACGAAGGGGGAGCGCTCCCATTGGCTTGGAGCGATCGTGGAGGGGGGCGGAAAAAAATGGACATCCGCCCGCCTGTCGGCGATCGCTTCCACAGCCAGGGGGACCGCCGCACGCCGCGGAGGGGGTCCTGATTGGACCCCCGAACCGCACAAAGGCGAGGACGTATATATACGCCCTTGTGCCTGTACGAGCCATGTTGTGGACGTACATAGACGTGCGGCGGTCCTTAAGTGGTTAAGGGGGTTTACGTGCCTGATGGTTAAGTGGTTAAACCATTTTTGAGAGCAAAAATTGTAAAATTAGATAAACCCAAGATGGATTATAATGAAAAAGGGTGAATAATAATAAGGGTAAAAAATAAAAAATAAAGAGTGGAAAAAATCCTTATAAAAGAAAAAATAAGATGTTGTATTAAAAAATACTAGGAGTGAAGATGAACAAATAAAGTATTACAACTAATAGTTGAATTTTTTTTTTCTGTCATTATGTTCAAGGGGAAGAATCAGGGATTGGAGAGAGAATAACAGTGACCATATGAGAAATAGTCAACCTGAGAAAAAGTATTATAGGGCACCTGGTATAAAATTGCAAAGAAAAGAGAATCAGAACAGGTAGAAGGGAATGGGGAGAGAGGGGAGGGGTAGAAAAAATAAGTTTAAACATTTGAGGCAGCGTACACACGACCGAGAAAATCGTCGGGGGAAACTCATCGTTCCGCCCCGTCGAGTTCCTAGTTCGGCAGTCAAAAAGCTTGTCGAGCCAAATGTTCCCATTGAACAACGAGGAAATAGAGAACCTGCTCTCTTTTTGGCTCGACGAGTTCATCGACGGGTTGCTCGGCGAAAAGTGTACACACGACCGGTTTCCTCGACAGAATACGTCCCGCATCGAGGTTCTTGCTGGATTCTGCCGAGAAACTCGGTCGTGTGTACGCCGCCTGAGAGTTGATGAAATGCCTCTTCATAATGATCAAAGGTATTAAGAACTATGACTGCTCCTCCTTTATTCGTTTCTAGGATTTTGATGTTTGTATCTTCTTTTAATTTCCCATTTTGTCAAGTTGGAATGGAAGTATGTAGAAAATGTGTCTGTTTCATGCTCTCAGGTGATAAGGCCTTGTTTGACAGGTTTCTGAAACAGGCCCAGCTTGTCACCTCGTAACTAGATGGGGTAAACATTATGGGCCAGATTCACAAAGTACTTACTCGAGTATCACGAGTTAGGCACGCATAAGTCTAAAAATGCACACGCTTATCTATGCACCGTATCCCCAAAACGATATACGCCTGAAATCCACATTTTTTAGACAAACGTAATTTGGATAGACCGGCGCAGCGTGCGTGCAAAACTGCACTAGACACACCATTGATTTGCTATGCAAATATGCAAATGAGGGAGATACGCCGATCCACAAAAGTAAGTTTGTGCGGTGCAGTCTACACGATGGGCCAGATTCACAGAGCGATTACGCCGGTGTAACAGGAGATGCGCGGCGTAAGTCTAATTGTGCGCGTGCGTTTCGATGCACGGCACTCCCAAAACGAGATACGCAAGAAACCTATTTTTTTTTTGTCCAGCGTAATTTTGTTAGACAGGCGCATCCGTCCGCGCAAAACTGCGCTAGACAACCCATTGATTTGCTATTCAAATATGCTAATGAGGGAGTTACGGGGATCCACAAAAGAACATTGGTGCAGTGCAGGCTACGCGCTGTGCGCAACAGCTAAATGTCCTGTCTAAAATTAGACCATATAAAAGCTGCTCTAAAATTAGACAATTCGTCTACATGTCAGATAAAGCAACATTGTTAGTGAGGAGCTGAGCAGTCACACATGTTGCCCAACAAACTGTATGCCAACATGCCAGTGGCATCAATGCTCATAGCTATACTACTGACTTTATATGAGCAAAGAAGGAGGAGGGCACTGAGGAGGGCACTGAGGAGGGCACGGGATTTTTTTTTTTGCTTATATAAACTTTACCATTTAATCTAATCTAATACAATATTCTTATCTGATACAAGCCCCTCACTCTTCACTCTTCACGGGAGAGGATAAAGGGATTTTTAAATACAGCTTACCTGTAAAATCCTTTTCTTGGAGTACATCACGGGACACAGAGCGGCATATTCATTACTATATGGGTTATATGGAGTACCTTCAGGTGTGGACACTGGCAATCTCAAACAGGAAGTCCCCTCCCTATATAACCCCCTCCCCTAGAGGGAGTCCCTCAGTTTTGTAGCAAGCAGTATGCCTCCCAAAATGTTTCCCCAAAAGAGGGGTGGGAGCTCTGTGTCCCGTGATGTACTCCAAGAAAAGGATTTTACAGGTAAGCTGTATTTAAAAATCCCTTTTTCTTTCTCGTACATCACGGGACACAGAGCGGCATATTCATTACTATATGGGATGTCCGAAAGCAATGCTTTAATGAGGGGAGGGAGACATCTTCCAAAGAAGGATTCAATTTAGAGGTATACTCAAATAATAATAATAATTCCAACTTAGTCAAGAAAAAACTTTTTTTTTTTTTTTTCTTTTTTACAACCAAGGGTGCCTCTGATCCCGAGGATCTTAAACTGCAGCCTGTAGTACTGCCTGTCCAAAGGCAGAATCCGCATTCCTTCTCACGTCTAGTTGATAAAACTTTGTAAACGTGTGGACTGATGACCACGTCGCCGCCTTGCATATCTGAGCCATAGAGATCTGATGGTGTGCTGCCCAGGAGGCGCCCATGGCCCTGGTAGAATGGGCCTTTACCGACAAAGGAGGAGGCAACCTCTTCAAACCGTAGGCTTGAATGATTAATTGTCTAATCCATCTCGAGATGGTGGATTTTGCAGCTGCCTGCCCCTTCTTGGGGCCATCTGGTAGAACGAACAACACATCTGTTTTCCGGATCTTTTCTGTAGCTTTAAGATAGGCCTTCATGGCCCGGACAATATCCAAGGTATGCAGCAACCCCTCCTTTCTAGATGTGGGTTTTGGAAAGAAGGATGGAAGTACCAAATCCTGGTTCAAGTGAAAATTGGATATAACCTTTGGTAGAAAGGAAGGATGGGGCCGGAGAACTGCCCTGTCCTTATGTAGAACGAGATATGGTTCCTTACACGATAAGGCTGCTAATTCTGACACTCTCCTGGCCGAAACTATGGCGACCAAGAAAACCAACTTTCTTGTCAGTAAGACTAAAGGAAGCTCAGCCAACGGCTCAAAGGGTTGTTTCTGTAGAGTGGACAGGACAAGATTTAAGTCCCATGGACAAATTGGTGACTTGACAGGAGGATTAATACGCAAGACCCCCTGTATGAAGGTCTTTACCAGCGAGTGGGTGGCCAGCGGCCTCTGAAACCACACTGACAGAGCTGAAATCTGTCCCTTGATTGTGCTTAATGCCAGGCCTTTACCCACTCCTAGCTGGAGAAAACTTAACACCCTATCAATGGTATATTTGCGGGAATTCCATCTTTTGGATTCACACCAGCCTACGTAGTTCCTCCACACCCACACACACAGATTATCCTTTTACAAGAAACACACTTTAAAGGGGATAAAATCCCGGCCCTTAAGAACCACAGATTCCCTACAGTATACCATAGTACATCACAAAGCTCTAGAACGTGTGGAGTGTCTGTGATGATATCTAAGCAAATGGTCTGGGAGGAATCAGCGGTGATTAGAGATGATGTAGGACGTCTTTTAATAGTTAAGGGTTTTCTGAACCAACAAAAAATCACAGTGGTGAACATATATTTACCGAATATTGACCAGATAAATTTTTTGGAAATATGTCTACAAAAGGTCCACCAACACAGAGAAGGTATTTTGATAATAGGGGGGGGATCTGAATATGTCCCTGGACCCTATAAAAGACACTTCTAAAGGTATCTCTCCTCTATCATACATCAAATTAAGAAAAGCTAAAAAACTTTTACAAGAACTGCAGCTGATTGATAGCTGGAGGATGACTCATCCACAGGAAAGGGATTATACGTTCTACACAGCTAGACACAAGACATATACTAGGATTGACTATATTTTCCTTCCTCAGAATTTGGTCTCAGCACTAGTAGATGCCTCTATCGGAACTTTTACACTCTCAGATCATGCTCCAATTGATTGCATAATAAAATGGGGAGAGGTCAATAAGAAAGATTGGCACTGGAGGATTAATGAGACTTTATTAAAAGACAACGATTATAAAAAGAAGCTAAACGAAGAGCTAGAATTTTTTTTTAGAACGAATGACGTTGGCGAAACAACCCCTTTTTGTTTATGGGAAACGCATAAGTGTGTAATGAGAGGTAACTTTATTGCAATGGGAGCACATAGAAAAAAAAAATTAAACGAACAGATAGATCAGATGTTTAAACATATTGGAGAGCTAGAAACGGTACATAAAAAAACCCAAGCACAATCAGTAGAAAAGGAACTAGAGGAAATAAGAGAAAAACTGAATTTGCTGTTGATCGACAAAGCCAAAGTCAAATTATTAAGGGGAAGGCGAACATTATATGAGTATGGTAACAAACCAGGTAGAATGTTAGCAAATGCCCTAAAAGAAGCTCAGGCAGTGAAACACATTACGCAAATAAAGACAGTCAAAGATAAAATAGTAAACACCCCACAGGAGATTGTAGAAGGTTTTAAGGAATATTTTGAGAAATTATATCAGTTAGATGAGAAGCTCCCGGGGGAGAAGGACCAAGAGAAACTAGAAAGAGCCAAAGAATATATAAAAGAAACCCAGATGCCAAAAATACCAGAAGAAATAGCTAGAAAATTAGATGAACCAATAACAACAGGGGAGTTTACGGAAGCAATCCAAACATTAAAACTGGGCAAGGCCCCAGGACCAGATGGATTTACTTTATCATATTATAGGTTGTTTTCCGAGAAACTGGCACAAAGATTTATAGCAGCATACAATTCACTACGAGAAGGTAAGAAAATACCAAGTGAATCACTGCTAGCACATATAATAGTTATCTTAAAAGATGGGAAGGACCCATCACAATGTGCCAGTTATCGCCCTATATCATTACTGAATGTAGACCTAAAAATATTTACCAAAATCTTGGCCTTAAGACTTGTAGAATATATTTCAGAACTTATACATCCAGATCAAGTGGGATTCACACCAGGGAGAGAGGGAAGAGAGAATACGCAGCGGGTGATAAATGCGATATACCTGTCCCAAAAACAAAAGAAGCCAATGATATTAGTTTCTAGTGACGCAGAGAAGGCCTTTGACCGAGTAAAGTGGACGTTTTTAAAAGCTATGTTACAACATATAGGGCTGGGAGAGGGAATGCTGAGCTGGTTTTCAAATCTATATTCACAACCGAGAGCGAAAGTTAGCATAGCGGGGAAGATATCTGAACCATTTTCTATTCGGAATGGGACAAGGCAAGGTTGCCCACTGTCACCTATTATTTTCATTTTAACAATTGAACCATTTTTAAGGAAGATACGGGCAAATCAAAACATCAGAGGACTAAAAATAGAAAAAGAAGAACAGAAAGTGGCAGCATATGCGGACGACCTAATATTTTTTGTAACCTCCCCAGTCATCTCTCTACCAGTATTATTGTCAGAAATCAGAGAGTACGGAAAATTCTCAAATTTCAAAGTCAACTATGGGAAATCAGAGGCAATAGGGATAGAAACAAATGCGGTATTACTTGAACAGATAAAAACACAATTTAATTTTAGATGGACAGATTCCCACATAAGTTACCTGGGAACAAAAATAACAAGGAACTTAAATAAATTATATGAAGTTAATTATGTAGCATTGGCCAGGCGAATAAAATTAGATCTAGTGAGATGGGATAAGGAAATATTCACCTGGTTTGGGCGGACGAACATATTGAAAATGAATGTGCTACCAAAAGTCTTATACTTAATTCAGGCCCTGCCAATTAAGATTCCACAAAGTTTCCTAAGGGAACTAAGATCAAGTTTTCTGAAATTTATCTGGGCAGGAAAACCTGCAAGGATACGTAGAGCCATCTTATCACTTCCGAAGGGGGAAGGAGGAATCGGATTCCCAGACCTGGTAAAATACCAGGAAGCAGCCCACTTAGTCAGAGTAACAGAATGGTGTGGGCAAAATAGGAAACCATGGATAAAAATAGAAGAAACTACAGTGGAAATACCACTGGATGGTCTAAGCTGGATCCCCGAAGCAGAATTAACAACAGATGTAAAGAGACATCCAATGGTAGGAGCGACTATTCAAATAACTAAAAAGATTTTTGAAAAAACAAACATGTCAAAATATCCCAGTCCACTGACTCCGATCTTGGGTACTAAGACATTTCAACCAGGTCTGGTAGATCCAAGATTCAAAGCCCTGCGAGATAGAGGTATGAGTAGAATTATCCATTTTTCAAAAAATAACCGAATAATGACAAGGGAAGAGCTTGAAAATGAAATTACACCAGACTTGGACTCTCTAAGAGTGCTACAACTAGAAGCATTCCTGCGGATACTAGCAAAGACCTATACAGTAGTTAGGGCCCCCTCTAAATTCGAACAGATATGTCTAGAAGGGAAGCCCAAGAGACACATGCTATCTTACTTCTATGCAACACTTATTAACTTAGAGATACCACAAGAACTCCCGTTTATGCAAGCATGGGAGAATGAGCTGGGATTAATATTCTCCCAAGAACAAAAAATTAGGATCCTCCGGTTTACTCATAAAGCCTCTGTGGCAAGTAAATATGAGGAGGGGAGCTATAAAATTTTAACAAGATGGTATAGAACACCAACAGTATTACATCGTATATACCCGCAGACTCCAGACAGGTGTTGGAGATGCCATGCAGCAGAAGGGACATTACTGCATATTTTTTGGGAATGTGCAAAAATAAAAGAATTCTGGGAAATGGTGATAGAAACGATCACAAAAATCACAGGGATTAACCTAGAAGGCAGACCATCAGCTGTGCTATTACTAGATATCCCATTGTCAGTAGAAAAATACAAAAACTCGCTGTTAAGACATCTCATTATAGCTGCGAGAGCATGTATCCCGATCCTGTGGAAGCAAGAGATTTCCCCATCTAAAGCTCAGTGGATCGCGAGAGTGGCGGAGATTCAAATAATGGAGAATCTAACAATGACATTGAAAGATGAAGATGAGAGATATCGGAAGATATGGGCTCCATATCTAAGGTATAGGGAGGAGTAGTGGGGATAGTTGTATAAGGGGGGGGAGAGATGGCCGATGGGGGGTTAGATAAAGTAACCCCCTCTTTTTTTTTTTTTTTTTTTGGGGAAGGGAGGGGGGCGAAACAGGGGGGAATAGATTGGTAAGAAATAAGAGGGTACATTAATCCACAGAAATTAAGGAGTGGGATAGAGAAGCTGAAAGGAATGGGGCCCATTGGCTTCTTCCTTTTTGGCTAATTATTAATTATTATTATCTATTTATTTTTTTTCTCTCGATCTCTCTCTCTCCTGGTTATAATATTTGATTCAAATGAACGTTAAGAAATATGTTAATGTGTAACTTGAAACTCTGGAAAAGTTAAAAGTTGAAAATAAAGAATTTATAAAAAAAAAGAATCAGGGATTCAGCCTCCAGGCCGTCAAATTTAGACGTTGTAATGTAGGGTGGAGGATCGGGCCTTGTGAGAGTAGGTCTGGTCGTAGAGGAAGAGTCCAAGGGTCTCCCACTGCCATCTTCAGGACTAGTGAGTACCATGTCCTCCGGGGCCAAGCTGGAGCTACTAGAATGACCGGCTTGTGCTCCACTCTGATCCTGCGCAACAGGCGAGGAAGTAACTGTAGCGGAGGGAATGCATATAGAAGTTTGAATTGATGCCAAGGGCAAACCAACGCATCGGTTCCGCAGGCCATAGGGTCCCTCGCTCGAGACACGAACCTGTCTAGTTTCTTGTTGAACCTGGATGCCATTATATCTACGTCTGGCATTCCCCACCTCTGGCAGATTGTCTGAAAGACCTGGGGATGCAGAGACCACTCCCCTGGCAACAGACTCTGGCGACTTAAGAAGTCTGCCTGCAGGTTGTCCACTCCGGGAATGAATATCGCCGAAATGCAGGGTACATGAACCTCTGCCCACTGAAAAATCAAGCTCACCTCCCTCTGAGCGGCCTGACTCCTGGTTCCCCCTTGGTGGTTTATGTATGCCACCGCTGTGGCATTGTCTGACTGGATTCTCACCGGGAACCCCTGTAATCTGGAGGTCCATGCCAGAAGGGCTAGGCGAGCAGCTCTGATCTCCAAGATATTGATGGGGAGCTGCCTCTCTGTTTTCACCCAAGTTCCCTGGCGAGAGAACCCCTCGAAGACCGCCCCCCAGCCTGCCAGGCTGGCGTCTGTGGTAACTACCTTCCAGACAACAGGGCTGAAGGATTTTCCCTTTAGAAGATTCTGAGGGTTCAACCACCAGGCCAGGCTTTGTCGGACCCTTGATGATAGCGTCAAAGGGGACTCTAAGGCATGTGCTCTCTTGCCCCAGGCTGCTAGAATGGCTGCCTGTAGGACGCGAGTGTGGATCTGAGCGTATGGTACTGCCTCGAACGTGGCCACTAGCTTGCCTAGTAATCGCATACACAGGCGAATAGTTGGTTTTTTCTTGCTTAGAACCAACTGAACCAACCCCTTGATAGCCTCGATCTTTACAAGGGGCAGGAACACCCTTTGCTGTTCTGTGTCTAACCTCATGCCGAGGTATTCCAACTGCTTTGTAGGCTGGAACGCTGACTTTCCCCGGTTTAGGACCCAGCCGAATCCTTCGAGGTACCGAACCGTGAGGTTTACTGCCTGTTGCAGACACGGCCGTGAGTGATCTATGATTAAAAGGTCGTCCAAGTATGCTAGGACTGTGACCCCTTGGATCCTTAAATTGGCCAGAACTGGGGCTAGGATCTTCGTGAATACCCAGGGGGCCGTGGCCAGCCCGAAGGGGAGCGCCCTGAATTGGAAGTGTCGCTGCCCCACCGCGAAGCGTAAAAATCTTTGATGCGACTGAAAGATTGGTACATGAAGGTAAGCATCCTTTATGTCTATGGAGGCCAGAAAATCGTCCCTCTGAAGCGCGGCGGCTGCTGACCGGATGGATTCCATCCGGAAGGAACGAACCCTTAGGTAACCGTTTAACCTCTTTAGGTCCAAGATTGGCCTGACATCGCCGTTGGGCTTTGGTATGACAAAGAGATTGGAATAGAAACCTAGCCCTTGCTCTTGGGCTGGCACCTCTATTATTACGTCCTGGCAAAGCAGGTGATCCAAAGCTGCCAGCATTGAGGCCTTCCTTGCTGGATCCTTTGGTAGCCTTGACTCTTGAAAATGAGGCGGAGGACACTTTAGAAACTCCAGTCTGTAGCCTGTGGTTACAGACGCCCGGACCCATTTGTCGGGGATCTTGGCTTCCCAAACTTCTGAGAAGAAACAAAGCCTTCCCCCCACCCGCGAGAGTGGGGGCGCCCCTTCATAAGGCAGACTTAGGGGCTGTCTTTGTCGGCTTGCGATACCATGGCCTCTTACCCCCAGGGGCCTGTCCCTGCGATCTACTGTTAACGTTGGATCGTGCAGGCGGCCGTCGATACTGCCTGGAATTTGAGGGCCCTGAGACAGGAAAGAGCTGCCTTTTAAATGTAGGACCCCGGAATGTCTTTTTGACCGGTAAAAGGGTACTTTTGCCACTTGAAATAGTCTGAATGTATTTATCCAGATCCTCCCCGAAGAGTCGTCCTCCATGGAAGGGAAACCCTGCCAGAAGCTTTTTGCATGGGGGCTCCGCCGCCCAGTTCTTCAACCATAAGAGCCTTCTCATGTGCACCAAAAATAGTGATAAACGAGAGGCCTGCTGGATGGAATCTTTTATAGCATCTACAGCAAAACACAGAGCTCTGGGAATGTCAGAAAACTCTTCTGCTTGTTGGGTAGGCATGTCCTTTAACATTTCTTTTGTCTGGTCCTTTAACGCCTGACAAACTCCAATTGCAGCCACAGCTGGCTGTACCACTGCTCCTGCCGTAGAAAAGGATGCTTTTAAAAGTGTCTCTAACCGTTTATCAACCGGATCTTTAAACATATGTATGTTTTCCACCGGGCAAGTTAGTGATTTATTCACACATGAGATGGCTGCATCCACTACTGGGAGCCTCCACCTCTTGGAGAATTTTTCCTCCATGGGGTAAATGACCGCAAATCTCTTCGGTGGCAGAAAAATCCTGTCCGGCCGTACCCAATCCCGAAAGATCAATTCCTCCAAGAGAGGATGGACCGGAAAAACTGCGTTGCTTAACGGAGCTTTCAAAGAGCCCAGAGAGGATACCGGAGGAACCTGAGGCTCTGGCAATGGTAAACTAAATGCTGAGCCGACCATGTCCGTCAAAGACTGTACCCACAGTCTCTCTGTCTGGGAGTCTAAAAATGGTTCCTCAGAGGTAGATCCCTCAATCCCTGAACCCTCTTGGTTCAGGTCTAGTTGATCCTCCTGCGATTCCAATTCCTCCGGAGAGAGAATCTCAGCATCTGAGGATACACCTCTTGGTGATGGGGATCTAACCCGTTTCTTACCAGGAATAGCTCTAGCGATCAATGCTGCTATTCTCTCTTCTAGCCCCCCTAGGGATACGGCTAGCATCTCCTCTGTGATAAACACAGGGCTGGGCTGATCTGGGCCAGCCTCCGCACCAGATCCCCCTAATGGCTCATCCAAGGCGCCCTTTATGGGAATAAGTTGCTGGGAAAGTATCGGCATATCATCAGAATCAGAGGGGGAACCCCTTTGTTTTTTGGTCTTTTTTGTACCCTTTGACCCCGAACCTTTGGAAGCCATAATACAAAATCGAGGGACTCCGCCAACAACAACAGACTGTAGTGGCCAGGAGTACAAAACTAGAGCTTAGGGGACAAAAGATCACTAATGCCCAAAAACTGATGGGGCCCCGTATGTTTTTTTTTTTTTTTTTTTTAAATATATATGTCTTTCTTTTTTTTTTTTTTTTTTTAAAACATACAGTGACCCCAAACTTAGTTTGCCAGCCTCCAACCTGCTGCAAAAAGGGGAATTTCTTGGCTTAACAAAAAAGGCATTGGAACAAAGTCCAGCATGTACTACCCCTCTTCCGCCACCGGGAGTCACTGTTCTGCCGCTCTGCGTCCTCTCCCTCTGAGATCAGCCTCAGACTGAGCACTGACAATGCCTGCTGATCTATAACAGCACAAGGCGCGCCCCTGTATGACGCTGCAGGCACGCCCCCCCCCGCCCTCCTCTCTGAACGGCGCGAAAAACGTCTATAAGACGTGCGCGCGCATGCGCGCGCGCGTATGCCGTAACAGGAGGAACATGGAGGAGCCGCGCTGCTGGAGACCCAGGACTGCAGTATCAGGCGGCAGATTCAAACCCCCGGCCAGGTAGGACTCTCCAAAAGGCCCCATAGGGATCCTTACCAGTCCTAGGAAGAAAGCAGCAGGTTAACTAGCGACACCATTCTTAGACAGGGGAACCTAGTGATGGGGGAAAAGGGATCATCCTGTCTTTCTCAGACATAGTGAGCAAGGTTGCCAATGCAGAGCATACTTAGGCTACCCCCCTTTTAGGTTACCCCGGAGAGCCTGCTGTCGAACCAAGTCCCGCAGGCTCCCCCTTACCTGCTCCATGCTGCAGGATGTTTGTCCAGCAAAACGATCCAATCTTCTCCCATCTCCGTGGGTAGCGTAGTAGACCTTCAGGCCCTGGGGTCCTATGAAGGTACCCACTGTCCTGGACCTATATAGCACCCTGGCAAACAGGAACTTATGGTTTTTATAAACTCCAAGTCCTGGGCCCAGGGTCCAGCCCTCCAAAGAGGAGCATTATAGGCAAAACCCCACGGTTTGGGGCCCGGGTACTGTCCACTTTGGCACTGAGGCTCCTTGGACAGATCCGGTTAGCCCGCCCTTAATCCCAAGGATGTGGAGCAAAGCTATTCCGTGACCAACACCTAAGACACTGGCGAAAAAACTGAGGGACTCCCTCTAGGGGAGGGGGTTATATAGGGAGGGGACTTCCTGTTTGAGATTGCCAGTGTCCACACCTGAAGGTACTCCATATAACCCATATAGTAATGAATATGCCGCTCTGTGTCCCGTGATGTACGAGAAAGAAAAAGGGATTTTTAAATACAGCTTACCTGTAAAATCCTTTTCTTGGAGTCAGACCACCCTACATTACAACGTCTAAATTTGACGGCCTGGAGGCTGAATCCCTGATTCTCAGGGGTAGAGGTCTGTCTAGGCAGGTAATTCCTACCCTGATTAGGGCTAGAAAGCCGGCCTCCAGGGTGATTTATTACAGGGTGTGGAGGAACTACGTAGGCTGGTGTGAATCCAAAAGATGGAATTCCCGCAAATATACCATTGATAGGGTGTTAAGTTTTCTCCAGCTAGGAGTGGATAAAGGCCTGGCATTAAGCACAATCAAGGGACAGATTTCAGCTCTGTCAGTGTGGTTTCAGAGGCCGCTGGCCACCCACTCGCTGGTAAAGACCTTCATACAGGGGGTCTTGCGTATTAATCCTCCTGTCAAGTCACCAATTTGTCCATGGGACTTAAATCTTGTCCTGTCCACTCTACAGAAACAACCCTTTGAGCCGTTGGCTGAGATTCCTTTAGTCTTACTGACAAGAAAGTTGGTTTTCTTGGTCGCCATAGTTTCGGCCAGGAGAGTGTCAGAATTAGCAGCCTTATCGTGTAAGGAACCATATCTCGTTCTACATAAGGACAGGGCAGTTCTCCGGCCCCATCCTTCCTTTCTACCAAAGGTTATATCCAATTTTCACTTGAACCAGGATTTGGTACTTCCATCCTTCTTTCCAAAACCCACATCTAGAAAGGAGGGGTTGCTGCATACCTTGGATATTGTCCGGGCCATGAAGGCCTATCTTAAAGCTACAGAAAAGATCCGGAAAACAGATGTGTTGTTCGTTCTACCAGATGGCCCCAAGAAGGGGCAGGCAGCTGCAAAATCCACCATCTCGAGATGGATTAGACAATTAATCATTCAAGCCTACGGTTTGAAGAGGTTGCCTCCTCCTTTGTCGGTAAAGGCCCATTCTACCAGGGCCATGGGCGCCTCCTGGGCAGCACACCATCAGATCTCTATGGCTCAGATATGCAAGGCGGCGACGTGGTCATCAGTCCACACGTTTACAAAGTTTTATCAACTAGACGTGAGAAGGAATGCGGATTCTGCCTTTGGACAGGCAGTACTACAGGCTGCAGTTTAAGATCCTCGGGATCAGAGGCACCCTTGGTTGTAAAAAAGAAAAAAGTTTTTTCTTGACTAAGTTGGAATTATTATTATTTGAGTATACCTCTAAATTGAATCCTTCTTTGGAAGATGTCTCCCTCCCCTCATTAAAGCATTGCTTTCGGACATCCCATATAGTAATGAATATGCCGCTATTTAAACTTTACCATTTAATCTAATCTAATACAATATTCTTATCTGATACAAGCCCCTCACTCTTCACTCTTCACGGGAGAGGATATATCACACACGCATAGACATCTCTGGCATGAGTGATTCTGAGGTGTCTCGCATCTTCAGATTCACCCCTCATGCCATCATGGAATTAACCACAACCCTGCAGGAGGACATCACCAGCCCAACACATGACACTACCCATGACACCCATGACAGCTACATATACAATCAGAGCCCCATCCCCACAGATTTCGAACAGAACATGTATGGGGACAGCTGGCTGGTTGGTAAGTGACATAGGTGGCAGGCATGACTGTCCCCCCCCATGATGCACACATCACAAGGAGCACATGCACTACTAACATCCTCCTGTCTTTTCCCTTCAAGGTGACTCTGCATATGCACTGGGACCCCATCTCATGACCCCGTCTCATGCCAGCTCACATTATGCATCTTTGGACGTTAAACACACACACATTAATCATGGCACAATGAGAATGCATGCATGCACACCACTGTGGTCTCTAGCACACACACACCACATCCTCATCAAATTGGATTGGCACCAGTCCACCATGCAGGACTTGTGAGCAGCAACGCCACGCCAAGGCTCCAATTATGTCACTGTACATTCATACAACATTCACACGGACCTGGGGATCACTTCTCCCTGGTCCTGGGGAACCCTTCTCCACCAAAATTGAGGGTGACACCCCTTTTACCGCAGGAATATCACCCCCACATTCAAACAGCATTCACAACCCAAAAAAAAATGCCCAGCAAAAACAAACATTTTCCAGCAGAAAAAAAAGGGGAAAAACAAATTAATGTCGTTGACGTGAGCCACGCCTGGGACGCCCACGGCCACGGCAATTCTGTCTAGGCCAGCACTAAATGATGCCGTATTGGCCTGGATAGCCTGGGTGAGGGCCCTCACATCCTGCCCAACGCCTGCTGTTGTAGTCTGCAGGTCGTTTAGGCAGTTTGTAAGAGCCCAGGAGTGGCAGTCCAGGTCCCCAAGCGTATCCTTTATGGAGGACAGGCTCTCCTCCATCCGCCCCAAGGTCTGGCTGACCTCTCCCAGATGGCGGGTCTGAAGGAACTGGTCCTTTCTCAGAGTGGCGGGCAGGAGATCGGCCAGCCCCCTGGTCTTCTGGGTCGCCTTCCTGCCTCCAGCTGATGCTTGTGGCCGGGGAGAAGGGGAGGCCCTTGGGAGAGGAGCCCGGTTGGGGGAGGAGTGGGGGGGGCTTCCCCTTATGAAGGGCTGGCTCCTGCCAGCCAGAGGGGAAGAGTCCTCCAAAAACAAAAGTCCAGGTCCTGACATGGACTCCTCCTCCTCCTCAACCTCCTCCTCTTCAACCTCCTCCTCTTCAACCTCCTCCGAGGACTCCGGCCATGTCGGGGGGTCCTCAGCAGGCTGCTGTCCTGGGGATGGTGCGGTCAGCCCAGATGGCCCAGCACCCTCCTGCATATCTGTGGATGACACAAAACATTCACAGGTTGGAGGATCCACACACTTGTCATATATTCCCTTTCACCCTTCCCCCACACATGCTACACACCTGATAGGGCCAAAAAACCTTACCTGGCATCACGCCTTCATGACTTGAGTCATAGCTGGGCAGGCCCTCCACTTCTTGCCTATGAAAGGTCTGGGCCACCGCACGCTCCTCCGCTGTCAGCCTAACAGGGCATGGTGGGCCCTCTCCTGTGCCCCTGGCATGGGCTAGCATTTTGGCCAGCTTCTTTTTGACCAGACGCCGGAGGTCATTGATTTTATTTTCAATCCCCGACCGTGTCCGGGTCTCCCCCCCCGATGCATTCACCTGGTCAGTAATCCTGTCCAAAATCTCTCTCCTCCTGGCCGGGGTGGTGTTGGCACTCTCCGGGCCGTGGAGGTAACGCCCATATTGGGAAATGGCCCGGGCAAGAATTTGTTTCTCCCCAAAAGTGAAATTTAACTTCCTCTTTCTCTCCGTCATACTCAGACAAAAACTCACTCCCAAACAGTCAGCAAAAATCAGTCACAAAAACAAGCAGGAAAAATCAGTCACAAAAACAAGCAGGAAAAATCAAGCAAGAAAACAAGCAGGAAAAATCAAGCAAGAAAACAAACGAACAAAAAACTAACAACCAAAAACTCTCACAAGCAGTCACCAAAAATCACTTACAAATATCTTCTAACAAACACTAGATGACAAAGTCCACAAATATCACAAAGACAAACCACAACGCAACTAACAACAGAACAAAAGCACCTTGCTGTATAGGGAGGGATACAAAGGGATGTACTTTTGCAAAGGAAGTGCGTTTGTGTCTGTCTATTTATGCTGTCTGCGTAGTTCATGATTTTGCCCTAGTCCACTTCCAATTTCACTGATTGCGCTGTTCCCGAGTTGTGAGCATGCGCACAGAGGTGCTGACATGGTCTGCTTCAGGCGCGCATGAGCGAGCCGGCCGGCCCTTTATTTGCATGGGGTCACGGTTCATTTCAATGTAACATGCCCACGTCCTTCCCAATTTGGATTACTCCGCCTTGCGCCTCAGAAATAACGTTGCGCAGTCGCTAATTTCTGCGTAAAAGCGCTGAGAATAGGGTGATTGCGCCGCTACATTGCGCCAGTCTAACGTAAAGGCGGTGCGCTACGCCGGTCCAATAATGCGCAGATGTACCTGAATCTGGCCCGATGTGCTTATCAGCTGCACGGCCGGTCTAAAATTAGACCATATAAAAGCTTGCTTAAAATTAGAAAATCAGTCTACATGTCAGCAAAAGCAACACCATTAGGGCCGAGCTGAGCCGCCACACTTGCAGGACATTAATCTGTATGCCAACATGCCAGGGGCATTATTGCTCATAGCTATACTACTGACTTTAGATGAGCGCAGAAGGAGGAGGGCGCGGAGGAGGGCACGGAGGAGGGCACGGGAGAGTATCTTTGTCAGGTATATCCGTGGGGTGAGCCCAATGGTAATAGGCCCCCCTTTTGGCTGGAATTAGGGTGCAATTAGAGAGATACCCTGTGTTAATAGGAGGGTAGATGTTGGTTCCTCAGCTTCCACTAATTTCAGTGAAATTGAGTAAAGGTGGATTAATTAGGTCAGGAGCCTGTGCAGGCCAGCAGGCCCAAAGATTGCTAAAGTAAAATTATCCTATGCTGCTATAAGGATGTCAGTTGTGACCGATGCACCCTAAACCATATAAAACAAAGAAAAAAATGTGTCTCTAGAGTCTAATAGGTAGGAATCCCTACTAGTTTGGTTGATTACACTAGTAACCACATTAGTGGAAGCTGAGGAACCAACATCTACCCTCCTATTAACACAGGGTATCTCTCCAATTGCACCCTAATTCCAGCCAAAAGGGGGCCCTATTACCATTGGGCTCACCCCACGGATATACCCGACAAAGGTATTAATTTAGCAGCGCCATTTCCCTTTCTACTATTCATATTTATATTAGCTCCCCACATAGGGATCCTACTGGGAGGCAACAGCTACTTTATTCACCATAGCGCAGACTACCCTGTTCTTACACGGGAGAGGATCTGCCGACCGCCACTGGGCAAGGTACTGGCAACACTCCATTTCCTTGCCAGTGTCTCTTTTCACCCTAATGGGTAAATATATATTTTATATACATTTTTTTCTGTTTAGTATATATTTTATAATAATTAATATAATAAATATATATTTTTATTTTTTTAACTAATATAAATTTACTAATTTTAATATTATTATAATTATCTTATTTAATATTATATATATATATATATATATATATATATATATATATATATATATATATATATATATATATATATATATATATATATATATATATATATATAAATATATATATATATATACACACCGACACGACACAAACCTCCAAACAGCAACAGACAACGGAATAAAAGCACCTTGCTTCAGGAAGGGAAAAAATTGGATGTACTTTTGCAATATTATTCTCTGTGCATAGCTCACTAAGTCTGACTGGCCTAGTTCCTATCTAACTGAATGCGCTGTGCCGAGTTCTGAGCATACTCAGAGAGGTGCTGACCATAGTCTGCTTCATGTGCACATGCCCAGTCTGGCCGGCCCTTCATTTGCATGGGGTCACGGCTCATTTCAATGGAACACGCCCAAGTCCTTCCCACTTTGAATTACACCGCCTTACGCCTCGGAATTTACATTGCACCGGTGCAAATTTGGCCGAAAATACTACGAGGATACGGTACTTGCGCCTCCAAATTAAGCCGGTCTAACTTAAAGGAGTTGCACTACACCGGTCCAAAAATGCGCCGATGTACGTGAATCTGGCCCTTTATTTTTGTGTGGAAGTGATTTAAAGATGGTGTGGGACCATAGTCTTATAGTCTGAAACCAATGTGGCAAAAATGTCATTGTCATGTCATTAATAAGGCAAAAATCTTGAAAGTTCAATTACTAATGCTGGCCATACATTAAACATTTTTTTTTTATTCAATTTAGATTTTCCTTCAACTATGCAGTTCAAGGCCCTGCCTGATTGAATACAAATGGAAAATGTTTAAGTTTGACCTCATTATATGGTTTTGGTAAATCTAAAAGAAAATTGTACAAAAACATTGTATAATGTATGACCAGCCATAGAAGTCAAACTCATATTTTAAGAGGCTATATTGGTAGAACTAGATAAATTAGTGTTCAAATGTTGTTTATTTGGTGTTGAGCGACACGTAAAAATGTTAACGTCTATTTTCGTGGAGAACAAACCAAAACTTTGTGTTGGCGCAAAATTTAGACAAAGTGACATTGTGTAATCAGACACATTTAAGACATTAGTGACAGTGTAGAAGAGGTGACCTTCTTACCTCTCTTAATTCTCTTCCTTTTGAGAAATGCTTGTGCTCCCCCCCCTGCTCTTGGGACTTTGTTGAATTTTGTTAGTTGCTATCATCTGAAAAAGTATCTTTTCAATTTCTGTGTAGAAAGGTCTAATGCGCTACTGTGAGTAAACTGTGGTGGAAAGGTGGATAGCAACCACAAATTGAAGCAGCTCAATCTGTGTGTTCACAATCACAAAATGATAATAGGTAAAATGAGTGATAAGCGCTACAAAAAATGGTGCATAGATCCTGCAAAAATACTATAGTGAAAAATATGTAACACACAATATGAAAAACAAAAGCAAACCACAACTAATGCAGTGTGACAAAGCTGAATAATGCTAAATGCGACTAAGCTGAATAGTGCTAAATACAAGTGGCAGCAAGGAAACAAATTGCTAATGGTCATGAATAAAGTTCCGTGGTATAAGACATAAATGTGACCAAAGATGAATAGTGGTGAATTCCCTTGAGGGTGGTGGGGGATGTGCTGGATTGGATCAATAGCACCAGGCCGGATGGAGCCGGCAACAGCTGGCGGGCTGGGTGATGATCAGATGGATGGCTTATCCCACGATGTTTAATCAGTACTGGATATCCCCAACAGGTAATATAGTTCCCTTACCTTCCGGGTGCTATATGAAAGCATATAGTGGGATGGATCCAGGTATGCAGGTTTCACTGTCCCAGGTAGATGTCCTCTGTTACATCCAGGAACCGCTATTGATCCAGACTCAAACGTCCAAGTATTGGATGTGGTGAATGGGAGATGTAAAAAAGGAAATCTCCAATGGCGAAGTATGTTAACCAATGTGGGTTTATTAAAAATATATATATATATAATATATACAATAAATAAAATTCAGTCCAACAAAGTACTAAATGGACTAGGAAAGTCCAAACATAAATGAAAATTAAAAATTAAAATAAAAGTGAAGGTATAGCCAGCAATGAAAGTCGGGGACAGTGCGATCGTGCCGCCGACTGTATCTGAATTCGAAAACTGGTAAAAACCAACAGTGCAAAAAATGGGGACAAAGCGATCGTACCGCCGTCTGTATTCAAATATGGTCCGGCTGATGCGGCTATAGCGTGAACGCGGCTTTTCCCTACGGCGTTACGTCACGTTCCTCGTGACTTCATCAGGGGATGCCTATTGGTTGTCGAGTCACGACTTATATCTGCTTAAAACTGGATGTAAACACGCCGCCATTTTCTTGAAGTCCCAATCTGAGGACATAATGCTTTACAATGGGGGAATGTTTAAAAGAAAAAAAGAAAAGAAAAAAACGCTGACTGCTCTGAAAAATGTTCTATATATCGTACGTCTGGATGGAGAGTTATGTACTCAGTGCAAAATGTCGACGAGGGGTCCTGGTGTATCTAATGGTATGGGGCTATGGGGATTTATTAGCAACCCTCGCAGATAAGGTAGCTCCACTCGTCATGAGTGTATACTGAGAAGCCTACTACGTCGATATATAGAGCTCACACCAAGTGCATAATACTCAATAGCTGAAGTGGCATGAGCAGTGATCATGCAAATGAACTCTTTATGCAACCTGGTGGAGTACAATAATACTGGGTTGACCTAAAGCTGACAACCTATACTAGATAGAGTAAATGGTCATGGACACATACAGTGAGAAAGTTCATATGACACTAAAAGTCAATTAATGGTAATAAATAAATGAGCAAATGACCTCTAAGCCGTAAGTGGAACTGGGTCTATGCTCATTGTTGGTGGCTTGGTTCCCTTATGGGTGAACTGGTATCTATATCTAAGGGTGCTGGTGAACGCCTATAATTTATCAGAGGTGAGGGTGATGGTGGGAAAATAAACCATCATCCAGACCTCTGGCTGGTGGATACACTAAAGTAGTAGTGTCTTGTCAAGTGTATGTGATGGGTTAGATCGATGCACCCCTATGTGGAACCAACCTATGTGGTCAAAGTGATGCAACAAGAGAGACATTACTAATGTAACTAAATGAGGAAATGTATATATATATGTGGGACTATGTTAAAAATTGTTTAGAAAGCAATTCAAGTCAAAATCCACGTTCATTCCTCCAGGTGTCAGGGTGTTGAGGGCATGTATCCAACGAGATTCTTTTTGACTAATCACTCGTATTTTATGGCTACCTCTCCAGGATGGCTTGAACTTCTCTATACCCCAAAATTGTAGTGTAGTAGGGTCTTCATTGTGTACCTTTGAGAAGTGGCGCGAAACACTATGTTTAGTGTAGCCATTGGATATATTACGTATATGTTCTTCTATTCTCTTTTTTAGTTTTCTTTTAGTTCTACCAACGTACTGCAATTTGCAGTCACACTGTAGAACATAGATGACACCCTCTGTGTGACATCCAATAAAATCTTTGATTGGGTAGGTGTCACCTGTATTGGTGCTGGTGAACTGCAGCCTTTTGCCTTGAAATAGTTTAGCATGCCTGCAGGCAAAACAATTCCTACATGGAAAAAATCCTTTCCCATCAAAAAAGGAGAACATTGGTTTTGGGGGCGGAGCAATTATTGATTTCACCAATACATCTCTTAGGGTCGGGGCCCTCCTAAAGATGATTCTGGGTTTGGTGGGGAGTATAGTTTTCAGATCTTTGTCGCCCAATAATACATGCCAATGACGTTGTATAAGTTTATTTAGATCTTTATGTTGGACATTGTAGTCCAATATCAGACTAGGTGTTGTTTCCTTAGTGCTGTCCGTTTCTTTTATCTTGCTGACTAGCATCGGTTTTCTGTCTAGGGCTTGTACCTTGCGGATTTGTTCTTCTAACCAAGGAATTTTATATCCTTTTTCCTCAAACCTTTTCCCGATGAAGTGGGCCTGTTCATTAAAGTCTTCTTCCTTAGTACAGTTACGTTTTAGTCTAATGAGTTGACCTTTCGGAATGTTGTATAGCCATGGTTTATGGTGACAGCTCTCAACTGACAAGTAGCTGTTGGTGTCTACGGTTTTGAAATAGGTCTTAGTGATAATTTTGTTTCCGTCCAGTGTTATATTCAGGTCCAGGAAGTCTACTGTTTTTTCGTCTGTCTTCCAGATGAGTTGGATGTTTTTATCATTATCATTTAGGCCCTCCATAAATGTCTTCAAGTTGTCTAGGCTGCCTTTCCACAGGGAAAGGAGGGACCATTCCCCAAGGAGACCCACGCAAGAACCTCGCTGCTCCCCCAGAAGAAGGACACAGGAAACAGCAACAAAACCAAGTCCAGAAACAAGAGAGGAAACAGAGCAGGAAAGAGACAACAAAAGAAAAAGAAAAGACGAGGAGAAAACGTGGTGAATCTCACTTCTATCCAACTCACCACTGAAGAACTTGCAGTTCTAGACAAAGGATTGAAGCATGCACCTACTAAAAATCTTAACAAATTTGACACATATATTGGCATTAGAAAATATATCAGAAAATTAAACATGAAAAAATATTTTCTGAACGAGAAATTCTCAAACTATGCACAACCACAACCCCCAAATTTTTCGATACATAGTACTTTACGAAACAATTCCACGTTTAACCCACAGGTATCGGACAACCAACACATAGAAGTGTTCAAAAAATTAGTCCTGGAAGATCTTGGAACTTTGGAAGTAAAGAAGAAATTTGATCCCATACATATCAAAAAGGGTATTAAATCACTAACAGACAGAAATGACATTGTTATCCGCCCGGCAGACAAAGGGGGAGCAATCGTCATCCAAACCAAAGAGCAATATTTGGGAGAAATAGATCGTCAATTATCAGATGAAAACACCTATATCAAACTTGCAGGAAACCCCACCAATACCTATAAAAAGGAATTAAAATTAGTGGTAAACCTAGGAGTCAAAAGAGACATCCTAAATAAAAAAGAGGCCAAATATCTCATACCGGAATGCTGTAGGATCCCCATCCTTTACACTGTGCCCAAAATACACAAATCTAAGGATAATCCACCTGGGCGACCCATCGTTAATGGCATTGAATCGCTGACAGCTAGAATGGGCCAATATATAGATTTTTTTATCCAACCGGCGGTGCAGAATACAAGAGCGTATTTGAAAGACACCAAGCACATTCTCCAACTGTTAGAAACCACTCAGGCACAAGAGGGACACACCATACTTGCCACAGCTGACGTTTCGTCACTATATACTATAGTGGGTCATCATGATGCATGTCATGCCACTAAATGGCTATTGCGAACGCATAGCAATATGTGTTGCAAACAACGCAAATTTCTCATAAAATGTTTAGAGTTCTGCCTTAAGTATAACTACTTCTGGCATGATCAGAACTACTTCAAGCAGGCCATAGGCATCGCCATGGGCGCTAAATTTGCCCCCAGTGTGGCAAACGCCTTTATGGCCCAATGGGAAGAATCATCTATCTATGCCCACATGCCAGAAGAACTTATATTATATAAGAGGTACATAGATGACGTGATAATCCTGTGGAAAGGCAGCCTAGACAACTTGAAGACATTTATGGAGGGCCTAAATGATAATGATAAAAACATCCAACTCATCTGGAAGACAGACGAAAAAACAGTAGACTTCCTGGACCTGAATATAACACTGGACGGAAACAAAATTATCACTAAGACCTATTTCAAAACCGTAGACACCAACAGCTACTTGTCAGTTGAGAGCTGTCACCATAAACCATGGCTATACAACATTCCGAAAGGTCAACTCATTAGACTAAAACGTAACTGTACTAAGGAAGAAGACTTTAATGAACAGGCCCACTTCATCGGGAAAAGGTTTGAGGAAAAAGGATATAAAATTCCTTGGTTAGAAGAACAAATCCGCAAGGTACAAGCCCTAGACAGAAAACCGATGCTAGTCAGCAAGATAAAAGAAACGGACAGCACTAAGGAAACAACACCTAGTCTGATATTGGACTACAATGTCCAACATAAAGATCTAAATAAACTTATACAACGTCATTGGCATGTATTATTGGGCGACAAAGATCTGAAAACTATACTCCCCACCAAACCCAGAATCATCTTTAGGAGGCCCCGACCCTAAGAGATGTATTGGTGAAATCAATAATTGCTCCGCCCCCAAAACCAATGTTCTCCTTTTTTGATGGGAAAGGATTTTTTCCATGTAGGAATTGTTTTGCCTGCAGGCATGCTAAACTATTTCAAGGCAAAAGGCTGCAGTTCACCAGCACCAATACAGGTGACACCTACCCAATCAAAGATTTTATTGGATGTCACACAGAGGGTGTCATCTATGTTCTACAGTGTGACTGCAAATTGCAGTACGTTGGTAGAACTAAAAGAAAACTAAAAAAGAGAATAGAAGAACATATACGTAATATATCCAATGGCTACACTAAACATAGTGTTTCGCGCCACTTCTCAAAGGTACACAATGAAGACCCTACTACACTACAATTTTGGGGTATAGAGAAGTTCAAGCCATCCTGGAGAGGTAGCCATAAAATACGAGTGATTAGTCAAAAAGAATCTCGTTGGATACATGCCCTCAACACCCTGACACCTGGAGGAATGAACGTGGATTTTGACTTGAATTGCTTTCTAAACAATTTTTAACATAGTCCCACATATATATATACATTTCCTCATTTAGTTACATTAGTAATGTCTCTCTTGTTGCATCACTTTGACCACATAGGTTGGTTCCACATAGGGGTGCATCGATCTAACCCATCACATACACTTGACAAGACACTACTACTTTAGTGTATCCACCAGCCAGAGGTCTGGATGATGGTTTATTTTCCCACCATCACCCTCACCTCTGATAAATTATAGGCGTTCACCAGCACCCTTAGATATAGATACCAGTTCACCCATAAGGGAACCAAGCCACCAACAATGAGCATAGACCCAGTTCCACTTACGGCTTAGAGGTCATTTGCTCATTTATTTATTACCATTAATTGACTTTTAGTGTCATATGAACTTTCTCACTGTATGTGTCCATGACCATTTACTCTATCTAGTATAGGTTGTCAGCTTTAGGTCAACCCAGTATTATTGTACTCCACCAGGTTGCATAAAGAGTTCATTTGCATGATCACTGCTCATGCCACTTCAGCTATTGAGTATTATGCACTTGGTGTGAGCTCTATATATCGACGTAGTAGGCTTCTCAGTATACACTCATGACGAGTGGAGCTACCTTATCTGCGAGGGTTGCTAATAAATCCCCATAGCCCCATACCATTAGATACACCAGGACCCCTCGTCGACATTTTGCACTGAGTACATAACTCTCCATCCAGACGTACGATATATAGAACATTTTTCAGAGCAGTCAGCGTTTTTTTCTTTTCTTTTTTTCTTTTAAACATTCCCCCATTGTAAAGCATTATGTCCTCAGATTGGGACTTCAAGAAAATGGCGGCATGTTTACATCCGGTTTTAAGCAGATATAAGTCGTGACTCGACAACCAATAGGCATCCCCTGATGAAGTCACGAGGAACGTGACGTAACGCCGTAGGGAAAAGCCGCGTTCACGCTATAGCCGCATCAGCCGGACCATATTTGAATACAGACGGCGGTACGATCGCTTTGTCCCCATTTTTTGCACTGTTGGTTTTTACCAGTTTTCGAATTCAGATACAGTCGGCGGCACGATCGCACTGTCCCCGACTTTCATTGCTGGCTATACCTTCACTTTTATTTTAATTTTTAATTTTCATTTATGTTTGAACTTTCCTAGTCCATTTAGTACTTTGTTGGACTGAATTTTATTTATTGTATATATTATATATATATATATTTTTAATAAACCCACATTGGTTAACATACTTCACCATTGGAGATTTCCTTTTTTACATCTCCCATTCACCACATCCAATACTTGGACGTTTGAGTCTGGATCAATAGCGGTTCCTGGATGTAACAGAGGACATCTACCTGGGACAGTGAAACCTGCATACCTGGATCCATCCCACTATATGCTTTCATATAGCACCCGGAAGGTAAGGGAACTATATTACCTGTTGGGGATATCCAGTACTGATTAAACATCGTGGGATAAGCCATCCATCTGATCATCACCCAGCCCGCCAGCTGTTGCCGGCTCCATCCGGCCTGGTGCTATTGATCCAATCCAGCACATCCCCCACCACCCTCAAGGGAATTCACCACTATTCATCTTTGGTCACATTTATGTCTTATACCACGGAACTTTATTCATGACCATTAGCAATTTGTTTCCTTGCTGCCACTTGTATTTAGCACTATTCAGCTTAGTCGCATTTAGCATTATTCAGCTTTGTCACACTGCATTAGTTGTGGTTTGCTTTTGTTTTTCATATTGTGTGTTACATATTTTTCACTATAGTATTTTTGCAGGATCTATGCACCATTTTTTGTAGCGCTTATCACTCATTTTACCTATTATCTTTTCAATTTCATTTCCTACCTCCAATACCAGATGCTAAGGAAGAGGATGAAAGAGCAGTGGCTTCTCTCTCACTACCTAAAAAACTGACCCTTTTGGGGGAACCAACAGGTGTTTATGAAGTTCTGAGTATGGAATATTTGGACTCATCTTGATTTCCAATTCTTTCACATGTGAAAAGGGGAGAGTATAGTCTCAGTTATTCAATTTCGGACAATAAATTTAAAATGTACCAGCATCCCGGAATATTTGAAAACAGGGGGGAGGGACCAACTAGATAGAGACAGCAAAGCTGCTTGACACTAAACTGGTCTATACTATATCGATCGGTATGGGTTTGGTTGGGATTTTCAAGGTACTTGTAGAGAGACGTATATCATATAAAAATAGGTTTATTACAAAAAGAACAATACATCAATAATAAAAAGATGGGACAGGCCCCACAGTTCGGACACAGTAAGGTGTTTGTTAAGATAACACAAAACAAAGCAAAACCGTATTGGTCAGATGCGTGGAGCCAATCTGCGACCTCGACCGGTTTCGCGGTTGATACCGCTTCTTCAGGAGGATATGGGATGGCAGGTGGCCCGGAATGAGCAGACAACAAACGTGTCCCCCAAACAACAAAGAATACAAAGTGGCTCGCGCCGGGGAAGCTGACAAAAGCTCCGAAAAGGTTTAAAATTTACTCAGGTATGAGAGATATGACAGGCTCTCCCTGGGGATACATATCGGCCATCACACCAAGTTATTTGCTTACCAGCGCCTTTGGCTCTCCTCATACCCCATAGGTTGCTACTTGCACCTATTAGTTTGTGATGCTGCCTTTCATCCCCAGTATTTTGTAAATTTTAAACCTTTTCGGAGCTTTTGTCAGCTTCCCCGGCGCGAGCCACTTTGTATTCTTTGTTGTTTGGGGTATCAACCGCGAAACCGGTCGAGGTCGCAGATTGGCTCCACGCATCTGACCAATACGGTTTTGCTTTGTTTTGTGTTATCTTAACAAACACCTTACTGTGTCCGAACTGTGGGGCCTGTCCCATCTTTTTATTATTGATGTATTGTTCTTTTTGTAATAAACCTATTTTTATATGATATACGTCTCTCTACAAGTACCTTGAAAATCCCAACCAAACCCATACCGATCGATATAGTATAGACCAGTTTAGTGTCAAGCAGCTTTGCTGTCTCTATCTAGTTGGTCCCAATTCTTTCACATGCATCAAAAGTTTTCCATTTGTACCTTCTTCCTAGTCAGATTAATCCCTCAAGAATTTTGATATTTTGACCCTTATCTTCAAGTGAATACAAAGATTTTGTAGGTTTTTCTTCCCTTGATTATTTAGAGCCTCTAAGTGTTTTTTTATAATTAAAAGATAGATTCACCTTTGGGAACATGTTACATATTCCACCCATTTTTACGGTGGAACATGTAACATGTTTCCACTACTGCAGCATCTACATGATCCACTACCTGTAGTGAGCCAGGAATGTTCACCCCAATCTCGATGTCACCATTCTTTTTGAAGTGTGGCTGTGCAGGGCCCAGCCCACCCGGCTGCATTATTTATTCACAGAGTTCTGTGAATGAGAGAACTGTGCTGTCGGCTTGTAGCTATTAATGAACTACCTGTAAGCTGCACAGAGCATTCTAGGGACCTAATTGTATGAAGTCTTGCGGTCAGGTGCAAGGCTTTGCCAGTTAGGGCACAGAGCCCTGATTGGACAAAGTAATAATAACTTTGTCCATTTATGGCTCAGTGCTTATAGCCCCATCCCACACTATATAAGTTTAATTCTCACAGAAAGCTGTTTCAGTGTGTTGTTGGAATAGAAACAGATAGAGCAGGGCTCAGTTTGCTACTAGTGAGTTCACTTATTGTGATTCTGAGTGTAGAGTGTTAGTATAGTGTGTGAGTATAGTGTAGTGTGTCAGTATAGTGGGAGTATACTGTGAGTACAGAGTAGTGTCAGTGTAGTGTGTTAGTGTAGTGCACTGTTTAACACCGAATTACATAACATTTAGTCCTGATGTATACCCTTTTTATTTTTATGGTTGCTGCGTGTATTTTTTTTGGGGCAATTGTTCTGACTGTGACATGGGTGCTCCCTTTTTTTTATAGTTTTTACCAGGGCTTTTTTCAGCGGGAAAGCGGGGGAACACAGTTTTGGCACCTCCAGCAATGAATGTAATGGCAAAAATTGCTGGGGTGTGCTGGAGGGTCTATTGCTGCTTGCTGCTATTTTTGTGTGGAGATCTATTGTTGCTAGAGGAAGGGGGTCTTATATTTCTGGGGGGGGGTTAATTGTTGCTGGGAGGGATCTACTGGTGAGGGAGAGTTCTATTGTCGCTGGCTCCTGGAAGGTCTATTGATCCAGTCTGTTGGGACATCTGTTGTTACTGCTGGGGGTCTTTTGTTGCTGGGGCAGTATTTTTTTTTCAGGGGGACGTCTATTGTGTCGGGGATCTATTTTTGCTGGGGTGAGGGCTATCATTGCTGGGGGTGTCTACTGTTGTTGGGGTGAGTCTATTCTTGCTCACTGAAGGGTATCTATTTAACTGTCTTTCTTGTACCATTAACAAATAGGGGCATGGAAACAACAGCAAATTACTTAGTAACAAAATTGATACTTGGTTCTCGGAGGTTGGTAGGAGGTGGAACCAAGGAACTGTGCTCAGAGGTGGGTAGGGATCAGAAACAAAGGGTGAAGGTCGTGGGTTCCTGCACCTATTCTCTGAGAAAAAAAGCCCTGTTTTTTAAATTTCTGTCAGCGGCAGTCCTCAATTTAACGTGCACCAAACACCACTTTTCCAATAAAGTGCATCCAATCAAACATTTCCCAGTTTCTATTAAATTTGTTTAACATGCCCCCTCCCCATCATTTCTGGGAGGCCAACAAGGAGTGGCAGATGTTTCCATGCCACTATGATGGGGCCAGCAGTGTCTGTGTCCATAGACAAAGGTGGAAGTCGTCCATCCTCAGCAGAGCACATTTGTCTCTGTTTAGTGATGTTGTCTGTACTATCCATCCACAGTATGCAGAGGAGGCGATAGACTGGCTTACTAAATCATCCTCATCCTTCTCATCTTTTATGACCCAAGCTGACACTAGTGTGCAGTCAACCACATCTGCCAGAATGGCTTATTCTGCCTCATTGTTCATAGCTACTCCTGCCATAGCCACAGCATCATGCATGGAAGAGTCAGCTAAAATACTTGAACAAAGCATCAGCCCCTTTGCTTCTTGAGTATGCACAGACTAACTTGATTCTGATGTTAGTTCTAAGGTAGATCATGAAAGGAGTAACATGAGACTACAGAGAAAAGAGAACACTGTTAACCCCTTGCCGCCGAGCATACACACATATGTGGCCTCGGGTTTCGGGAGTTATACCGGCATGATGCCCGCAGCTACAGGCATCATCCCAGTACCGTTTTGTAGAGCCGGCGATTGGCTTTCCAGGGACAACAACCAATGCGGCTAAAATACCCCTTCTCCCACTGCCTTTTAGCGATCTGAATACTTTGAAGTGCAAAGGAGGGGTTGGGGGTCTTTTAGACCCCCGATCCCTCCATAAAGAGCACCTGTCACCACCTATTACTGTCACAAGGGATGTTTACATTCCTTGTGACAGCAATAAAAGTGATATTATTTTTTTTAAACACAATTTAATGTTACAAAAATAAATAAACAAGAAAAATAAATACATTTTAAAGCGCCCCAGTCCCTGCATACTCACGCAGCAAAGAAAACACATACGGAAGTCGCGTCCGCATATGTAAACGGTGTTCAAATCACACATGTGAGGTATCGCCCCGATCGTCAGAGTGAGAGCAATAATTCTAGCTCTAGACCTACTCTGTAATGCCGCATACACATGATCATTTTTCGGCATGAAAAAAAAATAAAACGTTTTTTAAAACGTCATTTAAAATGATCGTGTGTGGGCTTCACATCGTTTTTCGGCTTCTGAAAAACGGAAAAACATTTTTTTCGAACATGCTGCATTTTTTCATGTCATTTTTCAAAATGTCATTTTTTGTGTTGTAAAAAATGATCGTGTGTGGGCAAAAACAACGTTTTAAACCCACGCATGCCCAGAAGCAAGTTATGAGACGGGAGCGTTCTGGTAAAACTACCATTGATAATTGAGTAAGCACATTCATCACGCTGTAACAGACAGAAAAGCCCAAATCGTATTTTACTAACAAGGAATCAGCTAAAAGCAGCCCAGAGGTGAATGGAACTTCCCCTTTAGAGTGCCGTCGTACGCGTTGTATGTCACCACGCTTTGTTCATCATTTTTCCAAAACGATGGTGTGTGGGTAACATCGTTTTTAATCATGAAGTTGGAAAAAATTTGTTTTTTTGGACATGCTGAAAAATGAAATTTTTTTTAATGCCGAAAAACAATCGTATTGTACGCTGCATACCTCTAACTTGGTAACCGTAAAAAAAAAAATTAAAGCGTCGCCTATGGAGATTTTTAGGTACCGTAGTTTGTCGCCATTCCACAAGTGCGTGCAATTATAAAGCATGACATGTTTGGTATCTTTTTACTCGGCGTAACATCATCTTTCACATTATACCAAAAAAATTGGACCAACTTTACTGTTTCATTTTTTTAATTCATGAAAGTGTATTTTTCCCCAAAAAAGTTGCGTTTAAAACACCGCTGCACAAATACTATGTGACATAAAATATTGCAACAATTGCCATTTTATTCTCTAGATGTACTGCTGGGTTGCAGTGGTGATTTCATAGCCTTATCTTCTGTGGGCACCAATTTTCAGCTAGATGTATTAGGCTGGAACAGAAAGTGGGGCTGAAACTCACATGGGTTCCAGTCCAATACATCTAGTGGACGATCTGCCTGCTGCCATTGGTGGTGCCCCATTCCCAAAGCCGAATCATCTGTAAGAGACGGTCCCGGCACTTGTTGGAATTTCTTGGGCGCCCTGAAGCCTTCTTCACAACAAATGAACCTCTTTCCTTGAAGTTCTTAATGATCTGATAAATGGTTGATATAGGTGCTATCTTAGTAGCACCTAATGCCTGTGAATGCAGGTAACCATGGTTAACAGAGGAAGAACAATGATTTCAAGCACCACCCTCATTTTAAAGCTTACAGTCTGTTATTCTAACTCAATCAGCATTACAGAGTGATTCCCAGCCAGGTCTTCATCAACACCGACAACTGTGTTAACAAGAGAATCACTGACATGTCAGCTGGTCCTTTTGTGTCAGGGCTGAAATGCAGTGGAAACTTTTTTTTGTGGGGGGGGATTAGGTTAAAAAAAAAAATCACGGCAAAGAGGGACTTTGCAAATAATTGCAATTCATCTGCTCACGCTCCATACCATTCTGCAGTATATGCAAATTTCCTTAATTAAAACTGAGGCAGAAGACTTTGTGAAAATTAATATTTGTGTCATTCTCAAAACTGAGAAAACATCTGTATGTCTTTTTTGTTAATATTGGTGTTGGTGCACCCGCAATTAGACAGTGGAAAGCATCAGCTGAAGGCACATAGCCAAGTGGTGCATCTGGATGTCTTGTGTTTGCCGTGATGGCCAATCACCGCAATCACAAATGTGGGGGTTTAACCACTTGTAAACACAGGACTCTGTGCTGTGATTGGACACAGCTGATCAGCAGGTCTCCGCCACAAATCATGGGCTGACACCTGCTGAAAAAATCCTGCCACGTACAACCCCAGCATGGATCAGTGCGGGTCATGTGAGCCCCAAACCCAGAAGCAAGCTGGCAACATTTATTCACATTGCTAAGTCTACAGCTGCTGCACACTGACAGTAAATCTACTGTCACAATGTGGCCAGTGGTTAAAATACAGTTGATCACCAATGGTGGGATTTTTTTAAATCCTGCTAAAAATATATATACAATGTTTGGGGTTCTAAGTAATTTTCTAGCAAAAAATATGGATTTTAACTTGTAAACACAAAATGTCAGAAATAGGCTTAGTCATGAAAGGGTTAAACAACAAATTGGCAGCCATGTTTCCCCAGCCGCAACATATTGCCAAATTGTGTCCAGTGATGATGAGGATAGAGGGGATGATGATGATGAGGTCCCTGACGCAACTTGGTTGCTGGATAGAGCAGAGGAGAAAAAGTGAGGGCGAGGCACAACCCCAACAAGGCAGGATGTCCTCCAGAGACAGCCATCATGGAAGAGTAGAGAGCAGCCACCCTATTCTATCACATTATGGAGCTGTTATCTCCTGGCATACTTTCTACAACTCAGCTGTGTGGGACTTTTTTAACACATGTGCAGCCGATCGCACTGTTACAATTTTCAATCTCTTCCGCAAGCAACTCAAGCGTGTCAAAAACACCAGCCATTTGGGCACTACATGCTTGACTTTTAACCTTCCATGACTCAGTCCATTGGCAAGAGCACCTGAAACCACACACAATTCTTCCCCTTCTCACTCCTCATCTGACCTCTCAGCAGCCTCCACTGACAGGGATGATGGTATAGTGCAGGGTGTCACAGGTCCTTGCAACACAGCATCACACCACCAGCTGTAAAGTATAGCAACATTTCTCTGCCCTAGCTGCTGCATTGCAAAAAAAAAAAAAACTCCCTGCCACCCCACATGCCTTGCATCTAAATTCCAGCTTGTCCAAATAAACAAAGCTTGCAGGGAAAGTTAATTTAAATGTAATTTTTTTCTCTATAAATGTTAGTTTGGCTGCAGCAAGTGCTATGCGTGGTACAGATGTGCCACTTTAAAGACAGACAAAGGGGGGCCCCCCAGCCACTATATTTTAAGGAATTTTAATTTTTGTTGATTCACTTTAAACATTATTCAAGTCTTTTTTTTTATTATTATTATTTGCATCGACCCCCAGGGCAATACCAGGGCCCCCATACTTTTTTTATGGCCAATAACTTGCATATATGCCTTCAAAATGGGGACTTTTGATTTTTCAAGTTCGGGTCCCATAGACAGAACCGGGGGGTGTTTAGCCCATCTCTACTCACTTATTGCTCAATGTTGAGTTATGCTCTTATTGATTACCATATGTTATGGTCTTTCTCATGTATTATCGCAAAACAACCTTTTCAGCTGTTTTACATATGATTATGCAATCCTATGTATGTTCTTTTTCATTACATTTTGGGGCTTACTGTACCTGAGCTTGTCTGCGATTGTTTTAAACCTCAATAAACACATTTGACAAGGGAAAAAATGCCTTTAATGTGAAGCATATTCAACAAATATGCAAGCAGTAATCTAAACCTAGCAAAGGTCATAATTATTTCCTATGTTATTTTAAAAATTAGGGTTCATATATCCCACTTGTAGAGATTTCCCTATATGTCCTTGTTACCACGTTAAAAGGGTAAAAAAGAGAAATTTCCAGTGGAGAGACTAATGCCACGTACACACGATCAGGCTTTTGCCCGGCCAAATCACATTAGAATTTCCGACGGAATTCCATCGAAAAAAATAGAACATGTTCTATATCTAAACTCCGATGGAATTCATTGGAATTTCCGATGAAAAAACTCTGATGTATGTGGCATAAGACTCCATGGGTTTTATGAAATATGTAGTAAAAATGGTGGGCCAGATTCAGATACACTTAATATTGCGCTGCGTAATCGAAATAATCTACGCTGCCGTATTTCACCAGGCTCTACACCGAATCCTGGTAGATTTTTGCCCGTACGCTATGGCGGCGTAGTCTATTTCTTGCTGTGTAATCGAAATACGCGATTGGGGGGTGTGAAGCATTTAAATTAAGCGCGTCCCCACGGCGTTCGAACTGCGCATGCTCCGTTCAGAAATTTCCCGCCGTGCATTCCGCGAAATCACGTTGTTACGTCATTCGTTGTTTGAGCAGCGTCGTTTACGAACATTCCTATTCCCGGACGACTTGCGTAAAAAATAATAAAAGACGTCGGAAAACGTAGAAATTCGACGTGGGAACGACGGCCATACTTAACGGCTGGTATAGTGTTACGTAAAAAAAAGATGACTAAAGGTGCCGTAAGAGATTGCGATTGAAGATCGTTATTTCTGGGATCGCCGGCAAAAGCTCATTAGCATACCCCGACGCGGAAAACGACGGGAGTCCACCCAGTGGCCGCAATTTTATTGCAGCGTAGATCCGAAGGCGTACAAACACGTAATCCAGTCGAATTGAAGCCCGCAGCCGTCTATTCATGGTTTGAGGTTTGCGACTAGCTAAAAAAACGTGCGTAATTTGAAATTACTCCAGTCTAACACCAGTTAGACAGGCGTAATCGCTCTGTAAATCTGGCCCGGTATGTGTATATTTCCCAGAACTGGTTATTTATGGTTTAAAATTATCAAATGTGTGAAACCAAACGTTATTTTAGTTATGATTTAGCTTTTTTATCTTGTTATCTATAACTTAGAAATGCACTTTAGGGTATATAGAAAACTGTTTAAATAATTTACTTAGACAACATCTTGAAAAATACACATTTCTCTCCAGCTTATCAAATTGCTTCATGCCTCCTTAACATTAAGTCAATAAGAAGAAACAATATTTATTGAGTTGTTAGTTAAAATCGATGGCACTGTGTTAACATTTTAATAATTGCAATGCTTTTTTCTTTATAGATTTTAGCTAAATTTAAAAGGACTTGCACTTTTGAAGTAGTTGTAAAGGCTAAAGTTCTTTTTTTATATACCTTTATGCAGTCTTTGCATTAAAAAAAAATACCTTTCATATTTTGCACCCCCCAGCTCCCCCTAAATCTTGATCCATCACTGTGACCAAGAGCAGCAGAGTTGCTGTCTCTCTTTCCTCACTGGCTCAGAGAGCAGTATGAGCCATTGGCACCTGCTGCTGCAAATCACAGCCTGTGAGGAGATAGTAGGGGGGGGGGCTGAACCGCACTGTCGGGCTTGGGAATGAGCCTGCAGGTGTGCCACAAGAGAGAGCAGCTCTCTATATGGTGTGTGGGACAACAGAAAAGGAGGACCAGGGCTGCTCTGTGCAAAACCATTGCACACAACGGGTAAGTATAAAACCTGTTTAGTATTAAAAAAAAATGCTTTTACAATCACTTCAGCAACTTCAAAACCAGACACCTTCACCCCCTTCCTGCTTAGGCCAATTTTCAGATTTCAGCACTTTGAATGACAGCCACATGCAACACTGTACCCAAATTAATTTTTTGTAATTTATTTGAGACAGATAGAGCTTTCTTTGGGTGGTATTTAATTACCACTGGGTTTTTATATTTTTGGTATATAAATGAAAAAATACCAACGCTTTTGAAAAAAAAAACAGTTTTCCTTCGTTTGTTGTTAAACGTTTTGCACATAAGTAATATTTTTTTATTACTTTATGTTAAAGTTTAAAGCAGTAGTAAGGTTGCATGTGTAAAAAAAAATCCACCTGCAAAGTAATATCATAATGTGATAGTATGCATCGCATATAAGCACATTATGAAATACTTACTTTAAAACAAAGCCCTCCAGTGGCATGCTGTCACCTCTGCCAGGACTAGATATGTGCATTCCCGTTCGTACGAATGTTATTTTCGTACGAAAATGTTCATTTTCCTACCCGCGGGATAATGTGTACATACGAAAACGGTAAAGCACCAAAATACGAAAACGACGGGATAACGGATGAGCCGCATAACAAACGACCGCAAATACGAATGAACGATCCGATGGGAAAAAACGACAAAACGAAAACGGCAAAATAACGAAAATGAAATCTGTATCAAGAGGTTTGCATTGTGTATTTTGTTTGAATCCGTTTTGTGTTCGTTTTCAGTTGTATGTTCATTGTTCAATGACATCTATAACAAAAGAATTTCATTATGTATATTGAATGAATTCCTTTTTCTGTTTTCTGTGTATTCAAAATACTGAATGCAAATCTTTTGTTATAGGTGTCATATCAACATACGAAAATAACAAAAGAAACAGGTTCAAATGCAAATCTTTTGTTTATGTTTTTTTTGAATGGCCAGAGAGTTAGGCTGGCCATACATGATACAATTTTCTGTGCAATTTTCTTTAGATTTACCTTCAACTATGTAGTGCAAGGGCCTGCCTGATTGCATACAATTGAAAGTGTTGTTTAGTTTGACCTCATATTATATGGTTTTTGGTAAATCTAAAAGAAAATTGTACAAGAAAATTGAACATGTATGGCCAGCCTCAGTGACTGAAAGCAGCTTCTCTTTTGTGCTGAGTAGTGAGTACACTTGTACAGTAAAGCCTAATAAGCTTTTCTGTGGATTTTCATCTGAAGGGAGATCAGTTGGCCAGACTTTTGAACCCAAAAATGGTTTTCTGATGCAGTTTAAAAACGAACACATTTTCTGAGAACGATCGGAAAACGATCGTTTTTATGTTTGTTGTTAAAATAGTCTGACCAAGTGTATGGGGCTTAACAATACTATTGTTGATGAAAAAAAAGGATAATTGGCCGGCGCTAGAAATCCAAGATGGCGCCGGCGTGGCCCTGGCTCTCCGCACACCACGAGGCGCCGACAAGCCCAATGAAGGGACCAGCAAAAAGGCTGCAAAGTTACAGGGTAAGGAGTACCCGAGGGACATGACCTATTACACCCAAAAACTGGGGGGCCACCCAGATCAGGATGAAGGGGGGGAGCGGAGCAAGCCTCTACAACGCTGCAGGCCTCTCAGGGACAGCTGGATGGTGGGGCTTGGGGCAGTGCTGAGCGGGCTGATGCAGGGGATCAGTTTATGTCATTCCCAGCTGCTGCTGATGTGGAGACTGGGGACCCTGAGCAAGAGCAACCGACCCTGGCTGAGATACTAAGAGCGGTTCATGTCTGCACCGCGTCAGTGAATACTCTTAAAGAACAGTTTGGGGGCCTCAGAGAAGATGTGTCCCTGCTGCGACCAGATCTACAAAAGATCCGAGAACGCACAACGACTGTGGAGAGCAGGGTGAGTGAGGTGGAGGATAAGCTGCCCCCAGTTGCTCGTGAGGCCCATGCAGCACACCAGCTAGCCAGGGACACTAATGCTAGAGCAGATGACATCGAGAACAGATTACGCCGGAATAATGTACGCATAGTGGGGTTGCCGGAGAAAACGGAGGGCCGGGACCCCACCACCTTTATTGAAAGTTGGCTGGTGGAAGTATTTGGAAAGGAGGCCTTCTCCCCATTCTTTACAGTTGAACGGGCGCACCGCACACCTGGCCACCCACCACAGCCTGGCGCCCCCCCCAGACCCATCCTGGCCCGTTTACTGCACTATAGGGACAGGGAGGCGGTGCTGAGACATGCCAGGGAGAGGGCCAACGTCCGGGGTGAACGGAGTCCGGGTGTCCTTCTACCCGGACTTCTCAGTAGAGGTACAGCGTCGGCGAGCCAAATTCTCAGACGTGAAAAGGCATCTACGTGCACTACAACTACCTTATGCTATGCTTTACCCCGCTAAGCTGAGGGTCACCGCTGACCGGCAGACCCACTTTTTTGAATCGGCCCAGGATGCTGCAGTATGGCTGGATCGTAATGAACAGGCCCTGCGTCACCGAGACAGAGAAGAGGAGGGAGACTGATTCTGCAGAGGCTGTAACAGGTTCCTCTGTCCTGCCTTTTTGGTGCATTGTTTGCGCACCCATGTATGGTGGGATTGATGGATGCCCCCCCCCCCCCTGATAGAGGCACTCACTCTGTTGCCTGCACTCTTAGGCCGTGTACACACGAGGGGATATGTCCGCTGAAAACGGTCCGATGGACCGTTTCAGCAGACATCTCCGCTCGTGTGTATGGGCTAGCGGACAGATTTCTCCACCCGACAGATTTCAAAGCATGCTTTGAAATCTATCCGGTGGGAATCTGTCCGCCCGACATGTCTGCTGGTTAGTACACTTACCAGCAGACATGTCGGCTCCCACCGCCGCCGCGCCGCTGCCGAATGGATTCGGCGCATGCGCGGAAGTGTTTTACTTCCTGGTGCGGTGACGTGGCGGTGACGCGGCGGCGTCAACGTCACCGCCGCGTCACCACTACGTCACCGCGCCGTCCGGCGGCGGGGAATTTGATCCGATGGTGTGTACACGCCATCGGATCAAACTCCCGATCGGACATATCCGATGGAAATGGTCCGCGGACCGTTTTCATCGGATATATCCGATCGTGTGTACGCCGCCTTAGGCCTCGTACACACGATCAAATCTGTCTGCTGGAAACGGTCTGCTAGACCGTCCCAGCAGACAGATTCGATCGTGTGTACGGGCGAGCCGACGGATTTGGCCACCCGACAGATTTCAAAGCATGCTTTGAAATCTATCGGGTGCGAATCCGTCCGCCCGACATGTCTGCTGGTTAGTACACTTACCAGCAGACATGTCGTCTCTCACCGGCGCCGAATGGATTCGGCGCATGCGCGGAAGTGTTTTACTTCCTGGTGCGGTGACGTGGCGGCGTCAACGTCACCGCCACGTCACCGACACGTCAGCGCACCGTCTGCTGGCGGGGATTATGGTTTGCTCGTGTGTACACGCGAGCAAACCAAAATCCTAGCAAACAGATTTGTTCAAATCGGTCGGTCCGACCGATTTGAACAAATAGATTGCCTCGTGTGTACGAGGCCTTACAGTTCCACACAAAAGTGAGTTCCTATCTTTTTCATGTCATCTGTGTTTCTGCAATGTTCTGCTGGGAGAAGTTATATTAGGATGTGAACTCTGAGTCATCTTGTAAAGTTGCAAGGAAAATGCGATCTCTCCACAGGAAACGTGGAGGAAATGTGCCTTATGGGGGTTCGCTCCCTGTTGGAGCTGCGGGGTCTGCCCGGTTGGCGGCCTGGACTCGTTTCTTTTCTTTTTTCAGACTAATGTGCTGTTTACGGATTGTAGGCCGGAAGTACGGGTCTGAACCGTTGTCGGCCCGGGCCTTTAGTTCTTTGCAAATTTACCATCTTCATCGAGAAATCTGTTTGACTGCTACTGCACCATGGAACTATGACTGTATATCCCTAATCATGCCTGAGACTCTTAGTACCTACTTGAAATTGCTGTCCCTTGGGGGGGAGCTGCCCCCACTCAGGATGTCTTTGCCATTTAACCCATGTTTTTTTTTTTTCTCCAATGGCTGAACTGCCCATAATTTCTTGGAATGTGAGGGGCATAGGCTCCCCACTGAAACGTATGATGGTGTCTACTTGTTTGAAGAAGTATCATCCCATGATCCTGTGTATACAAGAAACGCATTTAACCACTGAAACACAATGTTGCCTTAAATATGCTTGGGTGGGCAAGGCCTACCATTCTACTCACACCTTGTACTCTAGGGGTGTGAGTGTAATGATACATGCCTCAATTGACTTTCAGGAACTAGATGTGCGGGTAGATGAGGAGGGTCGGTTTGTATTTCTGCATTGCCGGGTGGGTAAACTGCACTGTATATTGGCCTGTATTTATGTACCCCCCCGTTTACGGTGACGGTGCTCCGGATGTTGCTGGCCTATTTGGAGGGCAGGCCGGACCTGCCGCTACTGATAGTGGGGGATTTTAATTACTGGCTGAGTCCCTCCGTGGACAGACACCCTGGCTCTGGGGTCTCTGCCACTTCGAGGGAATCTCCGTTGCTGAGACTGCTCAATGAGGTGGGGTGGGTTGATGTGTGGAGGTTAAGGTACCCGCTGGAGAGGCAGTTCTCCTGCTTCTCCAAAACGCACGGGACTTTGTCCAGGATAGACCTGGCAGTGAGTAACCCTGCAATGCTCCCATCCATCTCAGATGTGGTCTATAAGCCCCGTAATGTCTCGGATCACTCGCACTTAGTGATTACCCTGATTATCTCCCCACCCTCTACACTTCCTAGGGCCCATGGAAGTTTAACGCCTTTTGGCTGAAATTATTCCTGACACACGAGGAGGTGGAGCGGAGCATGCAGGAGTTTCTTGATAGTAGAGAGTTTGCCGAATCCCCAGCTGAGCGGTGGGATGCATTTAAGGCGTATGTGAGGGGGTTACTTATCCGTGAAATTACCAGGGTGAAGAAAGACTCTTCCGGGCTCAGAGAGGACCTTGAAAAACAGGTAGCGGCCCTGGAGGAGGCTTTCGTGCAAACCCAGACGGAGGCTGCCAGGGAGGCATGGCAGTCCGCTCAATCAGCATATGAGCGGCTGCTGTCCTCCAAGGCAGAACGGAAGTTATTTTTTTCCAGACTGGCTTTCTTTGAGGAGGGCGAAAGTACAGGGCGCATGCTGGCTAGGATAGCCAACTCCCAACAAAGATCTCCCAGCATTGGGGCAATCAAAACTAGAGAGGGCAAGATAGTGAACTCCCCAGACCTGGTTTTGGCAGAACTAGCTCGATTCTATGAGACGTTGTACCACCCCACGGAGCAGTTTACCCGGACAGAACTATTGACCTACTTACATGACATTGACTTTCCCCGACTGGGACCTGCACAGCGGAAGGCCCTGGAGGCCCCCTTTACAGGCGGCGGCCGAGTTCCCCAACTGTAAAGCTCCGGGGGCAGATGGATTGCCCATGGAGGTATACAAGCACTATGCGGATATCCTCCTCCCAAAACTTTTAGCGGTCTTTAACGCAGCAAGGGAGCGACAGATTTTGCCTGCTTCTATGGCTACGGCTAATATCGTGTTAATACTGAAACCCGACAAGGACCCTTTAAACCCGGGCTCCTACAGGCCGATATCGCTGCTACAGAGCGATATTAAGCTATTAGCTAAAATGCTAGCGATTAGGCTGAACGGGGTCATCACGAGCCTGGTCCACCCGGACCAAGCTGGCTTCATGCCTAACAAGTCGACGGCTGTCAACTTGCGAAGGCTGTATCTTAATATGCAGTCCCCGGCTGACAATATGGGACAGAGGGCTCTGCTCTCACTGGACGCTATGAAGGCCTTCGATAGCGTCGAGTGGGAATACCTATGGGAGGTCCTCGGGAGGTTCGGGTTCGGTGACACCTACATTTCCTGGGTCCGTCTGTTATATTATAATCCACAGGCTGCCATTCGGTCGTCTGGGGCGGTGTCGCAGACTTTTTCTCTGGGGAGGGGCACGCGGCAGGGATGCCCATTATCGCCTCTACTTTTTGCCCTGGCGATGGAACCCCTTGCAATTAAGATTAGAGCCAGCTCGGAGGTAGTGGGGTTTAGGTACGGAGACAGACAAGAGAAAATAATGCTATATGCAGATGATACTATGATTCTGCTTGGGGATGTAGAGGGCTCACTGAAGGGGGCTATGGCTTTGATAGGGGAGTTTGGTAGATTTTCAGGGCTACAGATAAACTGGACAAAATCCTCACTGATGATTATTGATGAAGGGGGGGTCCCACCGGCCTCTCTCACGGTGCCTTTGACTGCCTCATTCAAGTACCTGGGTATCCAGGTGACGCCCAGGATATGTGAATATGGAAGACTGAATGTGTCCCCGCTGCTGCAAAAATTTTGTGACCGCATTAAGACGTGGAATTCGCTCTGCCTGTCAGTTGCAGGTAGGGTGAACCTGATCAAAATGATCCTCATGCCCCAGTTGCTCTATGTGCTGCATAACGCCCCCATAGTGGTGACCTTGAAAGTATTCAGAATTGTTAACTCACTGTTTCGCTCGCTCATATGTAAAAACCGCACACCTAGGATCAAATTGGAGCATCTCCAGTGCCCAAAGGATGAAGGAGGGCTCGCCCTACCCAACCCATGGCTGTACTATATAGCCGCTCAGCT
Organism: Rana kukunoris; assembly: GCA_029574335.1. Classification (NCBI taxonomy): domain Eukaryota; kingdom Metazoa; phylum Chordata; class Amphibia; order Anura; family Ranidae; genus Rana; species Rana kukunoris. The sequence goes on from CM056052.1 coordinate 355,360,226, forward strand.
ACAGCATTTGATAGGTACAGTCCATACTGGGCAGGGGAGGGAGGGGGAGGGACGCGGCTCCTCAGAACTGGTGATGCTTCACACAGTTTGGGGGGAGTCGGTGACATCTGCTCTGGAATCACTAGCTTTTGGGAAACCGAATAATAAATACCCGACATATACCTTATTCAAAAAGTTTGGAACAAGGCTAGGTATCTACAGGGGGTGACAGGATTCACAGACTATAGTCCCATTTGGTCCAATAACTCATACCCGGAACTCGCTAGGCTGCAGCATGGGGCACTTTGGAGGAGGTATGGAGTGGTCTATCTGGGGCAGATATTTAGTAACGGGGAACTGCTCTCCTTCGAGACCTTGCAGGACCTTTTCGGGCTTCCACAGTCGATGAGGTTCTACTATATGCAACTCAGACATGCAGTGAAGGCCCAGAGTAGGGCCTCAGAGTGGACCCCCTCCCCTACCCCTTTGTTTAATTTGATTGCAAGGGCAGCTAATACCAAGGTGTTTATATCACAATGCTACAATATGCTGCTGCATAGCTTTTTGACCAAACACCCGCTGAGAGTGAGGGCCAAGTGGGAGGGGGAAGTGGGCCCGATGGACGGCAAGCAGTGGGAGGAGGCACTCCGGGTTGTACCAATTTGCTCTCTGAATGTGTCCCACAAAGTGTCGCAACTGTATCTACTATTGAGGGTGTATTACACCCCTCACAGATTGTTTGCCATGGGGTAACGACCCACCCCACTATGCAATAGGTGTAAGAGAGATCACGGGGACCTGATTCACCTACTGTGGAGATGCCCGAAGCTCCACCCATACTGGAAGGGAGTGGTGGACACCGTGAATAGGGTGTTCCAGGTCTTGCTGCCCACTGACCCAAAACATTGTCTGCTGCTCATACTCGAAGAATTGGAATGGGAAGAGGGCACTAGAGTGGCGGTAATTAGGTCTCTATTCACAGCCCGTAAGCTAATAATGTCTCACTGGATATCGGAGGAGGCCCCCAGTCTGAAAGAGTGGATCAATATAATGGGGGAAATGCTCCGGAAGGAGAAGGTGATATACCAGCACAGGGGGTTCCCCCAGAAATTTGAGAAGCTGTGGGGCGCATGGCTGGATGTACCGGGCCTGGCCCCGGTGGACCTGGTCATGGGCAGGCTGCTGGGCCTGGGCAATTAACCTGGGTGAGTACAGTGGGGCAGGACCTCTTCAGGGAGATTGGGGGGATGCATACGGTGGGAGGTGGAGGAGGGCATGGTTGGGCTCTGCGAATAATGTGTATACGGATGGTGCAGTGGGCAGGTATTTCTTTAATAGACTATGTGACGGATTGTTTTACATCTTATCTTTGTATTTGAAACCTCGATGTATGTCTCTTTTTTACTTGTGTCTCAATAAACTTTTTTTCTGGATAAAAAAAAAAAAAGAGAGAGATATTCTTTTTAACTACAAGTAAGCTTTAGTATAATTTTACTTGTAGAGAGAAATACTATAAATGGCTTTTGTACTGACTTGCCTATATCATTGCGTGAGGACCTAAAATGCCATGACAGTACAAATACCCCCCAAATTACCAATGTTTGGAAAGAAGACTCCACAAAGGTATATAGTAAGAGGCATGGTGAACTTTTTAACGTTGTACATTTTTCCTACAGTTCTTTGGAAAATTAAGAAATGTAATAATTTGTTTTCACAAAATTGTAATTTCAATAAGTTATTTCTAACACACATCATAGGCATGTGATTACACTTCACAACACATTCTAATACACCTCCAGAATAAGGGGACACCACATTTGTGATACTTTTTCACAGCCTAGATGCATAGAGGGGTCCAAATTTCAAGGAGCACCTTTGGGCTTTCAAGAAACATAAATCACACATAAATTATGGATCTATTTTCCTGATCACATTTTACATTTTTGAAGACCCTGAGCACCATTACAATGGAAACACCCACCAAATGACCCCATTTTGGAAAGCAAACACCCCAAGGCATTTTCTATGAGGCATAATGAGTCTTTTGAACATGTAATTTCTTTTGTTTCAAGTTTAAAAAAAATGTGGAAATACGATTTTTTGGGATTTTTTTTTCACAAAGTTGTCAATTTATAAGATATTTCCATCACACTTCATGGACAAACTAAGAATTGCACCCCAAAACACATTCTGCTACTCCTCTTTTGTATGGCGATACCACATGTGTTAGACTTTTTCACAGCTTAGCCATGCAGCGGGGTCCAAAATCCAATGAAGCACCTTTGAAGGAGCATACATTTACACATCTAATTTTCTGACTACTTATTACCACCTATCACATTTTTTAAATGCATTCTTGTTTGTGTAAAACTTGTGTAATTGCAGTGCTTTCCGTGCAACAAAAGCACTGCTATTCCTTTCTCATAATGACAATTTAGTGTTTGAAATATGTACTATTTTTTTAAATCTATGAAGTAGTGGGTACTATATATGGTATTGTGATGCTCAGGGCTTTTATTCAATTAATAGGTACAGAAACTCATTCCCCCCTGCACCACCAGTAAGGGGGAGTGGAGGGTTGCGATGAGGCACATTGTGTGCACATATCATAAGGTGGATTAGGCCAAATTGCACTAACAGTTGGGATTATAAAGTGCCATTGTTAACCACTTTACCTCTGGAAAGTTTTACTCCCTTCACGAACAGGGCATTTTTTGCAATTCAGCACTGTGCTATTAGCAATTGCTTAGACATGCAACACTGTGCCCAAATTAAATGAATATCATTTATTTTTCTCACAAATAGACATTTTCTGGATATATATGTCAATCCTGACATTTTGAGGAACAGCAAATTTACACTGTTATACAAGCTGTACACTTACTACTTTACTTTTCTTGTAGCAAAGTGTAATTTCTTCAATGTTGTCACTTGAAAAGATATAATAAATTATTTACAAAAATTTAAGGGGTGTACTCACTTTTGTGAGATACCGTATACTGTATGTAAATAACAGTTAAAATCCACAGAGCTACGTTTTATGAGAAGTCACTACCATTTGACTGGATGCCACTATGTGTTAAACAGTATAATTATACTAATTCTGAGAGGCAAAAGTAGAGTTCAGTATAGCTGTAACCAATCAGAAGTCAACTTTTTAAAGCAGCAGTTCTTTTTTATGGCAATCTCTCCCTCCCCTCTATTTCTGCAGCAGGTATTGTGCTTTTATAGGCCTTGCTTTTTCTGCATGAATGAATTAGAGGCCTTAGCGTATTTTAAAAGCTTTTAACAGCATTTAGCACAAAACTTTTCTTTCTTAGTGACAATAAACTAAGTTCAGTAACAGTTAAAGTAGAAGAAATCCATTTTATGTTTTACTACTTTGCTTAATGGGCATGCAAAGCAGTCTCCTTCCCTACATAAAAAGAATGCTGACTGAATTGTACCTGGAAAGCAAGGTAAATCTGTCTTTAGGTTTATTTTTTTACTCAGATTTACCATATTATTAATGGGCATCTGTTTTATGTTACAAGATGGGATTTTTATGGAAATTCTAAAATTGTATTTTAAACATTTTTCGTAAAGTGTGCTTCTCTTACTTCTCATTTTAACCACTTTACCTCTCCATCCTATATACAAATAAATTGAGTATAGGCTCATATAAGCAAAGTAGCAAATCTTAAAAACATACCATCATCCAAATTAAATATAAAGACAAGAAACATGGGGCAAGGGGATAATGGACAGTGGCTAATGCTGACCCTAAAGCATTCCCTCCCCCTGAAATTGATGGACTATCTCAGTACTTGATAAGGAGCAACATACATGTTTTAGTAAAAAGGAAATTTGTATTACATATAAAATATGTTAATACATGGTTAAAATTGAAAAAAAAAAACAGAAACAGAAACTCAGGATGCCCCCAAGCAATATCTGTTATTACAAACATATAGACTGGTCTGTGCCCCTAGGTAACATATTTAAACCTTGATCGCCCCCTAGTGTAAACCCCTTCCCTGCCAGTGATCAGTGCATATTTATAGCACTGATTTCTGTATAATTGTCAATGCCCCCAAAATAGTATCAAAAGTGAGGGATTTTGAGCCACTCACCAATATACATTTCTAGATTTCTACACTGACATTAATGTATTAGGAGCATTTTATAGTATAGGTGGATCGCGCTAACTTTTTTTTATATACAGTATATATTACCACTCTCTATAATATCCAAAACCAACACCAATTAGTGTATAAGTAATGTGAGCTCCGTGCTCTATAAGCAAAGTATATCCAAACCTGTTATGTAAAACCTGTCATATATAATATGCCAGTTCAAATTATGTATACCATGAACAACAATTCCAGTGATCAAAGTGATTAAAATTATGAAAATATAGAAAATATATAGAAAATATGAAAAAAATATAGAAAAACTTGCCACTTCAAAAGTGTTTAAACAAAAAACTGTGTTGTACAATAATTAAGTCCATCATTAACCACTTGACCACTGGGCACTTAAACCCCCTTCCTAACCAGACCAATTTTCAGCTTTCGGTGCTTTCACAATTTGAATGACAATTACTCAGTCATACAACACTGTACCCATTTGAAATTTTTGTCCTTTTTTTTCACACAAATAAAGCTTTCTTTTGGTGGTATTTGATCACCTCTGGGTTTTTTATTTTTTGCGCTATAAAAGAAAAATGACTGAAAATTCTGTAATTCCCCATAGGCGACGCTTTAATTACTTTTATTGGTTACATGTTTTTAGTTACAGAGGAGGTTTAGGGCCAAAATGATTGCTCTCGCTCTAACGTTCGCAGAGATACCTCACATGTGTAGCTTGAACACTGTTTTCATATGTGGGCGGGACTTGCGTATGCGTTCACTTCTGCATGCGAGCACACGGGGACAGGGGTGCTTTAAAAAAATGGGTATTGCAGAGTATTTGGGTATTGCAGAGTATTGGGGTATTGCAGAGTATCGCGCAGGGTATTGGGGTATTGCAGAGTATTGGGGTATTGCAGAGTATCGCGCAAGGTATTGCAGAGTATTGGGGTATTGCAGAGTATCGCGCAGGGTATTGGGGTACTGCATAGTATTGGGGTACTGCAGAGTATTGGGGTACTGCAGGTACTGCAGAGTATTGGGGTACTGCAGAGTATTGGGGTGCTGCAGAGTATCGCGCAGGGTATTTGGGTATTGCAGAGTATTGCGCAGGGTATTGCACAGTATTGGGGTACTGCAGAGTATTGAGGTACTGCAGAGTACTGGGGTATTGCAGAGTACTGGGGTATTGCAGGGTATTGGGATATTGCAGAGTACTGGGGTACTGCAGAGTACTGGGGTACTGAGGTATTGCAGGGTAATGGGGTATTGCAGAGTACTGGGGTACTGCAGGGTACTGGAGTACTGCAGGGTACTGGGGTATTGCAGGGTACTGGGGTACTGCAGAGTACTGGGGTATTGCAGGGTACTGGGGTATTGAAGAGTACTGGGGTACTGCAGGGTACTGGGGTATTGCAGAGCTGGGATGGATGGAGGGATGGAGGGATGGCTGGATCTGTGACTGCATTTGTCACAGATCCAGCTACAGCGCAGATGCTGACGCCCCGCTGACACCCCCCCCTCTCCTCACACACTGTACCGAACGGTACAGAGAGGAGAGGGAGGAACCGGCGTCATTTGACAGTGTGATCACGTGGTAAACGCCGCTATCAGCGGCAATTTACCGTGATCCATGATGCGCCGGGTCTTCTAGACCCGGCGAGCACGGACACTACCACGAGCATGTCCCAGGGGACGCGCAAACGCGGAAGTGCAGCAGGACGTCCCAGGAACGTTGTGTCAAAGTAACTCGACTGCGCTGTAGCAGTATTTTTGCTATAGCGCGGTCGGCAAGAGGTTAAAGAAACAGCACATAATGTCAAATGAAAAATCAAGTGAAGAAATGATCGCTTCTTTTCAAATGGTGACTTCCTATGCTGCTACCTTCACCATAAATGTGCATCCACCACACCCTATATATTTTCATAATTTAACTTATTTTGTATTGGGCACAAGCACTTTGATCAGTGGAATTGTTGTTCATGGTATACATAATTTGAACTGGCATATATATGACAGGTTTTACATAACAGGTTTAGATATACTATACGTATACACTAATTGCTTTTGGTTTTGGATATTATAGAGAGTGGTAAAATTATTCAGCCCCCTTAAGTTAATACTTTGTAGCACCACCTTTTGCTGCGATTACAGCTGTAAGTCGCTTGGGGTAGGTCTCTATCAGTTTTGCACATTGAGAGACTGAAATTTTTGCCCATTTCTCCTTGCAAAACAGCTCAAGCTTAGTGAGGTTGGATGGAGAGCTTTTGTGGACAGCAGTTTTCAGTTCTTTCCACAGATTCTCGATTGGATTCAGGTCTGGACTTTGACTTGGCCATTCTAACACCTGGATATGTTTATTTGTGAACCGTTCCATTGTAGATTTTGCTTTATGTTTTGGATCATTGTCTTGTTTGAAGACAAATCTCCATCCCAGTCTCAGGTCTTTTGCAGACTCCATCAGGTTTTTTTCCAGAAGGGTCCTGTATATGGCTCTATCCATCTTCCCATCAATTTTAACCATCTTCCCTGCTCCCTGCTGAAGAAAAGCAGGCCCAAACCATGATGCTGCCACCACCATGTTTGACAGTGGGGATGGTGTGTTCAGGGTGATGAGCTGTGTTGCTTTTACGCCAAACATAACATTTTGCATTGTTGTCAAAATGTTCGATTTTGGTTTCATCTGACCAGAGTACCTTCTTCCACATGTTTGGTGTGTCTCCCAGGTGGCTTGTGGCAAACTTTAAACTACACTTTTTATGGATATCTTTAAGAAATGGCTTTCTTCTTGCCACTCCTCCATAAAGGCCAGATTTGTGCATTAGGTGACTGATTGTTGTCCTATGGACAGAGTCTCCCACCTCAGCTGTAGATCTCTGCAGTTCATCCAGAGTGATCATGGGCCTTTTGGCTGCATCTAAAAGCCGCTCGGTTTTTATGCCGGTGGAGCGGGAGGGGACATCCCAATCCCTCTGCCTCTTGCTGCTCTGACAGGGCCTCCCGTCCCACTGGGAGACCCGATCCTCCATCCGGCGCCTCCTGTGTCCAGGCGCAGACTGAAACTAAGCCGTAAACGGCTTTTATTCAGTCTCCGCAATGTTAACACGGAGGCGACGTCATGACGTCACTTCCAGGTTTCTCGGCTGCCAATGGCGCCGGATTTAAAAAAGTACACAGTATTCAGAATCGCTGGTTTCAGCGATCTGAATACTTTGAAATGCAAATGAGGGATTGGGGGTCTTTTAGACCCCCGATCCCTACATAAAGAGTACCTGTGACCACCTATTACTGTCACAAGGGATGTTTACATTCCTTGTGACAGCAATAAAAGTGATCAAAATGTAAAAAAAACAAAAAAAAAACACAATGTAATATTATAAATAAAAAAAAAAAAAGAAAAAACGAGCTTGCGCAACAAAGAAAACGCATACGGAAGTGGTGCCCGCATATGAAAACGGTGTTCAAATCACACATGTGAGGTATCGACGCGATCGTCAGAGCGAGAGCAATAATTCTAGCACTAGACCTTCTCTGTATCTCTAACCTGGTAACCATAAAAAAAGTTTAAAGCATCGCCTATGAAGATTTTTAGGTACCGTAGTTTATCGTTATTCCATGAGTGCATGCAATTATAAAGCGTGACATGCTTGGTATCTATTTACACGGCGCGTTTAAAACACAGCCGCACAAATACCGTGTGACATTAAATATTGCAACAATCGCCATTTTATTCTCTAGATTCTCTACTAAAATATATATATAGGGCCAGATTCAGGTAGAGTTAGGCTGGAGTATCAGTGATACTCCAGCCTAACTCTCACTTTGAGCCGGCGTTTCTGTTTTCTGTAAGCAGAAAACAAGAAACGCCGGGTTGGAGTTACTATACGAGCGGCGTAATTGTATTTCGCCGTCGTATCGTAACTTCAATTTTAAAAATGGCGTGCGGGGCGTTCCCGCTGATTAACGCCGAGAATATGTTAATCAGCGGGAATCGGAAATTCACGATCGTATTCGGGCGCGACGCAGTGACTTTCCGACGTTTCCGTAAGAGATACGCGGCGCAAAGATAAAGCAGCCCCCTAGTGGAGTATCCTATGTTAAGTATGGCCGTCGTCATCGCGTCGCAAAAAAAAAAAAACGAGTCGTTTGCGCAAAACGTCCGTGAATGGGGATTGACGTCATTGACGTTCCCTGAAAGAATTTGGAGCATGTGCACTGACAGTCGACGCATGCACAGTATGTTCGCCGCGGGATCGCGCATAGTTAACATAATACACGCCCCCTACCCGCCCAATTTGAATTCCGCCGGCTCGTTTTCGCTACGCCGCCGCAACTTTAGGAGCAAGTGCTTTGTGAATAACAGTACTTGCTCCTAAAGTTACGGCGGGGTAACGTAAACGAGAAACGTTACTCCAAATTAAAGATTCGCCCATCTACCTGAATCTGGCCCATAATGTTTGGGGGTTCTAAGTAATTTTCTAGCAAAAATTACGGATTTTAACTTGTAAACACCAAATGTCAGAAATAGGCTTAGGCATGAAAAGGATATAGTAATTATTCTTTAACATGTTAGCAAACCAGAATTAATTGATAATACCTCTACCATTGACAGTGTTATCATTCATTTTAGAAATAATATTGAGCGACAAGAAAATATTCAGTAAGTATATTCATTTCTAAATAAGGTCTTAATAAAGTTAAAATATAGCTTCTATTTAACATAACTGCACAAATAAATTATTAGTAATTGACAACCAAAATTAGTTTATGTAATTAAAAATAGTTACTAATATTAAAAAAGAATACATGTTAATATTTTTATACAGTATTATGTTTCCTGTGCTGTAATTATTGTGCATAATGATCCTCCTTGGCCTTTATCACACTGAGAAGCAAGCATTCAGATTGAATCTGGATAGGTATAAGCCAAGCTCTTTAGTTAATGAGCGTTGTTTTAGCCTGTTGTGTCATGCTGTGTTTTATGTCTGTTCACTCAGATGTGCTGTTGTTTCTGGTTATTTTCTCAGAAAGGAAAAAAAAGAACAGACCTTCATGATGAGATGTACCCCATGCTGACTTTATCAACCAGAGGAATAAAGTCTTTCGCTCCAAGTGCAAATCATTACAAACTGTTATTTTTGCCTTTTGGATTTTTTTGAAGTGTTGTTGTCTATCTAAACGTAACCTTTCCTTATTTTAACTGTTTAATAGAAATTTGTGATTAAAAAAAAACTGAGTTTTACTCTCTTTTTCCTTATCCTCCAGATCATTATTTCTGCAGTAGGGTAGCTAACAGGCACTTATGCCGTGTACACACAATCATTTTTCGGGTTGTAAAAAATGACATTTTTTTTTTAATGTCATTAAAAATGATCGTGTGTGGGCTTCAGAGCATTTTTTGGGTTCTGAAAAATGGGCAAAAAAAATTCCAACATGCTCTATTTTCTAACAACGTTTTCAACGTTGTCGTTTTCGGGTTGTAAAAAAATGGTCGTGTGTGGGCTTTAACGACGTGAAAAATCCGTGCATGCTCAGAAGCAAGTTATGAGACGGGAGTGTTCTCGTTCTTGTAAAACTACCGTTCGTAATGAAGTGAGCGCATTCATTACGCTGTAACAGACAGAAAAGCGTGAATGATCTTTTACTAACACAAAATCAGCTAAAGGGTGACGTCATCCGAATGGAACTTCCCCTTTATAGTGCCGTCGTTCGTACGTGTTGTATGTTACCGCCCTTTGCTAGAGCATTTTTTTTTCACGATCGTGTGTAGGCAAGGCCGTTTTAATTATCAAGTTGAAAAAAACATTGTTTTTTCTAGAGCCTGCAAATCGTCGTTTTTTACAACCTGAAAAATAATCGCGTGTACACGTCATTAGAGTACATTTTCTGAGTCCCCTGCTTATGGAGTTACAATTACCAGTAAAAATATATAAAAAATGGGGGGGGGGGGTGTTATAGCGCTTGCTAATGAATAAATATACCAATTCCTGTGAATCAAAATGTGTTCCACTTCAAATGAAATAAAGACTGCCCAACATCAACCAAATAATATGGAGGGTGATGGGAGTGATACATTTATGAAGAGTACCAAAAAAAATTGGTAATACAATGTGCCACCAAGAGCACGATGCTAATAGTACTAGTGAAGTTGGTAATTGTGTGAAAAATAAATAATCAAAAATATTGTGACCCATACACAAAGTGAAAAAAAAAATGTTCTTCCTTTTCACTAAAATGTTCAATATATGATGATTAATAAAAATAATTGATAGTTACTAAAAATAATTAATGTGAACAATAAAGTGCATAATTAACACATCCACTAAAAGTGCAATGTGCAATGTAATAATATAAATCCAAATAATCGTGCAATGAATGAATGTCCAGTGAAACAGTATTGGAAAATATCTCCTTAATAATGAATATAGTTCAATATCATGCAAGATTGAACAAAAATAAAGTCCATTTAATTTCTAAAATAAAGGTGTCACACAACAATCCACCACAGAATCTGTCACAATAGAGTCCTTCAAACGACAATAGCCTTCCAAAAGTGCATAAGTGTTTCCAAACGATCCCAATCAGTGAATGACATGCAGAAAAAATATCCGTTTCCTCAAGCCTCTTACCTCAAAGAGGCTGATAATAAGCCTATAGATGTCCAAATGCTGCTAAATATAGCCTGTGATCAAAGCGCTCACATCCAGCCCGTTCATCCCTATCACACCAATCCCTCTGGTCAGTGCTCCACAGATCCCCAAGCTCCAGCTCCAGTAACAAATACTCAGGTGGGATGGCTCTCAAATCAAACAAATAAGAACTCCATACTGTAAGGATTAAATCTGTCTGTTCAAATCGGTCGGACCGACCGATTTGAACAGATCTGTCTGCTGGCATTTTGGTTTGTTCGCGTGTACACACGAGCAAACCAAAATCCCCGCCAGCAGACAGCGCGCTGACGTGTCGGTGACGTGGCGTGACGTTGACGCTGCCACGTCACCGCACCAGGAAGTAAAACACTTCCGCGCATGCGTCTAAACCATTCGGCGCGTGTGCGAGAAGACATGTCTGCTGGTTAGCGTACTAACCAGCAGACATATCGGGCGGACGGGTTCCCAGCCGACAGATTTCAAAGCATGCTTTGAAATCTGTCGGGTGGCCAAATCCGTCTGTTTGCCCGTACACACGATCGAATCTGTCTGCTGAAACGGTCTAGCAGACCGTTTCCAGCAGACAGATTTGATCGTGTGTACGAGGCCTAACACTGATAGTAGGTTTAACCACTTAAGGACCGCCTACTGCACATTTACGTCGGCAGAATGGCACGGCTGGGCACATCAACGTATATATACGTTGATTTTAGTACCCAGCCGTGGGTCGCGGGATTCGCGGACCCGATCGCCGCTGCAGTGCGGCGATCCGTCTCTGGAGCGGAAGAACGGGGAGAGCCGTGTGTACACACGGCTTCCCCGTGCTTCTCTGTGGCCGTAGCATCGATCGCGTCATCCCTGTAATAGGGGGACGCGATCGATGACGTCACACCTACAGCCACACCCCCCTACAGTTGTAAACAAAGCACATAGGCACACATCCCCTACAGCGCCACCTGTGGTTAACTCCCAAACTGCAACTGTCATTTCCACAGTAAACAATGCAAATTTAAATGCATTTTTTGCTGTGAAAATGACAATTGTCCTAAAAATGTGTCAAAATTGTCCGAAGTGTCCGCCATATTGTCGCAGTCACAAAAAAAATCGCTGATCGCCGCTATTAGTAGTAAAAAAAAAAATAATTAATAAAAATGCAATAAAACTATTCCTTATTTTGTAAACGCTATAAATTTTGTGAAAACCAACCGATAAACACTTATTGCGATTTTTTTTACCAAAAATAGGTAGAAGAATACGTATCGGCCTAAACTGAGGAAAAAAAATGTTTTTTTATATATTTTTGGGGGATTTTTATTATAGCAAAAAGTAAAAAATATTGCATTTTTTTTTAAATTGTTGCTCTATTTTTGTTTATAGCGCAAAAAATAAAAACCGCAGAGGTGATCAAATACCACCAAAAGAAAGCTCTATTTGTGGGGAAAAAAGGACGCCAATTTTGTTTGGGAGCCACGTCGCACGACCGCGCAATTGTCAGTTAAAGCGACGCAGTGCCGAATCGCAAAAAGGGGCAAGGTCCTTTACCTGCATTTTGGTCCAGGTCTTAAGTGGTTAATGAAATAAAGCAAATACACTCACAAAGACGATTATTCAAAACCAGCATGTAGCATATAGTAAAAACACTGGGGTAGATTCACATAGAGATACGACCTGTGAGATCGTATCTGTGAGATCTGACGCTCGGATCTCTGCGGCTGATTCCTCAAATCCGGTTCCGCATAGATCTCCCTTAGAGCCGACAGGTGTAAGTGACTTACACCGTCGGATCTTAGGCTGCAATCTCCCGCCGTCCGCTAGGTGGCGCTTACGTTTATTATACGCGACGAATATGCAAATGAGGAGAACCCACCCGGAAATTTAGCCGGCGGCGCATGCGCAGTACGATCGGCGCGGGGACGTGCCTGATTCAAATAGTAAACTCCCCCTAGACGCGGAATTTGCATTCCGCCGGGGGATTTACGATCCGCCAGGGCAACTTACGAGGCAAGTGCTTTCTGAATACAGCACTTGCCTCAAAAACTGGCGCTGGCGGATCGTAAATAAGATAGATCACCCGGATCTAAAGATCCGCTGATCTATGTGAATCTACCCCACTGTCTCTGCTCTCGGCCGCGAGCAGAGATGACGTCACCAAAGGCTCTTCCTCCTGACGCGTTGCGTGGCTTACACGCCACTTAATCATAGGATGGAAAGCCGCTGGTGTGGGGGTGACTTGTATAATGCCTCGCCATCGAGACAAAGCAGCAACAGGATGGCGGGCATAATTTTTAACAAAAATATGCTAACTATTTCTGCCAATAGATCCAAATGATGAGAGAATTAAAATTACTAATTTAATCTTAAAGGAATAATACAATAAATAATATGCAGCAAATGATTGCTCCCTCTGGTGGTAAAACAATATATTAGATTTAAAAATGATGCCCGCCGTCCTGTTGCTGCTTTGTCTCGATAGCGTTAAACCTACTATCAGTGTTACACTATGGAGTTCTTATTTGTTTGATTTGAGAGCCATCCCACCTGAGTATTTGTTACTGGAGCTGGAGATTGGGGATCTGTGGAGCACTGACCAGAGGGATTGGTGTGACAGGGACAAACGGGCTTGATGTGAGCGCTTTGATCACAGGCTAAATTTAGCAGCATTTGGACATCTATAGGCTGATTATAAGCCTCTTTGAGGTAAGAAGCTTGAGGAAACGGACCTTTTTTCTGCATGTCATTCACTGAATGGGATCGTTTGGAAACACTTATGCACTTTTGGAAGGTTGTTGTCGTTTGAAGCACTCTATTGTGACCGATTCTGCGGTGGATTGTTGTGTGACACCTTTATTTTAGAAATTAAATGGATTTTTTTCATTCTTGCATGATATTGAACTATATTCATTATTAAGGAGATATTTTCCAAGACTGTTTCACTGGACTTTCATTTATTGCACGATTATTTGGATTTTTATTATTACATTGCACATTGCACTTTTAGTGGATGCGTTATTTATGCACTTTATTAATTAATTATTACAATTAAAATTACAATTATTATAATTACATTAATTATTTTTTTTAACTATCAATTATTTTTATTAATCATCATATATTGAACATTTTAGTGAAAAGGAAGAAAATATTTTTTTTTCACTTTGTGTATGGGTCACAATATTTTTGATTATTTATTTTTCACACAATTACCAACTTCACTAGTATGATTAGCACCGTGCTCTTGGTGGCACATTGTATTACCAATTTTTTTTGGTACTCTTCATAAATGTGTCACTCCCATCACCCTCCACATTATTTGGTTGATGTTAGGCGGTCTTTATTTCATTTGGAGTGGAACACATTTTGATTCATAGGAATTGGTGTATTTATTCATTAGCAAGCGCTATAGCACCCCCCCCCCCCCATTTTTTATATGTTATCAGTGTGTGAGCACTATTTAGTTGTGGCTGCTGCTTATTTTTATAATTATTTTTTTTATTTTAATTATTAGTTCGTAGTGTCCTTGTTAGTGTGGTTTTGCGCTTTGGTTTCCCCCATATACAGTAAAAATATATGCCAGTGTGTTGTGTATGTAGCTAGCACAATGCACACTTTGATATTTTTAGTTCATCTAACCAGTGCAATAATGTATAAGACTCTATATTTTTCTTAAATAAGATTATAAAATGTATTGTGTAGCAATGTATAAGTCTATGTTCCTAATATATTTTTAGCTATCGGGGACAGACAGCTAAAATGTTTCACTTAGCTCACGTCTTCTGTATACACTTCATAGAGACAAACCACATATTGTACTCCTTCAGGAGACCCACTTTCGCACCAACTCTATCCTCAAGCATCATGACAGCTATTTCCCTATTGTGCACCATGCCACCAACGACACGGCAAAATCAAAAGGGGTCTTGGTTCTATTTGCAAAACACTGCCCATTCCAGGTCTCCGATGTCCAAAAAGACAGGTTACGCAGGTTCCTTTTCATCAAAGGCACACTGTACGGTAGAATGTACACGTTAGCAAATGTCTATGCTCCCAACTCGAAACAGGTCTCCTTTTTTCGCGACACGTTCTATCAACTAACCGCCTTTAAAAGTGGTACATTGATAGTAGGAGGGGATTTCAACGTCCCCCTTTCGCCCTCGGTAGACACGTCTAATGGATCAACATGCCTATCTTACAGAGTGCTACGTGCCATTAAAACACAACTCAGTACACTCACTCTGCATGACACATGGCGCACACTCAACCCAAAGGTGAAAGACTACACTTTCTTTTCTCCCTTACACAACAAATATTCCAGGATAGACCATTTCTTCCTTTCACAATCTGACCTTACATTCCTATCAGGGGCAATGATAGAACCTATGGCACTGTCCGACCACCACCCCATTACCATGTCCCTGATTCTGCCCGACCATTGTGCCAAATCCCCAATATGGAGAATGGATGATTCCCTTTTGCTCGACCCGGACAATTTCCGACTGCTCTCGGAACGTCTTTACCAATATTTCGCCGAGAACGACGTCGCTGACACCTCACCAGTCACCCTCTGGTTGGCGCACAAATGTGTCATCAGGGGCGAACTAATTTCACTAACGGCCAGGCGTTTATAAACTAAGAAAAGCTAGGATGTCTGAACTGTCCGACGGAATAAAACGGCTAGAGAGTGCCCACAAACTTACCTTAGCGTGCCAAACGTACTCCGATCTCCTGAAAGCTAGGGAAGAACTGCTAGAGGAACTCCAAACGGCCTTAAATCGTAAATTTGCCTTTACTCAAAAATTATTCTACGAGTTCGGAAATAAAGCCAGAAGGCTGTTGGCGTCGGCCTTACAAAAGAAAAAAGCTAGTTACACCATTCATTCCATTACTCCTCCGTCGGGGACACCCATCACCAGAACTGACCATATTGCCCATGAGTTTGTAAACTATTTTTCAAACTTGTATAACTTACCCAAACCTAAGGACCGCACACCCCTCCCATGATCGTCAGACAACCATGGAGGACTTCCTCACCAAATATGGCCCATCTCCTGTCCCCCCAGACGACTTGTCACACTTGGGTTCAGTAATTACGTCGGATGAGGTCTTACTCGCCCTGAAGCAGTTGAAAGCGGGGAAGAGCCCAGGCCCGTACGGCCTACCGGCCGGATATAATATGGCCTTTGCCTCCACTCTGCTTCCTAAATTTATAGGTGCCTTTAATGCTCTCCCAGGTACGCCCCACCCGCACCGAGACCTCCTAGAAGCACACATTACGTTGATCCCTAAACCAGGCAAGGACGCCACTCTTGTATCCAACTACCGCCCCATCTCTCTGCTGAATGTGGACATTAAGCTCTATGCTAAAATTATAGCTAACAGACTGCTACCATTCCTTCCAAAATTTGTCTCCACCGACCAGGTTGGCTTTTTCCCAGGCAGGGAGGCTCGGGACAACACCATCAAGGCCATCAACGTACACCATTGACTGACCGTGACGGACACTATGGGATTTTTTCTATCGTTGGGCACGGAGAAGGCGTTCAACAGGGTGGCCTGGGACTATATGTCCGCAGCTCTACTCAAGCTAGGCCTCCGAGTCGTCTCATCCAAATGATCCTGGCATTATATTCCGCCCCCCACCGCACGGATTAGGGTGAATGGTCAACTGTCGGGGCATCTTCTCCATTGCCAATGGTACTAGGCAGGGTTGCCCACTTTCCCCCATCGTCTTCGTCCTTGTACTGGAACCCTTCCTTCGCAGGCTACGCAATAACACTGACATCAAAGGCATCAACATTAAACAGAAAATATGCAAAGTAGCGGCGTATGCGGACGACGTTCTATTGTTCCTAAGGGACCCAATTACCACTATACCCAATCTACTAAAAGATTTTGAACTCTTCGACAGGCTGTCCAACCTAAAAATTAATTTCCACAAGTCAACTGCGCTGAACGTGTCCCTCCCCTGTTCGACAGTGTCCATATGTCAACAGAACTTTCCATTTCGATGGGAATCTAATGCGATCACATATCTGGGTATCCAACTCCCCTCGGTGCTGACTGACCTATATGCTGATAATTTCTTGCCCTTACTCCAACCATTCATGAAGACCTGCATGCCTGGCACAAAGGGCGATTTTCATGGTTCGGCAGAGCGGCAATTTTAAAAATGAACGTTCTACCCAGGCTGTTGTACAGGATGCAATCCGTCCCGATTAAGCTCCCTCCGGCTTATTTTGCATCCCTCAGGCACATTTTTAGGTCCTTTCTATGGGCGGGTCGCCCATAGAAAGACTCGTTCTTCCGAAGCTGAGGGGCGGAATTGGCCTACCGGACCTCTCCCTATACTATAAGGCCTGCCAGCTTACTAGGGTGGTGGACTGGCACAGACATGGTCAAAACAAAGACTGGGTTGCGATTGTGAATTCCTTTGCACAATTCCCGATAGCGCACACCCCTTGGATTAGTGTCAATTCGGTACCAAAGACATGTACGGACCACCCATTAATTGGCCCCACTCTAGCTACCTTCAGAGCCGCTTGCCGTGATTTAGATTTGGTCCCTTCCCCTGGGCCTATGACGCCCATCACCCGGAATCCTGATTTCCCCCCTGACATCGCTTTACTGGGTGGGTCTACAACCATTGCTGACACGCCCGCCAGGGCTAGACAATTTTTTAGGGTGGGTTCCCTGTTGTCCAATGCTGAAATGTCCTCTAAATTCCCGACCCTGAGCATACCCTTCTTCATATTCCTACAGGTCAGACACTTTCTTCAGAGCACCCCGGCACTGTCCAGTTGGTATAGGGACCACACCCCGTTCGAGAATCTGTGCAAGGACTCGAGCCATCAAACTCACATGATTTCGATACTCTACGCCCTTTTCCTACCCAAGGCGTTTCCAAACTATAAAATCCATCGTGTCTGGGAAACGGATCTGTCGATTTCCCTATCCCCTGAAGACTGGGAGCGGGTCTGGGAGTAAACCTACAAAGGGTCCATCAATGTTTGCGCGCAGGAGAACAGATTCAAATTGTACTCGAGATGGTACCGGGTGCCCGAAAGATTACACAAAATCTTCCCTAGCGTCCCCCCTACGTGGTGGAGATGCAACGCGGCTGTGGGGTCTCTTCTGCACGTTTGGTGGGAATGCTCACGGATCTGACCTTTTTGGGAAAGGGTGCACGGTCTCATCTCACGAATCACCACCTACACCCCTGATTTCACCCCAGCGCAGTACCTCCTACACCACACTTCACTCCCTAGGAAGTCATACTTCAAATCCCTTACTCTACACCTCATCAACGCAGCCACCCAATGCATCCCCATACATTGGAAGACCACCACCCCCCTACCATTGCTGAATGGATTAAAAGAGTCAATAAAATAGAGGACATGGAAAGAATTATCCACCAGACGAAAGACACATACGAAAAATTCAGGGCCTGTTGGGCACATTACAGAGAATCCTTGGGAACTGCAGACCCTGACAATCTGGCCGTAGACAATACTGGTGTCGCTTAGCTTACTCTGGTTGCCCACCCCCTACTCGTTTGACCTCCCCTGTGTGTCCCCGCCCCTACTCCCTGTCTATACATTGCCCAGTAAGGTGCCCGCTTGTACGTAAGTTGTTGCCCTTGATGGCTTGCGGCAGTTTTCGTCCCGCCTCCGACTCATCCCGAAACCACTGAACTGATTACTCCCAAGGGCCGGACACCTAAATGTCCCTGCATAGTTTAGCCATCTAAAGACGCATCCGGCAGGGACGCGAGGTAGATAAAAAATTTGCGGTCTCGACGGCTTATATTCAGTTCACGTACGCCTTTTGACTGCCCCCCCGCATGCAGTTAGGCTCGCAAATGGAATGATATGGAGGGGTTGGCACTCCGGGAGAGTTCTATAGATTCCCTCAGTTTTTGGTTGCGCTGCTTTTGCAAGCTCCAATCCTATCCGAGTTATGAAGGTTTTCCGTCCTTTTATGGACCCATTTCATGCGATCAGGAGGAGATATGTCTATCTGTCTATGTAATACTTTTACTGTTTACCGGTTACCTGTACAACATTCAAGGCTATTGTTTTGCTGTACCCATTGTGTATGTTTTGAAAATATGTACCACTGCACATAAGACCTTGTATGTATTGACTTTGTACTGTGAAATCTTTAATAAAAAATACTTAAAAAAAAAAATGTTTCACTTACCCATACCTAATACATTTTTTTAAACATCAGTATCCCAATTCTTGTCAAATACACCTGTCATTAAAAAGGACACATGCTCTCCCCCAATACCCCCCCCCCCCTATGTTGGTGAGCATGTGATAAGGTAGGTAACCTCTTACATACTCTATGGATCTGCCCCAACTTCACAAGCTTCTGTTTCCAGGTATTTAACCTCCTTGTCACTTGCACAGGTACTGTATAATACTTAAACCTCCACCTGCCGTAGTCCTGCCGTAGCCCTGCTGAATATTGGAATAGACCAGTACCCAGATACCCACAGATCAGTAGTAACTCACATCCTAATTGCAGCCCCTGTCACCATTCTTAGGAATTTGAAATCAAATCTGTCTTCGAACATATCTGATGTTGTGAAAATGGCAAACTCCAATTACACCTTTGAATGTCTACTAGCCATCAATAATCTTAACCTTAACAAATATTCCCATCTATGGAGTATATGGCCTAATAGATGATCTTCTTTGAGGTTATTAGCCCCCGAACTCAATAACTGTCGTACTTTTATGGTTTTCTATGCTCTAAACATTTGTGATTTTGCCAAGACTTACCTGCACTCTCTGTTGTTCCTACTCTGTAAATTGTTACACTTTATTTCATGTGTGTTTTATTTAACTTGATAAATGAATAAAAATTGATTGAAAGGAAAAAGGACACCTGCCACATCGTTTGTGTCTCTGAAAGAATAATGGTGGATGGGTAAGAAAGTGTCTGGATTGTGAACTTGGTTACAAGTAATGTTTCTGCATAATAATGGCCCAGTATGCAGTAGGCAGTCACTGATTATTTCACTAATTTATAAATGTTTTCATACAGAATTTACAAGACTTTTACCCAGGATTCATACATTGTCCAATTAAATTAAATGAGAAAAAAGTAAGAATCTTCTTTGCCAACTCTGTGAATCTGATTTACTATTGGAAATAAACAAAAAGTTGTATTTAGAAAAAGAAGAATAAGGTGTTAACACAACCAAATTTACACAAATTTGCAAAGATTTATAAAAAATTAAATGTCCATAAACATGCGCAGTAGTCCCCACACCATGTGGAACAAATCTATGTTCTGATGGATCATTTTCCAATAGCGCAACACCATATACAACCAATACATTGAGAAGTGCACACTCACCGCCAGTCCAGTGACCGCTAAGTCAATAAAGGTCAACAAACGCTATATGATATGCAATGTTATCATTAAAATCGGTCACACCACTTTTCAATAGATCTTCTAAAGTCCCCCACTTTCTTACATCCTCACTCCAGGAACAGCACAATATCAAAACAAAATAAATACTATAGTGTAGTATTTTATTGTACCAAGTAAACAAGAGTTGTAAACATTTTCACTCACTTTCAAGCAATTGTAAATGTGCCCAAATTCGGCACCAATGCAAACAGCCTTTGTGTACACTTACACCGCTGTACCTCTGACAGAGGATTGGCTTGTGTTCCAATCACCAAAAGTTAGGGCTGGATGTGACATCAGAGAGGACCTGGAAGTGACAGCACACGTGGAGCCTCGACTCGTTTCACTGACTGTGTCTTCAGGACACCATGGAGCCGCCATTCTGCTAAAACAATTTATGTACCCCAGAACTCCCTGATTGGTTAAGCATTATTTATTTATTTTTTAAATAAATCAGCCATGTACATTGGGGGAAAAAATATCCACTATTACAGTACTTGACCCATACCTTCCAAATATCTCCATAAAACAACAATACTGTAATACATACATTTTTTATCACATTAACAAAAATATGTAAAAAACGGGGATGCGCATTCTCTTTTCACTACTTGTGTGTCCACTATTGGAAGATTATCCATCAGAACATGAAAGATTAGTTCCACCTGGTGTGGGGACTACTGCAAATGTTTATGGACATTTAATTTGATAAAAATATTTGCAATTTTGTATGTAATTTGATTGTCCTAGAGCCTTATTCTTCTTTTTCTTATTTACACTTATTGAAGGTGACACTTTTTACTTTAACCCCTTAAGGACGCCTCACACCGATATACGTCGGCAGAATGGCATGGTTGGGCACAATCACGTACAGGTACGTTGCCCTTTAAGTGCCCAGCCGTGTTGTGCGCGCGACCCCGGCGGTGTGCTCACGACTCGGTCCTGAGCTCCGTGACCGTGCCAGCGGGACCCACGGACCCGATCACTGCCGGTGTCCCACGATCGGGTCACAGACCTGAAGAATGGGGAGAGGTAAGTGTAAACAAACCTCTCCTCATGCTTCCTAGTGAGTCTGTCACTGATCGTCTGTTCATAGGGAACGACAATCAGTGATGTCACACACCTATCCACAACCCCTACAGTAAGAATCACACACTAGTGCAAACTTAACCCTTACAGTGCCCCCTAGAGGCTAACACCTTCACTGCCAGTGTCATTTTCACAGTAACAGTGCATTTTTATAGCACTGGTCGCTGTAAAAATGACAATGGTACCAAAATAGTGTCAAAAGATTCAGATGTGTCCGCCATAATGTCGCAATCACGATAAACTCTTACTACAATCTGAGCTGAGATGGATCTTCCATCTAAATGCCACTCAATCTCCAGGTCTAAATGGTTCTATATCCTATAGACACTTTTTTTTACTTGTTTTTACATCTTTCCATGCCCAAGGAGCTGCAGATGATGTGTACAGCAGAGAAATCAATAAAAGCGTTTAGAACTTGTGTATAATGTCGTAATTAAAAATTAAAAATGATGCAATTGTAGAGTATAGCTTGATAAAATGCCAACTTCCGTTTAAAAATGTAAATATACATTTTTTTTGTAATCAAATAGGGTACGATAAAAAGCCTGACCCAAACAAGTACCAAGGATGTACACACAGTCATTGGTGCTTAAACCTGCTTACTTGCATGCCCTTGGGAAAGTCAAGATGTGTCCCAATGCTGACAAGCCTCAATGATGGTATAGGGCAGCTGATTTAAGCCATTGGATCAGACATCACCAGTGGAGGAGCTTATGTGAAGAGCCGTGCATGGCACAGATGGAACCTGGACCAGAGGGAGCTGCACCAAGTCAATTTATAACTTCGTGAGAACTCCGCCTGTGTCAGGCAACTAGTGATGAAGTCACATGCTGCGCTCAGATGACCCAAGGCAGAAGAGACTGGTGAGATGGGTACTTGGAGAGCAAGCTGGTTCCATGGGCCCGTCACTATGACAACATGTTTTGCGTGCCTGCATCTTGTCAAGTCATGTGACCGGATGGATCAGGTAGAATTTAAAAGCCTTATTGCTGGAAATCAACAGGAGGGGTCAGGACTGACATGTACATA
Organism: Rana kukunoris; assembly: GCA_029574335.1. Lineage (NCBI taxonomy): Eukaryota > Metazoa > Chordata > Amphibia > Anura > Ranidae > Rana > Rana kukunoris. Next base: position 355,382,502 of record CM056052.1, read on the forward strand.
TCTCTGACACTTTCCTATGGAAACGATTTTAACTCTTCTGGCACCCTGCATAATTATTATAATACAACATATGATGAAAGTAAACATTATCTATTGTATTTAAAAAAAAAAAAGCAAACTTTAAAATTGATACTTATAAGATTATATGAAATAATTTGTTGTAAATTAATACATGAATATATTTGAATGATACGAACAAAATTAAAAATTAAAAAATCGATAAAAAATATAGTGAAAAAGAAAATAATTTTGGAAATTTTTTGGCCGACCCTGATCCAGAGTAAATTCCGTGAAAGGCAAAGAGGAGAGCCAAGGCTGGAGGATCTGGACTGGAGCCGACTTATGTGGTATATCAAGCTGTTTTTGTCCAATTTAAACTGCTGGGCTATCAAAATTGGTACGTGTGTGTCCAACTACAGGTGGTGTACTTGGTGATAGACGTTGAGCTGACAAAAGTATTCACAGAATGATTTCATTTTCAAGTCTTTGAGGAGGACTGAGTGTGGATCTTGAACACAGAAAATACACTTTGTTTCATTGGTTGTTTATTTTCACTGGGACATTAAAAGGAGTGAAAGTTTCATTGTTTATTTATGGTTGATTTTGTAACACTGTTTAGTGGTATATTAAGTGCTGTATTCAAGCGGGATTAACCTTACTTTCATCGCATTTGTGCCCCCCCTCTGGCGGTGGACGTCTCACTGACGCATATGCGTCACCGCCCGTACATGATGCTGGGGGAGGAGCCTTCGGGACCTTGTGGGCATATCTGGACGTTCAGCATGGCTGGAACTTTGTTTCACAACTTGATGGTTGAATAGAACGGTCACATCTCTAAGAACAAACTGAGATATTTTCTAGACATGATTACAAGGGGCTTAGTGGAGACTGCAGTGAGAAATACCCCCATCCAGGCCATGCTGATCCTTCGGATGTTCCCCTGTTGTGGCTTTTGTTTGCTCCGTCTCCTCAGCTCCCGAGCTGGAGGCACTACATGGCCGCCATCCTGATATCCAGCGATTGGCAATTCATTTCAGCCCATTGATACAACATTCATGCATCCGCCCCTGAAGAAGCGAGCAGGGTCTCGCGTAACTAGTAGGGCTTTATTGATGCTTGTTTTATGTAGATGCTGGATATTATTGATGTCTGCATTATGTCTATATATTTCTCTGTTTATATGTATGTACATTTTATTTGTTTATTGTATATGTGCACCCACTGGCCCTGCAACTTTCAAGTTTTATTGTTGCTCATTGATGTATAACATTTGTAATAAATCTTTACATATTTACTTTCATATGTGCTGTATACATTGGCTATTATGCCGGATAACAAAAAATCATTGTTGTTGCCGCTCTGTTACATAACACTTTGAAAATAATAAATAGATTTTGTCTCATTGTTCGCTGTGAACATTGGCTAAACCTCTCTCACCTCATTCAAAGTCCCAGGGCTGCCCCCTTTTGTCTTTTTGTGCACTTTCATTGCATAAATGTAGATAGCTGTAAGTGGATATACTCGGGCTGTGCCCATGCTTACTTGTATCAGTGTAACCATGTGTATGTGCATATGAAATATTGTTCAAATGTAGAAATCCTACAGTCAGAAGAATACATCATGCGTACATGTGCATCTTTACACTAATACAGAAAAGCATCAGCGTTTACCTGAGTATGACCTCATACATCTATGTATTTCTATGGCTAGCTGTATGTGCCATCTGCAGCTCCTTGGGCTTGGAAAAATGCTGATGTTTTATGCAAGGTATTTTTGTAGCCTCAACAAGTCTGTGTACATAGGGCCTTATGGTGACAACAGTGTTCAATAAGTTCCCATAGAATGCATTCCTAGACGAGCTGCCAGACAGCCACAGTGCTTATTTTGGCTATCAGGCAAGTCCAGATTGGTTGGACCAAGACAGACCTGCTGTTATTCATTGTTCCCAGGGCTTCACAGATAATTTAGAGCTTTTTATTAATATTATTATTGTTTAAAGACAATATTGCAAACAATGTATGTGAAATTAAAATTTAAATTCTTAAGTGCATGTTTATTGCTATTCATATATAGTTGTTTTTTTGTTATTAAATAGTGCTTATATACGTGTGAATGCAGGAGAGGTGGCAATCACAAAACTAGACTGCCAATAGCAAAAGTAAATAGTATATGACAAGGAATTCAAAGGTATCAAAAGCCATAGAGCTCAAAGAGAATGAACAGATAATAATAACTACTCTAAGTTGAAAGCTGGGTTATGACTATCATGACATTCAAAGAAAACCATTTTGTATGATTTCATTTTTTTTAACTTAACCTCTGATAAGGCTGCAAATGCTTGGTATGTTCATCTATCCAAGTTCTTACATCAAAAGAATTCTAAGTAGTTCCTATCTGCTTCTTCTAGGCTATTAGGTTCACCATTCTGAAAATACAACACATAAAGCATGGAGGAAGAAAGGCATTCACACTGAAATACCACTTTTCTAACAGAAACCTATCTTAATGTTAACTGAAATTGGATTCATTTCTTGTATCAGTTGCATTCTCCTTTACCCTTGTTTTTTTTTTTTTTTTTAACACGAATGTCATAATTCATCTTGAAAATTGTTAGCTGCTGGCAGGATTGTAATATTTTTGGCTTTGCATTATTACTCTTACAAGAAAATTGTTCTTCCAAATTGATTTCATTAATATCAGATATAGGTTTTGTCATACAGTCAAAATATTACAGAAATAATTTTAATTTAAATGTTTAAAAATCAAAAAGCAAAAATGTTTTATTCTAGTTTTTTTTATATATATTTTATATTCAATGTAAACACATTGGCCCAGATTCACAGAGCGATTACGCCTGCGCAACAGGAGATGCGCGGCGTAAGTCTAAATGTGCGCGTGCGTTTCGATGCACGGCATCCCCAGAACGAGATACGCAAAAAATCTACTTTTTTTTGTCCAGCGTAATTTCGTTAGACTGGCGCATCCGTCCGTGCAAAAGTGCGCTAGACAGACCATTGATTTCCTAGTCAAATATGCTAATGAGGGACTTACGGGGATCAGCAAAAGAACGTTGGGGCAGCGCAGGCTACGCAGTGTGCGCAACAGCAAAATGTCCTGTCTAAAATTAGACCATATAAAAGCTGGTCTAAAAAGAGAAAAAAAGTCTAGATAAAGCAACACTGTTAGTGAGGAGCTCAGCAGTCACACGTGTTGCACAACAATCTGTATGCCAACATGCCAGGGGCATCGTCGCGCATAGCTATACTACTGACTTTAGATGAACAAAGAAGGATGAGGGCACTGAGGAGGGCACTGAGGAGGGCACGGGAGATGTTTTTTTTTTTTTTTTTTTGCTTATCTAAACTTTACAATTTAATCTAATCTAATACAATATTCTTATCTGATACAAGCCCCTCACTCTTCACTTGATATATCACACATGCATAGACATCTATGGCATGAGTGATTCTGAGGTGTCTCGCATCTTCAGATTCACCCCTCATGCCATCATGGAATTAACCACAACCTTGCAGGAGGACATCAGCAGCCCAACACATGGCACTACCCATGACACCCATGACAGCTACATATACAATCCTAGCCTCATCCCCACAGATTTCGAACAGAACATGTATGGGGACAGCTGGCTGGTTGGTGAGTGACATGGGTGGCAGGCATGACTGCCCCCCCCCCATGATGCACACATCACAAGGGGCACATGCACTACTAACATCCTCCTGTCTTTTCCCTTCAAGGTGACTCTGCATATGCACTGGGACCCCATCTCATGACCTCATCTCATGCCAGCTCACATATGCATCTTTGCACGTTAAACACACACATTTATCATGGCACAATGAGAATGCATGCATGCACACCACTGTGGTCCCTAGCACAGACACATCACATCCTCATCACATTGGATTGGCACACGCCCACCATGCAGGACTTGTGAGCAACAACGCCACGGCTCCAATTATGTCACTGTACATTCATACACCATTCACACAGACCTGGGGATCACTTCTCCACCACAAATGAGGGTGACACTCCTTTTCCCGCAGGAATATCACCCCCACATTCCAAAATCATACACAAACAGAACCAAAAAAAATGTAATAAATGACAAACAAAAATAAAAAATGCCCAGCAAAAATATATTTTAAACAAAATAACAACAAAGAAAACACATAAAAGACAAAAATCACTCTGCAAAACAGTCCCCAAATATCTCAAAGACACGTCACAAACAAACAAACAAACGCTAATAAACAAAAGCACCTTGCTGTATAGGAAGGGATACAAAGGGATATGCTTTTGCAAAGGAAGTGCATTTGTGTCTGTCTATTTATGCTGTTTGCGTAGTTCACTAAGTTGCCCTAGTCCACTTCCAATTTCACTGATTGCGCCGTTCCCGAGTTGTGAGCATGTGCACAGAGGTGCTGACCATGGTCTGCTTCAAGAGCGCATTCATTTCAATGTAACACGCCCCCGTCCTTCCCAATTTGTATTACTCCGCCTTACGCCTCTGAAATAACGTTACGCATGCGCAATTTTCTGCGCAAAAGCTACGAGAATAGGGTGATTACGCGGCTACATTGCGCAAGTCTAACGTAAAGGCGGTGCGCTACGCTGGTCCAATAATGCGCAGATGTACCTGAATCTGGCCCATTGTTTCAGGTTTACAAGTCTAAAGCTAAATCTTTGAAGCCTAACTCTAGCCAAAACTTATTTTATTTTGGATATGTAGAGGAAGTAGTATAAGTTCTTTCAGGTTTTTATTTCTGCATGTCCCCTACTTGAGAAGTTTCCCCCGATTTCTGTCAGTACAGGAAAGGATGGCACATTTTCCCAACAGGATATAAACATATGTTTGGTAAAGTGAAAATGTTTTAATGCTGTCTGTGTCTCCCTGTCCAAGTGATGCCTGCTCCCCATTTCTTGTACAGAGATGGGAAGTATGGAAATATTACCCTCAGAAATCACAAACAGAAATAAAGCCTTGGCAAAAATGGTAACTCTTCCCCACACTGCACAAATAATTGGCTGATGATAAACAATAGTATACTAAAATACATATCTAAAAACAGTGGCCCAGATTCACGTAGATCGGCGCATTATCGGTCCGGCGTAGCGCACCGCTTTTCCGTTAGACTTGCGCAATCTAGCCGCGTAATCCCGCGATTCACGTAGCTTTTGCGCAAGAGATTGCGCAAGCGTAAGGTTTTTTCCTGAGGCGTAAGGAGGAGTAATACAAATTGGGAGGGACGTGGGCGTGTTACATTGAAATGAGCCGTGACCCCATGCAAATGAAGGGCCGGCCGACTCGCGCATGCGCGCGTGAAGGAAACCATGTCAGCTCCGTTGTGCGCATGCTCACAACTCGGGAGCGGCGCAATCAGTGAAATTGGAAATGGACTAGGGCAACGTTGTGAACTACGCAGACAGCATAAATAGACACACACAAACGCACTTCCATTGCAAAAGTACATCCCTTTGTGTCCCTTCCCATTTAACCTAGTGCTTTTGCTCTGTTGTTCGTTAGAGTGTGTTTTGTAGTTGTCAGATTAGTGTTCTGTGTGATCTAGTGCTTGTTGGTAGTTTTGTGAAAGTGAGTTTTGATAAGTGTTTGAGACTGTTTGTTTGATTGATAGATTTCTGAGCGTTTGTTTTCTTGCTTTATTTTTTCATCTGATTTTTTTGTGACTGTTTCTTGCTGAGTGCTAGTGTGATTTTTGGGTGTTCTTTTTCTCTTTGTGTGTGTTCTTGCCTGATTGGTTGTGCTTGTATTTGTGACAGATTTTTGGTGACTGCTAGTGAGTTTGTTTGGAAGTATGACTGAGAGAAAAAGAAAGCTGAATTTTACAGTGGGGGAAAAAAGAATTCTTGCACGGGCCATTACCGACTATGGGCGTTACCTCCACGGCCCGCAGAGTGCCACCACCACCCCGGCCAGGAGGAGGGAGATATTGGATATGATCACGGAGCAGGTCAATTCATCGGGGGAGGGGGAGACACGGACCCGGTCAGGGATTGACAAGAAAATAAACGACCTCCGGCGTCAGGTGAAAAAAAAACTGGCCGCAATAAATGGGGCACAGGAGGGGGCCCACCATGCCGGATTAGATTTACAGCGACAGGAGCGTGTGGTGGCCCTGACCTTTCACCGTCATGAAGTGGAGGGCCTGCCAGGCTTTGACACAAGTCCGGTCCCCGCGGTGCCAGGTAAGGTTTTTATTTCTCTCAGGTGTGTAGCATGTGTGGGGGAGGGGGTGAAAGGGAATATGTGGCAAGTGTGTGGATCCTCCAACCTGTGAATGGTTTGTGTCATCCACAGCTGTGCAGGAGGGTGCAGGGCCATCTGGCCTGACCGCTCCAACGCCAGGACAGCAGCCTAATGAGGCCCCCCAACAAGGCCAGAGTCCGCGGAGGAGGAACAAGAGGAGGAGGATGATCATGCGGAGGACGATCATGAGGAGGAGGAGAATCATGAGGAGGAGGAGTCCATGGCAGGCACTGGACGTTTGGTTTCTGCGGACTCTTCCCCTCTGGCTGCAAGAAGCCTGCCCTCCCTAAGGGGAAGCCCCCCCCCCTCCTCCCCCAACATGGCTCCCCTCACAAGGGCCTCCCCTTCCCCCCGGCCACAACCATCAGCTGGAGCCAGGAGGTCATCCCAGAGCACCAGGGGGGCGCCAAATCTCCTGCCCGCCTGTCTGAGAAGGAACCTGGCCATCCAGACCCGCCTTCTGAGACAGCTCTGCCAGACTATGGGGCGGGTGGATCAGAGCCTGTCCTCCATCAACGATAGGCTGGGTAACCTGGACTCCCACTCCCGGGCCTCCACAACCTGCCTAAATGACCTGCAAACTACAGCAGCAGGCGTTGGGCAGGATGTGAGGGCCCTTACCCAGGCTATCCAGGGCAACACGGCAACACTTGGTGCTGCCCTGGACAGAATAGCCGTGGCCTTGGAGGGCAGGCCGCCAGGTGGGCAGATCTCAGGGGCTGCTCCTCCTTCCCCGGCTTTTCCCCTCCCCCATGAGTCTTCCCTGAGGGGCCGGGGCCGTGGCCGGGGGCGCCCCAGGCGTGGCTCACGCAGAGGGCATTAATTTTTTCCCCCCCTTTTTTTGGTTTGAAAGCATTTTTTTTTTTTTCTCTGCATTTTTTTTTTGTTTGGCTGACATTTTTTGCATATTTTGGGTTGTGAATGCTGTTTGAATGTGGGGGTGACATTCCTGCTGGAAAAGGGGTGTCATCCTCAATTTTGGTGGAGAAGGGTTCCCCAGGACCAGGGAGAAGTGATTCCCAGGTCCGTGTGAATGGTGTATGAATGTACAGTGACATAATTGGAGCCTTGACGTGGCGTTACTGCTCACCAGTCTTGCATGGTGGACTGGTGCCAATCCAATTTGATGAGTATGTGGGGTGTGTGTGCTAGGGACCATAGATGGGGTTCCAGTGCATATGCAGAGTCACCTTGAAGGGAAAAGACAGGAGGATGTTAGTCATGCATGTGCCACTTGTGAGGTGTGCATCACGGGAGGGGATAGTCATGCCTGACTCCCATGTCACTCACCAACCAGCCAGCTGTCCCCATACATGTTCTGTTCGAAATCTGTGGGGATGGGGCTCTGATTGTATATGTAGCTGTCATGGGTGTCATGGGTGGTGCCATGTGTTGGGCTGCTGATGTCCTCCTGCAAGGTTGTGGTAATTCCATGATGGCATGAGGGGTGAATCTGAAGATGCGAGACACCTCAGAATCACTCATGCCAAAGATGTCTATGCGTGTGTGATATATCAAGTGAAGAGTGAGGGGCTTGTATCAGATAAGAATATTGTATTAGATTAAATTGTAAATTTTATATAAGCAAATAAAAAAAAAAAAAAAACATCTCCCGTGCCCTCCTTAGTGCCATCCTCCGTGCCCTCCTCCTTCTTTGTTCATCTAAAGTCAGTAGTATAGCTATGCGCGACGATGCCCCTGGCATGTTGGCATACAGATTGTCGGGCAACACGTGTGACTGCTGAACTCCTCACTAACAGTGTTGCTTTATCTGACAAGTAGACTTTTTTTCAAAATTTAGACCAGCTTTTAGGTCCTCTAACTTTAGACAGGACATTTTGCTGTTGCGCACATCGCGTAGCCTGCGCAGCAACTGCGTTTTTTTGTGAATCCCCGTAACTCCCTCATTAGCATATTTGACTAGCAAATCAATGGTGTGTCTAGCGCAGTTTTGCGCGAAGGGAAGCGAATGTCTAACTCAATTACGCCGGACCAAAAAACGTAGATTTCTGGCGTATATTGTTTTGTGAATCGCGTGCAACTATACGCACGCGCACATTTAGACTTACGCACGCGCAACAGCAGTTGCGCACGCGTAATCGCTCTGTGAATCTGGGCCAGTATGTCCCAGATTCAGGTACAATTAGTAAAAAAGGGATGATACTGCGCTGTCTAGGCAAAATACAAAAAAAGAATAAATTGCAAGCGGCTTTAAATGGTGAGATACTCACAGCAAAAACAGTAATATTACAAAAACAAGCTGCGCAATATGAGAAGCTCTAAAATGATAAAGAGCAATACCAAACAGTGAAAACATATATATATATAGTCCATCAAGCAGTTAATACAAGTGGAAGAACATCTGATGGTATAAATCGGCAGTGAAATTCCGTATGTTCAAGCAGATGGTGACATCACAAACAGGAACCTCAGAAAAGTGATACAGATAGAAAAAACACCTTCACCGATGGAAAACACTGTCCCTTACCAGAGGGGAAGATCCCAACTAGAGACCTTCTGATCGCAGATGGCTTTCTCCCCAGCCAGGGGGTTCAATAGCACGAAATCCAATGGTCAACAGCTCCTCCCGTAATGAGCAAGTAATCAGTGTTGATTGATGACAAATTATAAGAAAAAAAGGTATATAGTGTAAAACCATTTACCATTTATTAAAATTAAATTAAAATTGCACTTACAAAAATGTAGGTAAAATATGCATGTAAATGTAGCCGGCCGGCTAGCACAACTCGAATATCTCCTGGACACGATTTGCGGTTATAGACGTCAGCACGCCGTCTCCCTACGCCGTTTCGTCTAAACAGACTTCGTCCTGGGGCACTTCGTCCAGATTCAGGTACATCTGCGCATTATTGGACCGGCGTAGCGCACCGCCTTTACGTTAGACTTGCACAATTTTGCCGCGTAATCACCCTATTCTCGTAGCTTTTGCGCAGGAAATTGCACATGCGTAACGTTTTTTCAGAGGCGTAAGGCGGAGTAATACAAATTGGGAAGGACGTGGGCGTGTTACATTGAAATGAGCCGTGACCCCATGCAAATGAAGGGCCGGCCGGCTCGCGCATGCGCGCTTGAAGGAGACCATGGTCAGTTCCGCTGTGCGCATGCTCACAACTCGGGAGCGGCGCAATCAGTGAAAATGGAAATGGACTAGGGCAACGTTGTGAACTACGCAAACAGCATAAATAGACACACACAAACGCACTTGCATTGCAAAAGTACATCCCTTTGTCCCTTCTCATTTAACCAAGTGCTTTTGTCCTGTTGTTCGTTGCGTTGTGTTTTGTAGTTGTCAGATTAGTGTTCGTGTGATCAAGTGTTTGTTAGTAGATCTTTGAAAGTGTTTTTTGATAAGTGTTTGAGAGACTGTTTGTTTGATTGATATATTTCTGTTCGTTTGTTTTCCTGCTGTTTTTTTGCTGTTTGTTTTTGTGACTGTTTCTTGCTGAGTAGTTTTCTCTTTGTGTGTGTTCTTGCTTGATTGGTTGTGCTTGTTTTTGTGAGTGATTTTTGTTGACTGGGAGTGAGTTTTTTTGGAAGTATGACAGAGAGAAAGCGAAAGCTCAATTTTACAGTTGGGGAAAAAAGAATTCTTGCCCGGGCCATTAGCGATTATGGGCGTTTCCTCCACGGCCTGGACAGTGCCAACACCACCCCGGCCAGGAGGAGGGAGATTTTGGATATGATCACTGAGCAGGTCAATTTAGCGGGGGAGGGGGAGACACGGACCCGGTCTGGGATTGACAAAAAAATCAATGACCTCCGGCGTCTGGTCAAACAGAAGCTGGCCAGAATGCATGCCCATGCCAGGGGCACAGGAGGGGGCCCACCATGCCGTATTAGGCTGACAGCGGAGGAGCGTGCTGTGGCCCTGACCTTTCATCGGCATGAAGTTGAGGGCCTGCCCGGCTTTGACTCAAGTCCGGAGCCCGTGGTGCCAGGTAAGTATTTTTTTTAATATCAGGTGTGTAGCATGTGTGGGGGAGGGGGTGAAAGGGAATATGTGGCAAGTGTGTGGATCCTCCAACCTGTGAATGTTTTGTGTCATCCACAGATGTGCAGGAGGGTGCAGGGCCATCTGGCCTGACCGCACCAACCCCAAGACAGCAGCCTAATGAGGCCCCCCCAACAAGGCCGGAGTCCGCGGAGGAGGTTCAAGAGGAGGAGGAGAATCATGAGGAGGAGGAGAATCATGAGGAGGAGGAGTCCATGTCAGGCACTGGATGTTTTGGTTTTTGAGGACTCTTCCCCTCTGGCTGGCAGCAGGCAGCCCTCCCTAAGGGGGAGCCCCCCCTCCTCCCCCAACATGGCTCCCCTCCCAAGGGCCTCCCCTTCTCCCCGGCCACAAGCATCAGCTGGAGGCAGGATTTCATCCCGGAACACCAGGGGGTTGGCCGATCTCCTGCCCGCCACTCTGAGAAGGGACCAGGCCCTTCAGACCCGCCATCTGGGACAGGTCAGCCAGACATTGGTGCGGATGGAGGAGAGCCTGTCCTCCATCAAGGATACGCTGGGGAACCTGGACTCCCACTCCCGGGCTTTCACAACCTGCCTAAACGACCTGCAGACTACATCAGCAGGCGTTGGGCAGGATGTGAGGGCCCTTACCCAGGCCATCCAGGCCAACACGGCAACACTTGGTGCTGCCCTGGACAGAATAGCCGTGGCCTTGGAGGGCAGGCCGCCAGGTGGGCAGAGATCAGGGGCTGCTCCTCCTTCCCCGGTTTTCCCCCTCCCCATGAGTCTCCCCTGAGAAGCCGGGGCCGTGGCCGGGGGTGCCCCAGGCGTGGCTCACGTCAAGGGCATTAATTTATTTTTTCCCCCTTTTTTTTTTTTTTGCTGGAAAATTTTTGCTTTTGCAGGTAATTTTTTTTTTTTGCTGGAAATTTTTTGCTTTTGCAGGTAATTTTTTTTTTTTGGGTTGTGAATGCTGTTTGAATGTGGGGGTGACATTCCTGCCGGAAAAGGGGTGTCACCCTCAATTTTGTTGGAGAAGGGTTCCCCAGGACCAGGGAGAAGTGATCCCCAGGTCCATGTGAATGAATGAATGAATGAAAAACTTGTATAGCGCAACACATGCGAATTTAATCGCCTCTGGGCGCTTGTTGTTCCTTTCTCTTTTGAAATCAAAAGAGATGAGTCTTGATCTTTCTCCTGAATGCGAGGTGGTTCTCCTCCAACCGAATACTGGTCGGTAAAGCGTTCCATAGTCTGGGACCTTGGAGCGCGAATCTTCTTTCTCCTTTGGACTTAAAGTTGGCTTTCGGAATCTGGAGCAGATTTTGATTGGTGGATCGCAGAACGCGATTGGGATTGTGAGCTTTTATTTTTTCACATAGATAATGGGGGGCATTCCCATGAATACATCTATGCGTTAGGCAGAGAGTTTTAAAAACAATTCTGTCTTTTACTGGCAACCAGTGAAGGGATCTCAGAGAAGGTGAGATTGATTCCCATGGTTTTTTTCCAGTCACAAGTCTAGCGGCCGTATTTTGCACGACTTGAAGACGAGCGATTTGGTACTTGGGGAGTCCGAGGTAAAGAGCATTTGCATAGTCTAATCTTGAATTCACAATTGCTCCCACCACGACTGGTACGTCTTCTTTGGGGATGAAAGGAGTAAGTCTGCGTAGTAGGCATAGCATATGGTGAGATCCGCTGACTACAGACCCTATTTGTGCATCCATTGTCATGTAGGAGTCAAAGATGACCCCAAGACTTTTGACTTTGGTGCTAGGGGTGATGATTTTGCCCAAAATGGGCGGGGGTATCCAAGTTGTCCCCGGGTGATTCGTGCGCTTGGCGTGAAACAGTAGAAGTTCTGTTTTTGCTCCGTTGAGTTTTAGGTAACTCTTTGTCATCCAGTTCTCTATCAAAGAGAGGCATGTCTCTAGATTGAGGTGATGATCCTTTTTATTGCATATGCGGAAATACAGTTGCGTATCGTCTGCATATGAGTGATAAAGCAGTTTTTGGCTGCTAATTATTTCAAAAAGGGGACGAAGATAGATGTTGAATAACACCGGCGACAGAGGCGATCCTTGGGGGACTCCGCACGATACTGTGCGTTTCTCGGAAGTGAAAGATCCCAACTTCACAGTTTGCGATCGGTTTTCCAAAAAAGAGGAGAACCAAGATAAGTCGCTTTCTGCGACTCTGGCTACTTCGACTAGTCGAGTCAGTAATAGCTTATGGTCTACAGTATCGAAGGCTGCGCTTAGGTCCAACAGGACCAGGAGACAGGATTCGCCTTCGTCTGCGGCCTCGAGGGCGTCGTCCCATATTTTGAGCAGTGCTGTTTCCGTCCCGTGTCCAGGACGGAAGCCAGATTGGTATGGATCTAGTAGGTTTTGGGTATCTAGATGCTGTTGCAGCTGTTGTACCACTACTTTCTCCATTACCTTTGAGAGGACATTTAGGCCTGTTATGGGACGGCGGTGAGTTGGGTCCTTGGGGTCAAGGGTATGTTTTTTCAGAATGGGTTGAATTATGCCCTCTTTCAACTGGGAGGGCACTATGCCTTCCTTGAAGGATTGATTTATAAGCTGCGTGATCGGAGGTGCCAGGATGTCGGCGCATTCCTTCAGCAGTTTAGTGGGGATGATATCATTTGGCGCTGTGCCGTTACGCAAAGAATCAATGATAATCTTTGTGGCCTGTATAGTAATGGGTTCCAGGGTGAACTTACCTGATTGTGGCGAAATATTGATGGTGCTGTGTGAAAGATTACGGGAGGGATTGGGGGGGGTTTGGTTCTGCTGAATGCTTTCCCGGATTGCCTCAATTTTATTAATGAAGTAATCCGACAATTCGTCGCAAAATTCTTGGGTGTCAGAGTTGGGGGCTTCTAGACATCTTGGATTCATGGTCTGATTGACCAATCTGAAGAGCTCGCGGGGCGATTTAGGGCGCTGTTGATAGCCTCGGAAAAATAATTTTTCTTGGCTTTGAAAATTTTCTTTGTGGTATTTCCTGGTTGATGCCTTGTAGATGGAGAGGTTCGCCTCTGAAGAGCTTCTCTTCCAGGCGGCTTCCGCCCTTCTACGCTCTTGTTTTAATAACGCCAATTGGTTGTTGAACCAGCTGGAGGTATTTTTTCGGATGCAGGTTTTATGTTTCGGCGCTATTAAGTCAGCTGACTGTAATAGGGCTGTGTTTATGGCATCCAGTGTTTCTACAGCCGTTTGGTTCGGCTGAATTGTTTTTATTTTATTCCTTAACGTGGTTTTGAAGAGTTCCGAATGGAGCTTCTTCTGACATCTAGTCCAGTGTGTTGTCACTGGTTTTGATGTTTTTGTTAAGGGAGGGAAATTGGAAATAATGAATTTAATTGCATGGTGGTCTGTCCATGGCAATAGTTCCTTTTCCAAGATTTTTATTTCCAGATTTTGCCTGAAAATAAGATCGAGGGTGTGACCTGAAGTATGTGTGGGCCCACATACTAATTGCTGTAGCCCTAATCCTCCTAGATGTTCAATGCAGGCGTCGGCAATGGGGTCTTGTGATGAATTGGCCCAAAGATTAAAATCCCCGAGCAGCAAAAGGTGTTTGCTGTTAAGGGTATAGGTAGAGATGAAGTCCGTCAATGATAGTAAAAGCTGCGATTTTGGGCCGGGTGGTCTATAGCAGAGCAAAATCTGTACGGTCTCCTGGGAGTTTATTTCCAGCTTCAGCGTAAGGGTTTCCATGAATGGAAGAGGGTTTTGAAGGACTGGTTTAATGATCGTAAGATGGGACTTGTGGATCACCGCCAGGCCTCCTCCTCTTTGCCCTAGTCTGTTTTCCGTTATAATACGAATGGTGTATGAATGTACAGTGACATAATTGGAGCCTTGGCGTGGCGTTGCTGCTCACAAGTCCTGCATGGTGGACTGGTGCCAATCCAATTTGATGTGGATGTGGGGTGTGTGTGCTAGGGACCACAGTGTTGTGCATGCATGCATTCTCATTGTGCCATGATTAATGTGTGTGTTTAACGTGCAAAGATGCCCAATGTGAGTTGTCTCCTGGCTGCTCTTCCCTCAGAAGACGGGGTAGCCTCGGTTAGGGGGGGATTGTCTGGTTCAGGGGTCAGGTCATCACGTAGGCCAATCTGCAGGCCCTTTCTTTCTGCGAAGTTGTGCAGCATGCAACATGCACCGATTATCTGGCACACGAAGTTTGGGGAATACAAGAGGGTACCCCCAGACTTATCCAGGCATCGGAAACGTGACTTTAGGATGCCAAAGGTGCGCTCCACCACTGCTCGTGTTTGGGCATGTGCTTGATTGTATCTTTCCTCTCCTGGGGTTTGGGGGTTCCGGAAAGGAGTCATGAGATGGGGTCCCAGTGGATATGCAGAGTCACCTGTAAGGGAAAAGACAGGAGGATGTTAGTAATGCATGTGCCCCTTGTGATGTGTGCATCATGGGAGGGGATAGTCATGCCTGACTCCCATGTCACTCACCAACCAGCCAGGTGTCCCCATACACATTCTGATCGAATTCCATTCGGATGTGGCATTGATTGTATATGTAGCTGTCATGGCTGGACCCTGGGTGTTTGGCACGGACGTGCCATATGAGGCCTTGGGCATCGACTATCACCTGTACGTTGATGGAATGCCAATGCTTCCGATTGCGGTACATGTGCTCTGTCTCCTGGGGGGCTGGAGTGCCACATGTGTGCAATCAATGGCCCCCACAGTGCGTGGGAATCTGGCAATTCTGTAGAAATCTGTCATTGCCTTCAGCCGCAGGTCCTCAGTGGTGGGTTTGATGATTTGGTTGGCCATGCGTCTGAGGATTGCAGGGACAACCTGGTGCACACATCTGCTCATGGAGGATTGTGACATCCCAGCCACCACTCCCACTTGTACGCTGAAAAGAGCCACTGGCAAGGACATGGAGTGTTGCCATGACCTTGACCAGTGGCTGCACTGCATGTGAGCGGTGTGTTGGGCTGGTGATGTCCTCCTGCAGGGTTGTGGTTAATTCCAGGATGACATGAGGGGTGAATCTGAAGATGCGAAACACCTCAGAATCACTCATGCCAAACAGGTCTATGCGGGTGCGGTATATCCTCTCCCGTGCCATCCTCCGTGCCATCCTCCGTGCCCTCATCCTTCTTTGTTCATCTAAAGTCAGTAGTATAGCTATGTGCGACGATGCCCCTGGCATGTTGGCATACAGATTGTTGTGCAACACGTGTGACTGCTGAGCTCCTCACTAACAGTGTTGCTTTATCTAAGGCCTCGTACACACGATCAAATCTGTCCGCTGGAAACGGTCCGCTGGACCGTTTCAGCAGACAGATTCGATCGTGTGTACAGCCGAGCCGACGGATTTGGCCACCCGACAGATTTCAAAGCATGCTTTGAAATCTATCGGGTGGGAATCCGTCCGCCCGACATGTCTGCTGGTTAGTACACTTACCAGCAGACATGTCGTCCCGCACCGCCGCCGCACCGCCGCCAAATGGATTCGGCGCATGCGCGGAAGTGTTTTACTTCCTGGTGCGGTGACGTGGCGGCGTCAACGTCACCGCCACGTCACCGACACGTCAGCGAGCTCTCTGCTGGCGGGGATTTTGGTTTGCTCGTGTGTACACGCGAGCAAACCAAAATCCCAGCAGACAGATTTGTTCAAATCTGTCTGCTCGTGTGTACGAGGCCTTACAAGTAGACTGTTTTTCTCTTTTTAGACCAGCTTTTATATGCTCTAATTTTAGACAGGACATTTTGCTGTTGCGCACACTGCGTCGCCTGCGCTGCCCCAACGTTCTTTTGTGGATCCCCGTAAGTCCCTCATTAGCATATTTGACTAGCAAATCAATGGTCTGTCTAGCGCACTTTTGTGCGGACGGATGCGCCAGTCTAACGAAATTACGCGGGACAAAAAAAAAGTAGATTTTTTGCGTATCTCGTTCTGGGGATGCCGTGCATCGAAACGAACGCGCACATTTCGACTTACGCACGCGCATCTCCTGTTGCGCAGGCGTAATCGCTCTGTGAATCTGGGCCTATGTGTTTATAAAGAAGACATTAATAAGTTTAAAAGGATAATGTGTACAGTTACTATGACTGTACAAAGTATTTTACTACCTTTAGTTATTAAGCAGAATCCTGTCAAAAAGCATTTTCCTAATGTAAAACTATACATTTTTAGATTACAATGTGATATATATATATATATATATATATATATATAATATATATATATATACATACATATATATATACATATATATATATATATATATATATATATATATATATATATTTCAGAGGCCAAGGCTGTGGTGGGAGTGCAGACAGATGTGCCTAGCAGCTGCTCCTGCAATCCTACTATATTCATCCTGATTCCCATCAACTTTAACTGACATCCTTCTCAGTAAATCGATCCTGTTTTGCTTACTGGGCACTTAAAGCCCCTTCCTGCCCAGACCAATTTTCAGCTTTCAGCGCTGTCACATTTTGAATGACAATTGTGAGGTCACGCAATGCTGTACAAAAATTAAATTTTTATCATTTTTTTCACACAAATAGAGCATTCTTTTGGTGGTATCACTGATGGGTTTTCCATTTTTTGTTAAAATAAACAATGTGCACCAATAGACTGCACTGATAGGCACTTATGAGGCAGCACTGATGGGCAGTGATAGGTGGCACTGATGAGTGGCACTGATGGGTACTGATGGTTGTCACGCATGGGTGGCAATGAAGGGCACTGATAGGTGGCACTGAAGGGCACTGATAAGCGGCACTGATAGGTAGCACTGATGGGCACTGGTAGGCATTAGTGGGTGACACTGATTGCATTGCCGATTGCCCGGGACAGTCCCGCATTTTGCAGGTCTGTCCCGGGTACATTTATTCCAGGACAATACAGTGTCCCGGACTTAAACTGACACAACCTCCCGGGGGGCCAATCTGATTCCCCCAAAAAATGCAGCCACATCATCACTTTACTCACTGACAGTACTTGTCCTGGCTGGGAATGTCTGCAGGAGCACAATCCCTGTGCCCTGCTTGTGATTGGAGAAATCATGAATCCCGCCTGCATCCAATCATTGTGCTGTGATTTGTTACAGCACAAGCTGATTTTTGGGAAGGAAGGTGTACCTGAATGGTAGTTTGGAAATGTGGTCATCTTAACTGATAGGTGGCACTGATGATGAGGCACTGATGGGCATTGATTGGCAGCAGTGATGGGCATTGATAAGTGACACTGGTGGGCAAAGGTATGTGGCAGTGTGGGCACTGGTGGGTACTGATAGGTGGCACTGGTGGGCACTGGCAGGTGGCACTGGTGAAAAGAACGGAGGGCGCACCGACCTAGTGTGATACCGCTAAATGAATTTTATTAAAATCAATCATTGTACTCACAAATTGGAGTTAAAATCAGGCTTTCAAAGGTAATACAGCAGAAGTCCAACAACATCAGCAGAACACGATGATCGCTTGAATCTCGAGTCGATGTTTAGGGCTGACGCGTTTCGGGGGCGTACCCCTTTCCTCAGAGCCTGGAGGTCTGCAGTGCTCCCTGGAGCGCTTTTAACCCCCACTAGCGGCCTAAGAGGGGGTTAAAAATGCCAGTCTAATGCCTAAAAAGTGCTTCAGAAGCGCTGCCCTTTCATTGCAATAGCAAAGATGCTGCTAGCAGGACTTTTTCTAACGACAGGCTTTCATATTCGAAGGGCACGGGAGAGTTTTTAGGCACTTTACAGGTGCTATTTCTAGAGCTAAAACTCCTGAAAACTGTCTCAGGGAGAAACCCACATACACACGTTCAGATTTTTAGAAGACCATTTTTTGTTGCATGCTAGTCTCATGTTGAAAGTGAAGAGGTTACTCACCATACGAAAATTCTGGTACAACAGAATACAACTTCAGAAGTGACGTAATGTGTTATATAGTATTGTATGTATTCTTTAATTTCTGAGCATGCGTAGTCTTGCTCTTATGATTACTAATTAAATGAAGATCGAATGTTAAGTTCACATATGGTAAAAATAATATATAGCCTGCACATTTTTTATTTATTTTTTTAGTCCGAAAAGTCAGAATCAACACCATACTTAGGCCCTGTACACACGAGGAGACATGTTCGATGAAACAGGTCCGACGGACCGTTTTCATCGGACATGTCTCAAGGGATATTTTGGTCTGATGTGTGTACACACCATCAGACCAAAATCCCTGCGGACATAGAACGCGGTGACGTAGAAGACACCGACGTGCTCTAACAAGGAAGTTCAATGCTTCCACGCATGCGTCGAATCAATTCGACGCATGCGCGGGATTTTGGTCCGATGGTTGGGCGTACTAACCATCGGACATGTCCGACGGACAGGTTTCCAGCGGACAAGTTTCTAAGCATGCTTAGAAACTTTTGTCCGCTGGAAACCTGTCCGCTAAGCCGTACACACAATCGAACATGTCCGCGGAAACTGGACATTTCTCCTTGTGTGTACGCGGCCTAACAGTATGCTGCGTACACACGTCCATTTTTCGGGTTCTAAAAAATTACATTTTTTTTACCGTCACTAGAAACAATCATGTGTGGGCTTTAGAGCATTTTTCGGGGTTCTAAAAAATGGGCACATTTTTTTTCGAACAGGCTCTATTTTTTCACTACGTTTTTAACGTTGACGTTTTTCGGGCTGTAAGAAATGATCGTGTGTGGGCTAAAATGACGTAAAAAACCCGCGCATGCTCAGAAGCAAGTTATGAGATGGGAGCGCTCGTTCTGGTAAAACTACCGTTCATAATGGAGTAAGTACATTCATCACGCTGTAACAGACAGAAAAGCGTGAATCGTCTTTTACTAACAGGAAATCAGCTAAAGCAGCCCCAAGGGTGGCGCCATCTGCATGGAACTTCACTGCACATCACCTCACTTTGCTAGAGCTTTTCTTTTTTCACGATCGTGTGTAGGCAAGGCCGTTTTAATGATCAAGTTGAAAAAAACTTTGTTTTTTCTAGAGCCTGAAAAACATATTTACAACCCGAAAAATGATTGTGTGTACGCGGCATTAGATTATCAGACAATTGGGCACTATACGAAAATTGGCGTAGGAATTTTGGATTGTGTGTACGGGGCTTAAAACTGACTGATAACTAGTGTTTTCAATTGCTATTTTTTTTCTAAATGGGGTCTTCTCTCTTTATTTCTTCTAGATTATAACTTTAAGCTTGGAGGTGATTCGAGTGCATTAAGCAGTTGTTGTAGAAATAATGGCTTGTTTTTGTTGCATTGCTTAAAAGGAAAGAAAAATAGGTGTAAGAAATGTGTGCACCTAAAAATCACCTCACATTGCATCACATATGTTCACCACATTCCCCTTTTCCAATTGACAAAATGAAAATTAGGCATACACTGATTAGAAAGGGTGATAGCTCTTGCGGGGAGGAGCCAAGACAGCCACAGAGGGACCCCAGAAGATGAAGATCGGGACCACTCTGCAAAACGAGCTGCACAGTGGATTTTGAAAAAAAAAGAACCTTTACAACCCCTTTAAAATAATAAGATGCAAAATTATAAAACTATTTATAAATTGTTCACAAATTAGTAAACTATTCAGTAGCTGCTTAGGCACCTTTAGAAACACAAACAAAAAGTGCATAGGTTTTGGTGCAAAATCTTTGATTTTATGGCAAACAGGAAGCTCATATTATGCTTAATCTTTCTTTTACTGTCATCCAGCAGCAGGAGGGTTAATAAAAAGAAAAAACGTTACACAGGTGGGTATGAAAATGAACACAGGTAGACTGTCCAATCAGGTAACATGAGTATGTTATAAAGGTGAGGTACAGGTGATATTCTTCCTCTTTCTAGCTGCTCCAGCCAAGATAAGTACATTGAAATTTTTTCCTCAGGTGCTTCTACATATATTATATTATATTTTATATATATATATATATATATATATAATCATTACATATATATATATTTATATTCATATTCTGCAGAATTTCCCTGCAACCCTGCGTTTGTCACAGTTTGCAAGGCCATACTTTTTATCCTTAACAGCAGTCCCAGCATTGCCTGGTCTCCTCACCATTCCATTACCCCCGCTTACAGCACACTCAGTTCTGATGCATATATTAATTAGTTGTTCTATTATATTTTCTCTTTCAGAATAATTTGTCTCAGTCAATCACATTTAATCACACCTCACTATGTCTAATAAAGATTCCACTACTGTTATCCCTTCAGATATCCCTGAGGAAAACCAGAAAATCCTATCCATAGTAGATAAATCAATCCAATCTGCTATGCAGACGGCCATATCTTCCATGCATGACTCCATTACACAATCGGTTGTCATGGCCCTGTCTCAAAGTAAACCTCAGGTTACCCCTCAACCTTTACCTATTACCCCATCTGACATTTACTGGTCAGCGGAGGACTCTACATCCCACATGATTCAGGGATTGAAAAAAGCGGGTAAAGTGTCTCAAAAACGACATCATATATCTCATACCGGTCCCTCCCATTCTAAAAGAATGGTCCTGATGGAGAATCAGGGTGAATCTTCTAAGCCTCCTAGTAAAGGAAAGGCTACTGTCAGTGACAAGAGGTCACACGTTATACCCTCTGCCCGGGAGGAGTTGATCTTACAACGGGTACAAATGGCCTCGAAGAGGCAAAAAACAGACTCTTACCGTACCTCTTCCAGCAATTCTTCTTCTTCTTCTGATGAGGAATTTTTATCAGAAGAAGGAAGAGACTCTGAATATGAGAATGTCTCTTATGCGGAAGAAGGAATACCCCTTGAAAAGGAGGAATCTAAGGATGCTATTATAGACGGCTCTGGTAATCCGTATTTCGACCCAGGTCAAATTAAACATCCCCGTTCAGGGGAATGGGTTACCCATTCCCTAGTTACGAAATTTTTAAGTCTCTGGATCCAGAAACCATTAGATAAGAATGAAGCTAGTAAGTTAAGAGCAGAGTGCCCGAGACCGTCCCTCCCAAAGAAGATAGCCAATACACCCGAATTAGACCCGCACTAGTTAAATTCCTTCTAAAATCAGGAAAACACCCAAAAAAGGGAGTGCACAGATCATATCGTTTCTGTCAAGATAAATTATTTGACATGTTAGGCCCCTTAGCTAAAATTCTAGATTTAATAGAAGAAGCAGTTTCATCTAACACCCCCATAGATTTAAATGTCCTGAAAGGTTGGGCTCAGCGAGCCATTTAATATTTGGCAACGCCAATGCGGCCATCTCTAGCGAAAGAAGAAGATCAATTCTGATGAAGCTGGATCCACAGCTTATGCATCTCGCTTCATCTCAACCATCTTCCATCACCGAGGGTCTACTTTTTGGTGACTCTTTTATTAAAGAGATCAACAAATACGTAGCTCTCTTTACTTCTTTAGACAAGGCCCAATCATCACTCAAAAAGGTTTTCCAACCAAAATCTTTTTCCAAAGCTGGGAAACGCAAGGGCCGATTTCCCAGCAGATCTTCTACCGAAGGTCATTTCCCCAGAAGCCCTCCCAGATCAGATCACTCTGCCCAACCAGTTAACACCTATCAACAATCCCCATTCTTCCCACAAAGAGGTAGACCTTGGAGAGCGAGAGGCCATCGTGGTTTTCCCAGGTCAAGACCTTCATCTGGTAAGTCCCCATCCGAGGTGTTTTTCCCCAATTCCCTTGGGAGGAAGTATAATGTATTTTTTCCAAAATTGGAATATGATAACCTCAGAGGCATGGGTTCTGAACACCGTGTTAGGTTACCAGATAGATATCACCTCTTTACCGACTCAAAGTCAGGATCCCATTCCAATAAGGTTCTCAGAAGAGGACAAAAAGCTCATCTTACTGGAGATAAAAGAGCTTTACTCCAAAGGGGCCATAGTTCAAGTTCCCTTGCAAACTCCAGGTTTTGTGAACAACCTGTTCCTGGTCAAAAAGAAGGATGGAGGTTTCAGACCGGTATTAAATCTGAAATATCTAAACAATTTTGTCTATTACTGCCATTTCAAAATGGAAGGTATTCACCTGTTAAAAGACCTTTTATTACAAGGAGACTGGTTGGCAAAAATAGATCTGAAAGATGCCTATCTTTCAGTGCACATGCACGAGAATTCCCAACCATTTCTCCAATTCCTGTGGCAAAACAAGAAATGGCAATTCACCAGTCTCCCATTCGGTCTGTCATCTGCCCCCTGATGCTTTACGAAACTACTGAAACCAGTAGTAGCAGCTCTAAGGAGCAGGGGTGTTCGTCTAATAATATATTTAGATGACATTTTGATCATGGCACAATCACTTCGGACTATTCATTTACACATTCAATGGACGATATCCCTTCTGAACATGCTGGGATTCATAATCAATTACAAGAAATCCATCCTAACCCCTTCAAAGAAGGTAGAATTTCTGGGTTTTCTTGTCAATACCCAACTATCCCTTCTGAGTCTTCCAAACAGGAAATTGAAGACGATCAGAAGAGAGATTCGCTCAGTCCTGAACAAAAGTCAAATATCTCTTCGGACAATTGCGAGGATTGTCGGTCTATTATCAGCTTCCATTTAAGTGATATTTCCGGCACCTCTACACTACAGAGCACTACAGAGACTAAAAGCACAACATCTAAGAGACGGCTTGGCATATCCAGACGAGATAACACTAACTCCAGACACCAAAGAAGAATTACTTTGGTGGCTGACTCACATCCAGATGTGGAATGGGAAGACTATCTTCCATCCACATCCGGATTTAATAATAGAATCAGACGCAAGCAACTCAGGTTGGGGTGCTCGCTGCGGCCCTCTTACAACAGGAGGGAAATGGTCTCCAGACGAAGCTCTGTTACATATCAATTGTCTCGAACTCTTAGCGGGATCATTTGCTCTCAAGAGTTTTGCGAAAGACAGATCCGATTATTGTATTCTACGCATGGACAACATATCCGCAGTACAATACATCAATCGCTTAAGTACAAAATCCAAACCTTTGGCGAACATTGCAAAGGATTTTTGGCATTTTTGCCTGGACAAGAACATTATATTGAAGGCGGAATACATCCCAGGCCTATCCAATTCCATTGCAGACTGGAATTCCCGTTATCTAACAGATTCCAGCGATTGGATGTTGAACCAGACAATTTTTCAACATCTAAACTCCCTGTGGGGTCCTTTCCAGATAGATCTGTTCGCATCACGCCTGAACAGACAGATTCCAACATATTTCAGTTGGCGTCCAGACCCAGAAGCATTGGGGACAGATGCCCTTCTACAAATTTGGCCAAAAGGTACATATTACGCTTTCCCTCCCTTTGCTCTAATATCAAGGGTTCTCCTTCTGACACGTTACCTAGAATCAAACATAGTTCTGATAACCCCTTACTGGCCATCCCAAACATGGTTCCCTCAGGCTCTGGAGATGATCATAGACTATCCACGATTACTCCCAGTATTCCCTTCTATTCTACTAGACCCATTTCAGAATCCTCATCCTCTAATAATCTCAGGAGTTCTTTCCCTAGTAGCCTGGAAGATATCAGGCGATCGGGAATTATCTCAGAACTTTCGCAGACATCTAGAGACATCTTGTCAGAAGCCTGGGCTCCAGGAACCAAAACAGCTTACAGATCAGCCAGGAAACTTTGGTCTAATTGGTGCATGCAAAGGGATCTGGATCCCTTACATGCACCTCTCCCTCACATATTAAATATCCTATCTGACGCTTTTTCTTCCGGCAAGGCCTACAGAACTATTAACGTATATCGTTCAGCCATTTCCTCGAGTCACTCACCCATAGATTCTATACCAATAGAGAAACACCCATTGGTCTGCAAATTAATGAAAGGCATAAAATTCAAAAGACCTCCTAAACCCAAATATTTTTCTACTTGGGATGTATCCATCCTCTTAAATTTCTCTTGGGGCGATAATGAGAATCTGTCTTTAAAACATCTATCTTTCAAACTAACAGTACTACTTTGTCTCATCTCCCTTAAAAGAGTAGCGGATGTAAAACCCCTAGATATATCCCGTAGACAATTCTCTCCCCAGGGTGTTCAATTTTCCATTTTCAGACGCACAAAGACCAGCTTGCATTCGGTCTTCTATCCGGTTTTTCCCTTCAATCCAAACCTTTGTGTAGTCCAATGTCTAAAAACCTATGAAACCAAATCTCAACCTTTTAGAGACCCTGACTCATCTCAATTACCAATTTTCTACTGCAAACCCTTCCATCCAGTTTCCTCACCCACCTTGGCTAGATGGGTGAGACAAACCATGGATTTGGCAGGCATTGACATTTCCATATTTGGCGCCCACTCCACCAGAGGGGCAATGGCCACTAAGGTATTTTTCAATCAGGTGGTTCTCTATCAGATTTAATGCGCACCGCAAACTGGTCTTCAGAATCCACCTTTAAGAATTTCTATTTTAGACCAGAATCTCATGTGTCTATGAATGTATTATAACTATAGGTTGTACGTTTATTTAATGCTCTAGTGTATTCAGCTTTGAACAAGCATAATATGAGCCTCCTGTTTGCCATAAAATTTGAGATTTTCCGACCCTCGGGACGCAAAATATGGGTTTTATTAAAAACAGGAGGCGAATATTATCCCACCCTAATACCCTACCCTTCAAGATTTCTTTGCTCTTACATAATGTATTCTTTTTCAGCTTAATACGCCTATTCTACTGCTGACTTCATGACATATTGAAGAATGAGTTCAAGTTCAAGTTGTTCTAATTAGTTTCCAGTTCAAGTTATTTATAGTCTAGTTTTTTCATCGAAAAAGAGGAAGAATATCACCTGTACCTCACCTTTATAACATACTCCTGTTACCTGATTGGACAGTCCACCTGTGTTCATTTGCATACCCACCTGTGTAACGTTTTTTCTTTTTATTAACCCTCTTGCTGCTGGATGACAGTAAAAGAAAGATTAAGCATAATATTCGCCTCCTGTTTTTAATAAAATCCATATTTTCCGTCACCGAGGGTAGGAAAATCTCAAATTACATAGATTAAAAGCCAATAAAATGGACACTCACAAACATGAGTAGATACAGGCATGTAATCCAATAATGCCTCTCCTCAGCGTGGCATGTCTTATGTGTGCATCTGACACAGTATGGAGCTGAAGCAGCTAGATCCATGTGAAGCTACTGCCACATTATACGTTGACAGGAGACTCAGGCGCCTTATGTTAGTGAGTATATCTATTTTATTGTCTTTTCATTTATGTAATAAAAGGTTTTGCACCAAAGCATGTGCACTCTCTTCTTTGTGTTTCTATAGTCTTTAGTAACAAACACAAAAAGTTGCGCAAATACAAATTGTGAACATATATGTGTGAAAAAACAAAAACAAATTATTAATATAAATCTATAAAAATCATGATGAAAATGTATAAATACTCAAAAGAAAATCCGTCTGACCAGTGTACTTTGGCAGGCTATGGAACAGAGGGCTGCAGATAACCAGCAGCTTATGTGGGAGAATTTTCTTTATCACTGTGGTCATTCTGGTCAGCTGTTAAAGTGGATGTAAACCCACTCTTATCCTTTCTAAACAACTGCCATAGTGCTGATCTATAAGGATATGCACGCCTCCTGCATGTATCCTTTTTTTACAGAAAAAAAGTTTTTTATTTTTGAAGACAGACAACAAACACACACATAAACCAATGACAGTACAGAGATTACAAGGGTAGCAGAATGATTACACAAGATCGTATCAAAAAGGCTTAAAGCGGATGGCCCATTAAAAATGTTTTTTAAAAGCCAGCAGCTACAAATACTGCAGCTGCTGACTTTTAAAAATAGGACACTTACCTGTCCTGGAGTCCAGCGGCATCCGCAGCAGAGGACGAGCGTTCGCTCGTCTCTCTGCTGCTCCCCCCTCCATCCACGGTGAGGAAACCAGGAAGTGAAGCGCTGCAGCTTCACTGCCCGGTTCCCTTCGGCGCATGCGTGAGTCGCGCTGCGCCCGCCGATTGGCTCCCGCTGTGTGCTGGGAGCCGAGAGTTCCCAGCACACAACGGAAAAAACCCGACTTTTGCCCGAGACTGCGGGCCGCAAGTGGGTGCAGATACCTGTCTTTAGACAGGTATCTGCACCCCCCTCCCCCCTGAAAGGTGTCAAATGTGACACCGGAGGGGGAGAGGGTTCCGATCAGCGGATCTTCACTTTAGGGTGGAGATCCGCTTTAAGTACAGCACAGCTCTGGTGGGATGGGAAGCCAGCAAGACACAACACAAAATACACATCATAAATAAATAAGATAGTTACCAATTGCGTGGTCCCCCCTGCAAGGGGGGGACCACCCGGGCACCGTCCCCGTGTCATCGCCCCCCCCGTCCCCCAATAAGGGGAGCAAGGGAGGTAGAGGAGGGGGGGCGACCCCAAGGGGAAGGTGAGGGGGAAGGGGAGGGGAGGGAAGGGGAGGGGAAGCAGCCGCCCACCGCACTACACAGTCAGGATTCGCTACAGGGGACCCATCAGTAGTTCAACTAGATGTATCGATCCATTTCGATCAGATTTTGTTAAATTTCGCAGAACAGTTCCTGCTTTCGTACGTTAACCTATACAATGGGAGGAATCTGTTGATTGTTCCCAGCCAGGAGGACACAGTGGGGAGGTCGGTGCCCTGCCAACAAAGTAGGATTTCCCTTCTGGCATAGAACAAGGCAAAAGTGATGCCCAGTTTGGTATATCTGTCGCATTCAATCTCACCCAGGTAACTAAGGAGGAACAATTTTGGGTCCATCGTGAGCTCCATCCCGCAGCGATCTGAAAGGACCTCTGCCACCTCCCTCCAATATGGACCCAACTTGGGACAGGACCAGACCATATGAAAGAATGACCCCGTGTCCCCCAAACATCTAGTGCACAATGGGCTCCTGGAGGGATAAATCCTAGCCAGTCTCTGCTGGGTATAGTAGGCCCTATGCAAAAATTTTAGTTGAGTGAATCGGTCTCTAGAGGCGATCATGGACGGGAGAAAGGAAGAGACGCAGTCCTTCCAAATCTCCTCGTCCAGATCTGGAATGTCAGTGCTCCATTTAGCCAGGACCCCTGACGTGTCTGTGTCGTACGCCACCGTGAAGCATAGGTAGAGGGACGAGAGGGGCTTTCTCATAACCCCCGAAATCAGGAGGCGCTCAATCGAATCCGACTCGAGCGCAACCGGTTCCGGGAATTGGGCCGCAAGCGCATGTCTCAGTTGTGCGTACCAAAAACCAAGGGAGGGGGGACCCTGTAGATCCGGGCTAGGTCCCAGAAGGACATCACCACACCATCCGGCATAATATGCCGGAGAGTAAGAATGCCCCGCCGAGCCCAGACTACCGGGTCCGGGACTGTGTTCAGGTGAGGAAGGAGAGGGTTACCCCAAAGCGGGGTGTGCGGGGACACAGTATTAGGCTTCTGTATACGAGCCCTGGATGCCCTCCACACCCGAACAACAGTCGCCATGGGCCCCGTGACCAAAGGATGAGCCCTGCTACCCCGAAACACTAGATTAGATAAGGCAGCGTAGGAGCCCAGGACGGCCGCCTCCAAAGTCACCGCCGGGTTCTGTCGTGTCTGGGACAACCACCACCGGACCATCACCAGGAACGCCGCCCAGTAGTAAGCAAGAAAGTTCGGGAGGGCCAATCCACCCTGGGACAAGGGAAGATAGAGGATACATTTAGCAACCCAGGTAGGGCTACTCGCCCACATGAACGTCATCACTATGCTGTCAAGTCGTCGGAAGAAGGACTTCAGGATAGCAACAGGGGTCTGGAGGAAGAAGTATAGCAATTTGGGAAGTATCACCATCTTTATGAGGTTTCCCCGTTCTACTGGCGAGAGGGGGAGGGTACGCCACAACGCACAACGTCTGGTCAAGTGGTCTAGCATCGGGAGAACATTCTTCTCCATGTACGACCCCGGCTCGAGGCCCACCCTAACCCCTAGATAGGTGAACTCGTCCACCCAGCACAGGGAAGTGAGTGAGTCAGTGCGGATCAACGAGGGGTAAAGGGGAAGCAGCACCGACTTGTCTCAGTTGATCCGCACCCCCGAAAACCTCCCAAACTTCTCAAAATGCGACAGTGCGTTACAGAGGGAGGCGGACGCATCCGCCAAGTACAGCAAGGCATCGTCGGCGTAAAGTGACAATTTCTCCTCCAAGGGGCCTACCCTAACCCGGACCCCCGAGTCTCGTCGGATGTGCACGGCCAAGGGCTCCAAAGCCAGGGCAAATAATGCCGGTGACAATGGGCAATCCTGCCTGGTCCCCCGTTCCAGGGAGAAGGGGGCGGACAGGATCCCTTTGGGGCGGATACGTGCCTTTGGGTGAGTATACAACATTTGTATCCAGGACAAAAAACAGGGTCCAAAACCGAATCGCGGCAAAACCGCCCAGAGATAGCCCCACTCGACCGAGTCGAAAGCCTTCTCGGCGTCGAGCGAGGCTACCACTCCGAGGCTACCAGGACCCGCCAACGCCAGGTGGGCATGCAAACGGCAAAGATTGATATCAGTACCATGACCTGGCATAAAGCCCGTCTGGTCCGGGTGGACCAAGGCCGTAATAACAGTGTTGAGCCTGTTGGCAAGGACCTTCGCAAAGAGCTTCGCATCGACGTTGAGGAGAGAAATCCCGAATCCGAGGCCGATGAAAACAACGATTTAAACCTAGGGGCCAGATCATCCTTATAAATCTTATAAAATTCAACCGGGAAGCCATACGGTCCCGGCGTCTTGCCCCCCTGCATCATTTTTTAAAGCAGCCTGTATCTCCTCCAGCTTAAATGGGGCGTCTAGTGTACGTGCAGAGGAGGGAGTGCGAACAGGGACATCCACCTCCTCCAGATAGGTCAACAGGTCGGCTAGGTCATACTCTACCCTGGAGCTGTACAGATGTTGGTAATAGTCAGCAAAACATTGGTTAATCTCCTGTGGAGTTGAGTGGAGGGTCCCCTCCCCATCCCTGACCTGAGCGATGGCGGACGCACCCGAGTGCTCTCTGGACAGCCAGGCTACAAGCCTCCCTGTCTGTTCCCCCTGGGATTGGTGAAGGAGCTTCTTCTGGGTCAAGGCCGTCCGTAGAAGAACAGCCTGTTGTGGGTCCTGGGTGCGAACATACAGGGCCTCCTGTCTAACTGCCTCCTCTTCCACGTCAGTGAGCTCAGCCCTACGTTCCCTCCGAACCCCCGCAATGAGCAACTGATAGTGCCCCCGGGAGGAGGCCTTGAAGGCATCCCACACCGTGGTCTCCGCAGCCGCACCCGGGTTGTCTGCCCAGTAAGGACCGGAGTGTGTCATGAAACCTGGGTTCCACCTCCAAGTCAGAGATCCAGAACCTGGAGAGCCTCCAGAGGTTGCTATTCCGGTCCGTCGTCAGAGTCAGTAAGAGGAGCAGCGGGGCGTGGTCCGAGATTCCGCGAGGGAGTATGGTAATGTCACGCACCCTGGGTAGGACCGGCATCCCCACGTATGCTAAATCGATGCGGGAGAAGGATTTATGGGTGGCCGAGTGGCAGGTGAAGGCCTGAGTCTCCGGGTTCCTCCAACGCAAAACGTCCGTGAGCCCGTACGTGTCAGCCCATTCCGCCAGTCCCTGGCAAGTGGTACCCGATGAGGTGAACCGGTCCATACCAGTGTCCGGGACCAGGTTAAAGTCACCCATCAGGACCACGCTGTCACAGGAAAACTGCGCCAACTTGGCCGCAAGTATTCCCAGGACCGCCAAGGAGGCAGGAGGGGGTAAGCACAAGCCCACCAGGACCCAGGGGAGATTGTAAATCAGGGCATGGACCAACACAAACCTGCCATCAGGGTCAAGAACTAAATCAAGGAGCTTAAAAGGGAGAGATTTGAGCACCTGCATGTATCCTTACCTTTCAAATGTCTCCCCTCTGTCTGTTATGAGAACTGTAAGAATGCAGATTCTGTGGGTGAGTCTGTTGTCTGGAGCTCTGTGGGTGGAGTTGTGATATCAGTAGACTCACCGCCCTCCTCTACACTCCCCTTGTCAACATGCATTTTTTCCTATGTATTCCTTAGGCCGCGTACACACGACCGGTTTCCTCGGCAGAATTCAGCATGAAACTCGATGGGAGACGTATTCTGCCGAGGAAACCGGTGGTGTGTACACTTTTCGTCGAGAAACCCGTCGAGGAACTCGTCGAGCCAAAAAGAGAGCATGTTCTCTATTTCCTCGATGGGCAATGGGAAAATTTGGCTCGACGAGTTTTTTGACTGCTGAACAAGGAACACGACAAAGAAAACAATGTGTTTCGCCCGACGAGTTTCTCGGTCGTGTGTATGCCGCCTTACACTAAATTCTGCTATGACCCCTAACATCCAGTCGAAATCCAGAAAAGTAACCACTTCAGAAAAGGAGTGGGGGTTGGAATTAAAGAACAATGCCTGTCTCCAGGCTAGTGAATGAGTGTAAATAACCGGACACTAATGGCAAGGGGGCGGAACGGACTAAGGTTTTTCTCTGTAAGTCTGTTTTATTTCACTGAAAAATAAAAGAGGATTGCTCAGAGCTGGATAAACTCTGTGTGACAAGGCACAGATGATAGGAAATCTTATTCTCTACATTGTGAGATAAAAAAAAAAAAAAAACATTTCGGTTTACATCCACTTTAATAGTATAAGAAATCTGGTACATCTACCAGTCTATTACACCTTGTAGTTTGCTCTGGTGAATAAGATGACATCCACCTCTGCCGGCCTAGTGTAAAAATGTTTGGCAAGGCAATGAACAGACAGCTTCATTCTCTCCATTTGGCTTTTCTATTTTGCTGTTTTGCAGCTGTTTGAGCCTCAGCTGAACCTTTCAGTCCTTTAATTGTCTTCTTTAGTGGGGCTCTGACAGCCTCACAGCTCCCAGCCTGATTCCCTGCTTAGTAGTAGCAATATTTTGGGCAAACTGACCCAAAATATCTCCCTTCCTTGCTCTCATCGCTCCTTGGCTGCTTTCTTGGCCAGAAACATATTGGATCTCTTCAAAACTCAACCGCCCTCCTGGGACAGCATGGCTGGAGGGAAGACAGTGCTGGGCTGGAGGGAAGAGGAACATAGGAAGGATTTCAGTCTGCTTCAGAGAACATGGTAAGAGAGGCACTGCATACTGGTCAACCTAATACATATGCTGACATGACCAACATCACAGCATATATCAAATCTACATTTTCTGCAGCCATCACAGACCTCAAAGTGGACTTATTGGTTCATACTGAGCAATTAGCCTTTGCAGAACCAGCAGGAAAGCACAGGGAGAAAGTAATTAGGATACTGGAAAAATTCTCTTCATTTCATTGAAATGAACAGGGACCTTGAGGACCTCGATAATAGATGACAGAAAACTCACATACTGTAAAGGTTGAGGGGATCCTGGAATCTGTTAAAAGAGACCAAATTACATCTGCTTTACAGAAAATATTTAATGATGTTCTGGAAAGACCTGCTGAAACAGAGGTTGAGTTTGTGCAAGCCCACAGGGCTCCAAGAGCATGTGGCCCATATACCGCACATCTAAGGCAGCGTACACACGACCAAATAAATCCGATCAAATCGGTCTGACAGACCGTTTTGATCGGATTTGTCTGCTGGGATATATTGTTTTGATCATGTACACACGATCAAACCAAAATCCCCGTCGGCAGACAGAGCGGTGACGTGGCGGTGACGTTGACGCCGCCACGTCACCGCACCAGGAAGTAAAAAACTTCCACGCATGCGTCGAATCTATTCGACGCATGTGCGGGCAGATATGTCCGCTGGTTAGTGTACTAACCAGCAGACATGTAGGACGGACGGGTTCCCAGCAGACAGATTTTAAAGCATGCTTTAAAATTTGTCTGCTGGAAAAACCTGTCTGTCCGCCCGTACACACGGTCGAATTTGTCTGCTGAAACGGTCCGTTGGACCGTTTCCAGCAGATAAATTTGATCGTGTGTGAGAGGCCTGAGAGATATTATTCACTGCCTGCAAAATTTCACATTGAAGGAAGACATCTTGCGTAAAGCAAGACAGAATGAGCCGATAGCTTTAATATAGAAACTCTCACTCGTTTCCAAGATCTATCCTAAATCACTTTGAAAACTTGCAGGGCATTACACCCCTTTGCTGGAGAGACTGAGGGAAAAGGGTCTAACTTATCATTGGTAGTTTCCATTTGCTCTTAGTGTCACACTCCAGATGACTTACCAGATTTTTGTGACTCTCTGCAATTGGGACCTCTAGAGCTCCCGCAGTGGTATCAAGAATTTAGACTCCCACTCTTAGAAAAGAGCCCACAATGCTCCCACTTCTCTTCTCCTGACAAGTATCAATTCAAGAAAATCAAACTCACTAGGTTGAGCTCTGGAACCCCCACTCCACAATCCAAGCCTCCCAGAGTTACTGAGGAGACGTGATCATTTTCTAACTGTGCTAGAATTGAGTTTTGAACGTTCCCCACATGTCTCTTTGGAAGGAAAGATCTGGAAGATTAAAGACTTTTGTCAAGGTTTTTTTTTTTTTTCTTCTGGTACTAACTGACATTTCCAGCCACTTCCTCTTACCTTTATGTCTAAGGGCCCAAATCCCATTAAAGTGGTCGTTTGAGGTTTCATGTGGCTGATGCTTTATAGTTTTGCAGACAAATTTTTTTCTTTCAGTAAACAACTAATCTTTGTATGACATGTCTGTTCTGCTTAGTAAAGTGATGTGGGGTCTAGGGAGCTGGACTACTCCTACATATTGCCAGGGCTGCTTGCTTTTTTCCAGCCCTGGATTCCATTTCTATCTACCATTTTTCATTCTGTTTAAGACTGCACAAACTGATTTGAGGTCTGTATTTGGAGGGTATGTGTTGGGGGTCTGTTGCTTATGCTGGATCCTCAACTCCCTCAAAATGTGAACATCAGTCTTAATTAGGCATAGTAGTCCATAGTCCCATGGATGACATCTAAAGTACTAAAGTTCAAGTACTCCTTTTCATAGCTGTGAGTAGGGATGAGCTTTGTGTTCGATGCCAACACATGTTCGGCATCGAACATTGGCCGTCCGATCGTTCGTCGAAAACGAACATATCGGGCCGTTCGCGCCAAATTCGAATGACCCATAATTCACTGCGGTGTTGCGCGCTGATGATTGGCCAAGCATGCACCAAAAAATGAAGAGACCTAATTGGCCAAAGCCTGGGTGCTTTGGCCAATTAGGGCTCAGGGCTTTAGCACACGCCCCACACTATAAAAGGCCGCCTCCCGGGCGGCCTCGTGTAGTGTGTTCCGGCTTGCTTAGAGAAGTGAGACAGACAGAGAGAGAGAGAGATAGATAGATAGAGACACAGGGCCAGATTCTCTAAGAATTCCGGCGGCGTAGCGTACTAGAGCAAGTGCTTTATTCTCAAAGCACTTGCTCCGTAGGTTTCGCCTGCGCGCGTAAATCGCGCAGCGTAAACCCACGCAATTCAAATGGGGCGGCTTGTATTTAAATTAAGCGCACCCCCGCGTCGAATGAACTGCGCATGCGCCGGCCGGGGAAAAAAGCACAGTGCGCATGCTCCAGCTCACGTCAGAAAGCGTCGTTGAAAACGACGTCAAAATGACGTGAGCGTCATTTACGCAACTCCCTATTTGCGAACGAGTTAGTAAAACGACGTAAGCGATGGAAAAAGCTGACGCTGACCCGACGCCATACTTAACATGGCATCCTACGGAACCCGATGGCATCCGACGGTACTTCGTAAGGTTACTCCACATAGAAGCTGGGGTAACCTTACGCGAACAAAAACGGCGTACGCGACGACAGGGCGGCGTAAAAGCGATCGAGAATCAGCGTACTACCTCATTTGCACTGCAAATGCGAAAACAACGTAAAGGCCACCTAGTGGCCGGAGTTGTCATTACAACTACGATCTGCAAGTGTAATGGTTTTAGACTTGTCGGATGTAGAAGCGTATCTATGCAAAAGTGATGCTAAGCATCACGCGCATAGATACGAGACAAAAAAAACGGCGATACGACGGGGTATCTGAGATACTCCGTCGTAACGCCGCTGAGAATCTGGCCCACAGTGTATTTTCACATAGATAGATAGATAGATAGATAGATAGATCAGGGAGGCTACTAGTTAGTATAGTTAAATGTACAGTTTGTAGAGAATATATTGACATCCCTAGGAGTTGTCAATATATTTATAAACTGTATAGCTTAGCTAGTTCTGCTATTAGTATCTGTCAGGCAGGAGATTGTGCTTGATGCTCTAACGTGTTAGACAACGTGTGCTAGTTAATTGCACATAGACGCATTAACTGTTACTGCACGTGTGCTATTTATTTGCACAGAAAGGCAGTTGCTGTTAATGCAAGTGGGCTATTGAATTGCACAGAAACGCAGTCGCTCTGTCTGTGCGTGTGCTGTTTAATACCACCTTAGCGCATTTGGTGTCACCGCACGTGTGCTGTTACATATCACCTGAGCGCATTTGGTGTCACCGCACGTGTGCTGTTACATACCACCTTAGCGCATTTGGTGTCACCGCACGTGTGCTGTTACATATCACCTGAGCGCATTTGGTGTCACCGCACGTGTGCTGTTACATACCACCTTAGCGCATTTGGTGTCACCGCACCTGTGCTGTTACATACCACCTGAGCGCATTTGGTGTCACCGCACGTGTGCTGTTACATACCACCTTAGCGCATTTGGTGTCACTGAACGTGTGCTGTTACATACCACCTGAGCGCATTTGGTGTCACCGTACGTGTGCTGTTACATACCACCTGAGCGCATTTGGTGTCACCGCACGTGTGCTGTTACATACCACCTGAGCGCATTTGGTGTCACCGCACGTGTGCTGTTACATATCACCTTAGCGCATTTGGTGTCACTGCACGTGTGCTGTTATATACCACCTGAGCGCATTTGGTGTCACCGCACGTGTGCTGTTACATACCACCTGAGCGCATTTGGTGTCACCGCACAAGTGCTGTTACATACCACCTGAGCGCATTTGGTGTCACCGCACGTGAGCTGTTACATACCACCTGAGCGCATTTGGTGTCACCGCACGTGTGCTGTTACATACCACCTGAGCGCATTTGGTGTCACCGCACGTGTGCTTTTACATACCACCTGAGCGCATTTGGTGTCACCGCATGTGTGCTGTTACATACCACCTGAGCGCCTTTGGTGTCACCGCACGTGTGCTGTTACATACCACCTGAGCGCATTTGGTGTCACCGCACGTGTGCTGTTACATATCACCTGAGCGCATTTGGTGTCAATGCACGTGTGCTGTTACATACCACCTTAGCGCATTTGGTGTCACCGCACATGTGCTGTTACATACAACCTGAGCGCATTTGGTGTCACCGCACGTGTGCTGTTATATACCACCTGAGCGCAGTTAATGTCACTGTACGTGTGCTGTTATATACCATCTGAGCGCATTTGGTGTCACCCTACGTGTGCTGTTACATACCACCTTAGCGCATTTGGTGTCACCGCACGTGTGCTGTTACATACCACCTGAGCACATTTGGTCTCACCGCATGTGTGCTGTTACATACCACCTGAGCGCATTTGGTGTCACCGCACGTGTGCTTTTACATACCACCTGAGCGCATTTGGTGTCACCGCACGTGTGCTTTTACATACCACCTGAGCGCATTTGGTGTCACCGCACGTGTGCTGTTACATACCACCTGAGCGCATTTGGTGTCACCGCACGTGTCCTTTTACATACCACCTGAGCGCATTTGGTGTCACCGCACGTGTGCTGTTACATACCACCTGAGCGCCTTTGGTGTCACCGCACGTGTGCTGTTACATACCACCTGAGCGCATTTGGTGTCACCGCACGTGTGCTGTTACATATCACCTGAGCGCATTTGGTATCACCGCACGTGTGCTGTTACATACCACCTTAGCGCATTTGGTGTCACCGCACGTGTGCTGTTACATACAACCTGAGCGCATTTGGTGCCACCGCACGTGTGCTGTTACATACCACCTGAGCGCATTTGGTGTCACCGCACGTGTGCTGTTACATATCACCTGAGCGCATTTGGTGTCACCGCACGTGTGCTGTTACATACCACCTTAGCGCATATGGTGTCACCACACGTGTGCTGTTACATACCACCTGAGCGCATTTGGTGTCACCGCACGTGTGCTGTTATATACCACCTGAGCGCAGTTAATGTCACTGTACGTGTGCTGTTATATACCATCTGAGCGCATTTGGTGTCACCCTACGTGTGCTGTTACATACCACCTTAGCGCATTTGGTGTCACCGCATGTGTGCTGTTACATACCACCTGAGCGCATTTGGTGTCACCGCACGTGTGCTTTTACATACCACCTGAGCGCATTTGGTGTCACCGCACGTGTGCTTTTACATACCACCTGAGCGCATTTGGTGTCACCGCATGTGTGCTGTTACATACCACCTGAGCGCATTTGGTGTCACCGCACGTGTCCTTTTACATACCACCTGAGCGCCTTTGGTGTCACCGCACGTGTGCTGTTACATACCACCTGAGCGCATTTGGTGTCACCGCACGTGTGCTGTTACATATCACCTGAGCGCATTTGGTGTCACTGTACGTGTGCTGTTACATACCACCTTAGCGCATTTGGTGTCACCGCACGTGTGCTGTTACTTACAACCTGAGCGTATTTGGTGTCACTGCACGTGTGCTGTTACATACCACCTGAGCGCATTTGGTGTCACCGCACGTGTGCTGTTATATACCACCTGAGCGCAGGTAGTGTCACTGTATGTGTGCTGTTATATACCACCTGAGCGCATTTGGTGTCACCGCACGTGTGCTGTTATATACCACCTGAGCGCATTTGGTGTCACCGCACGTGTGCTGTTACATACCACCTGAGCGCATTTGGTGTCACCGCACGTGTGCTGTTACATATCACCTGAGCGCATTTGGTGTCACCGCACGTGTGCTGTTACATACCACCTTAGCGCATATGGTGTCACCACACGTGTGCTGTTACATACCACCTGAGCGCATTTGGTGTCACCGCACGTGTGCTGTTACATACCACCTGAGCGCATTTGGTGTCACCGCACGTGTGCTGTTACATACCACCTGAGCGCATTTGGTGTCACCGCACGTGTGCTGTTATATACCACCTGAGCGCAGTTAGTGTCACTGTACGTGTGCTGTTACATACCACCTGAGCGCATTTGGTGTCACCGCACGTGTGCTGTTACATACCCCCTTAGCGCATTTGGTGTCACCGCACGTGTGCTGTTACATACCACCTTAGCGCATTTGGTGTCACCGCACATGTACTGTTACATACCACCTTAGCGCATTTGGTGTCACCGCACGTGTGCTGTTATATACCACCTGAGCGCAGTTAGTGTCACTGTACGTGTGCTGTTATATACCACCTGAGCGCATTTGGTGTCACCGCACCTGTGCTGTTATATACCACCTGAGCGCATTTAGTGTCACCGCACCTGTGCTGTTATATACCACCTGAGCGCATTTGGTGTCACCGCACCTGTGCTGTTATATACCACCTGAGCGCAGTTAGTGTCACTGTACATGTGCTGTTACATACCACCTGAGCGCAGTTAGTGTCACCGCACCTGTGCTGTTATATACCACCTGAGCGCAGTTAGTGTCACTGTACGTGTGCTGTTACATACCACCTGAGCGCATTTGGTGTCACCGCACCTGTGCTGTTACATACCACCTGAGCGCATTTGGTGTCACCACACGTGTGCTGTTACATACCACCTGAGCGCATTTGGTGTCACCGCACGTGTGCTGTTATATACCACCTGAGCGCAGTTAGTGTCACTGTACGTGTGCTGTTACATACCACCTGAGCGCATTTGGTGTCACCGCACGTGTGCTGTTACATACCCCCTTAGCGCATTTGGTGTCACCGCACGTGTGCTGTTACATACCACCTTAGCGCATTTGGTGTCACTGCACGTGTGCTGTTACATACCACCTTAGCGCATTTGGTGTCACCGCACGTGTGCTGTTATATACCTCCTGAGCGCAGTTAGTGTCACTGTACGTGTGCTGTTATATACCACCTGAGCGCATTTGGTGTCACCGCACCTGTGCTGTTATATACCACCTGAGCGCATTTAGTGTCACCGCACCTGTGCTGTAATATACCACCTGAGCGCATTTGGTGTCACCGCAAGTACCAAAACGCCACTTTTTCTCAAGGAAGGCTATTTCGGCTCTCTACCGGCATGTGGAAGGCAATGTCCATGCCTCGCTGGACAGGGCGGTCAGTGGTAAGGTGCATATTACCGCTGACTCATGGTCCAGCAGGCATGGACAGGGACGTTACCTGTTTTTTACGGCGCATTGGATGACTCTGCTGGCAGCTGGGAAGGACACAGGGCAAGGTCCAGTAGATTTGGAGGTTGTTCCGCCACCACGCCTCCAAAACACTACTACTGCTTGTGACACACCTCTCTCCTCCACCCCCTCCTCTTCTTCTTCCTCTGTGGCCTCTTCTTGTGGGGATGTTTTCTCCGAACCAGCCGTGCTCCGTAGGCGTACGAGGGGATACGCAGGAATGCAGGCCAAGAGATGCCATGCGGTTCTAGAGCTGGTGTGCTTGGGAGACAGGAGCCACACTGGGGAAGAGGTTTTGTCAGCTCTGCAGGGTCAGGCTGAGAGGTGGTTGACGCCACGTCAGCTAAAGCCTGGAATGGTGGTCAGCGATAATGGCACCAACCTCCTCTCTGCCCTGCGACAGGGAAAACTCACCCACGTGCCCTGTTTTGCGCATGTCCTCAATTTGGTGGTGCAGTGGTTCTTGGGCAGGTACCCGGGCTTGCAGGATGTCCTGAAGCAGGCCAGGAAAGTCTGTGTGCGTTTTCGAAGGTCATATAATGCCACTGCTCGGCTGACTGACCTCCAAAGGGAATACAACCTGCCCAAGAACCGCCTAATTTGTGACATGCCCACCAGATGGAACTCAACGTTGGCCATGCTGCAGCGGCTGCACACGCAGCAACGGGCCATCAATGAGTACCTGTGCCTATATTGCAGCAGAACTGGGTCAGGGGAGCTGTTTTTTTTCCCACGCCAGTGGGCCTTGATCAGGGATGCATGCACTGTCTTGTCACCATTTGAGGAGGCCACGAGGATGGTGAGCAGTGACAGTGCATGCATCAGTGAGACTGTCCCTCTTATTCACATGTTGGAGCACACGCTACGTGGAATATAGGACAGGGCCCTTGAGGCAGAACAGAGGGAGGAAGAGGAGGACTTCCTTACCTCTCAAGGCCCCCTTTACCCAGACAGTGGTCCTGCTTGCCCACCTAGCACACAGGAAGAGGAGGAGGAGGAGGATTGTATCAGCAGCATGGAGGTGGAGCCTAGCACTCAGCAGCAGCAGTCTTCAAGGGATCATTTACAGTCCCAAGGAGCACGTGGACTTTTACGTGGCTGGGATGAGGTGCCTGTGGATCCTGTCGTCCTCAGTGACCCAGAGGACTGTGCCCCGAATGCCTCTGCGAACCTACGCTGCATGGCCTCCCTGATCCTGCAAAGCCTGCGTAAGGATCCTCGTGTACGTGCTATTAAGGAGAGGGATCATTACTGGCTGGCGACTCTCCTTGATCCACGTTACAAGAGTAAGGTTGCGGAGCTTATGTTGCCATCGCAGAGGGAGCAGAAGATGAAACTTCTGCGAGAGGCCTTGCAGAAGGGTCTGTGCAATGCGTTCCCAGAACCGGGGGGATTACCAAAACCTGGCTCTGGACAACGTCTTGCTGAGGCTTCGGTGAGTCACAGAAGGGGCGGTGGAGAAGGTGGTCGTCTGACCGATGCGTTCAGGCAGTTTTTTAGTCCGCAGCCCCAAGGTCTGACCGGTTCCAGCAACCATCGCCAGTGTCTGGATTACATGGTCCGGGAATACCTAGGGGCAAGATCCGACTTGGACACCTTCCCCACCGAAAATCCTCTGGCTTATTGGGTCTTGAGGATGGATCACTGGCCAGAGCTTGCCCAGTACGCAATTGAGCTACTGGTTTGCCCTGCATCCAGTGTTCTTTCAGAACGGACATTCAGTGCTGCTGGAGGCTTTGTCACTGATCACAGGGTGCACCTCTCCACCGGCTCTGTTGATCGACTGACCTTCATCAAAATGAATCAGGCTTGGATCAACACCAGCTACCAAGCACCTGATGCTGATATTAATGAATAATATCTTTTTGTTGAAATGTCGGATCCCTTTTAGACTGCTGATGCTGAGTGACTGTCCTCTTATGCTGTTGATGGAATATCCTTCTCCTCCTCACTTTTCTTGCTGATAGCTAGTAAGAAATGTTGTGTTTCTGGGCTCCGCCACCAGTGTCTAAGGCACAATTTTTCAGCCCCTGTTTAACAGGGGCGCCTAATAATTTTTGATGCAATACTCTGCACGTGGCTCCTTGTTGCGCTCCAATTGGAGTTATTGTGAGGGGTTGCAGTGTTGTGTTGTGCCCAAGGCCCAATTTTTCTGCCCCTGTTTAACAGGGGCGCCTAATAACAACAATTTTTGATGCAATACTTTGCGCGTGGCTCCTTGTTGCGCTCCAATTGGAGTTATTGTGAGGGGTTGCAGTGTTGTGTTGTGCCCAAGGCACAATTTTTCTGCCCCTGTTTAACAGGGGCACCTAATAAAAAATGTTGATGCAATACTTTGCACGTGGCTCCTTGTTGTGCTCCAATTGGAGTTATTGTGAGGGGTTGCAGTGTTGTGTTGTGCCCAAGGCACAATTTTTCTGCCCCTGTTTAACAGGGGCGCCTAATAAAAAATTTTGATGCAATACTTTGCACATGGCTCCTTGTTGCGCTCCAATTGGAGTTATTGTGAGGGGTTGAAGTGTTGTGTTGTGCCCAAGGCACAATTTTTTTGCCCTTGTTTAACAGGGGCGCCTAATAACAATTTTTGATGCAATACTTTGCACGTAGCTCCTTGTTGCGCTCCAAGGGTTGCAAGTGTTGTGTTGTGCCCAAGGCACAATTTTTCAGCCCCTGTTTAACAGGGGCGCCTAATAACAATTTTTGATGCAATACTTTGCACGTAGCTTCTTGTTGCGCTCCAATAACAGTATGTTTGAGGGGTGCCCTTTTTTCTAAAAAATGTCTTTCACAAAACAATAATGGCCCCCCACCACCGCTAAAATATTGGTGTGATATTTATAGGAATTTTTTTTTTCACTTTAAGCATCATTAAAATGGCTGCTCCGGAAAAAACGGCCGTTTAAAAAAAATAAAAAAATCCATTGATACATGTTCCCTGGGGCAAGACCCGGGTTCTGAATGACGTTTTCCAACATTTGATTGAACTTTGGTCTTTAAAATTATGGTTTTTGAATTTGAACGTTCGGGTCCCGTAGACTTCAATGGGGTTTGAAATATTTGTGCGAACCCGCGGTCTGTTCGAACGTTCTGATGCGAACCGAACCCGGGGGTGTTCGGCTCATCCCTAGCTGTGAGGTTGTATCCCCCGTTTAGCATGTTTATGCATATTTTACTTATTTTTCTGTATGGTTATTTGCAGGTGTTGCTTGGTTAGGTCCAGACCTCCTACTACCTCCACCAAGTGACTATATATCAAATTATTTTGTTGTTTCGAGTTTTTCACTATTTCAGAATCCTTTAAGGTAGTGTTTACTATGTGAAGGTTCCTAAATTAGGATCCTAAATTGACCCAAAATATTTCTAGTATTAGAAATATGGAAGGGAAGCTCAACATTATGGAGAAAATCACACAACGCTTTAATGATTTTTACACTAAATTGTGAAACTTACCACCACAACACAAACCTTCAAGTATGT
This sequence comes from Rana kukunoris, assembly GCA_029574335.1. Classification (NCBI taxonomy): domain Eukaryota; kingdom Metazoa; phylum Chordata; class Amphibia; order Anura; family Ranidae; genus Rana; species Rana kukunoris. The sequence continues at coordinate 355,424,593 of CM056052.1, forward strand.
ATGGTGATAGGATGCAAATGATAAATTATTACCTTACTCAAAGTGCTTTACCCACTCTGATTAAAACTTCTATTAATAATTTTGAGAGACCTATTGATGTGACTGAACTCATGTGCACTATTAAAGACCTTAAGCCTGGCAAGAGCCCTGGTCCAGATGGGTTCTCCTCTATATACTATAAAACCTTTGGGGGACTCCTAGCAGTGCCTTTCTTAAAAGCGTTTAATTATCTAGCCAACCAATAGGATATACCCTCCCCCTTCCTGTCAGCCAATTTTACTGTCTTGCCTAAGCTAAACAAGGATCCCAATGAATGTTCCAGTTATAGGCAAATTTCCATGCTAACTTTAGATGTGAAGCTGCTGGAATAAAATATTAGCCAATCACCTAAGGCTTTTGCTATATGACATAACTGATCAATCAAACTTTATGCCCAGCAGGGAAGCAAAAGACAATGTCAGCAAGGCCCTTACCTTAATCTGCTCCGCCCACATGCAAAAGGGTGGGCGGAGCAGGGCCTTATCCAGTCCACGGACGCGGAAAAGGCCTTTGACCATGTAGCTTGGGATTACATGTTGGAAACTTGTAGATTCATAGGCCTGGGATCTTATATGATGACCTAAATATCTACTATTTACAGAAATCCCACTGTTAAGCTGAATATTAATAGCTTCTTGTCTGAGGAGGTAATTATTTAAAGGGCACCAGGCAAGGATGCTCACTGTCACCTCTTCTGTTTATTCTATCATTAGAAACATTCATTAGGACAGTTAATGATAATAGATCCATCACAAGGTTTCCTGATGCTGGCAGGGAATTTAAAATTGCACAGCAAGAAAGATGTAGCCGAAAATTCCATAATGCCATGAAAATCTTTTTTTGCTACATGAAGGGCAAGATTAAAAACAGTGTGTGTCGGCATACAGCCTTGTTCACAAAATATTCACAAAGTGAATGACAGAACATTTATACTACATACCTCCTATGTGGAAGAGAAGTGTCAATAAAACAATTATTCAAATGAGATGTAGGCTTACAAAACTATGAAAACATTCAGGATATCAAAAAGACATCATGCATAGCAATAGATTTGTGCAAGCTGGTATCTAGATTGATGCTGTGCCCTACAACAACAAGAAAGTACTTCAATAATAAAATCAACAAGGGTGAAGCAGAAGGTATAAAACATCCAGTGCAACCAATACTTTATATTATTTGTTTTATTTTAGAAATTAATCCAAATCCCACCTGGAATTCATACCTGCAGGGGTTCTAGTACCGAGAGCGAATATCCACCAGACCTCTCTCTCAAGTAGTCTTCCCCGGGGAAGTTTACTAACCCTTTCCAAACCACAACATTTTGTCACCTAGCCTTTTTCAATGTGGTGGTATCAGACATACATAGTTAACCACTCATGGCTTTTCCGCTGTGGCCTGCAAACCTGCACACTAGGAATAACAAGACCATTGTCTCTCGATATACTGGCAGAGAATACACCATTTGACATTGCATTAATTGTGGCACAAAATTTTTTGTGTATGTTGAGGAATGCACAGAATGCAAACATCAATATATAGGATTCACCTCCAGATCCCTTAGGGTCAGGATGAGAGAACACTATAACGGTGCAGCTTATTCTAATGACAGGAATCTTTTAAATGTTTTGAAACAATTTAAACATATGCATGCTGGAAATATGGAATATTTTGTATTAAAGTGGTTGTTACCTACTTCTAATAAATTGTATTATCCACTCTGTATTATTATTATTTTTTTTAAAGTGTATTTTGTGCGTGAACTCGAGAGAGAGGAGCCGGACTGCAGGAGTTGGGAGTAGGCAGACCCTCCCCCCGGAGGCAATCGCCATCCTTCTCCATGCCCCCGGTGGCAATGGCGGTGTGAGGGGGGGCCTCCCACTCACCCCGCCCTACCTGGTCGGGGGTCGGGGTGAGTGAGGGGGGGCCTCCCACTCACCCCGACTGGGGCCCAACAGGACCCCAATGGGGCAGAGGGACTCCCCCTATGAGGGAGTGAGGGGGTCTAGCCCACCCAGCCAGCCCCGTAGGTCCTTTGCCTCTCTTTATTTTAGGAGACCTCATGGCCAAAGTGCGTGTGTGTTAAACTAATTTCATGTGCGTGCAAGTGTGGTGTTTTTTTTTTGGGGGGGTGGGCATACTAAGCACAGGCGTACCTTGCATAGCACACCCACCGGGAGCCGGGCTGAGACCACCAAACTCAATTCACATGTAGCCGAGACCGGGATCCGAACCCTTGGCTGCAGAGGTGAACGGCTTGTCAGCGCAGTGCCAATCACGTTGAGCCACCACAGCTCCAACCACTCTGTATTATAATAACATGTGTCCCTGTTCCTATGTAATGTAAAACAAATCTGCTGATATGTACCTGTATAAGCTGCGCTCAGCTGACGTGTCAGCTCCCTTGTTTCTCTGATTCACAACTGCAGTAGGCGGGGCCCAAGCTGTCCTGCTGACGTCAGCCGGGGAAGAGGGGGAGAGAAGAGAGAGAGAGAGTGCACCGACAATCAGCTGAGCAGCAGGAGCCGTGCTTATACAGGTACAGATTGGCTGATTTTTTACATTACACAGGCACAGGGACACATGTTATTATGATACAGAGTGGATAATAGACATGTGCATTTGTTTTTGTTAGAATGCATTTTCGTCCGAAAAAGCGCAAGAAACTAAAACCGAAAGATCCGACATAAAAAATGCATTACTTTCGTTTTCGTTGTGGTAAAAATTCGATATAGAGAGATTCGACATTATAGGGAAAATATTCGACATTATAGGGAAAAGATTCGACACTATAGAAATAATAGATTCGACATTACTGAGATTGGATTTAGATTTATGAGAAAATAGATTCGACATTATTACTAGTCATAAAACATTAGAATTCTTTTAGGCGGAATATCCGAACGGAAATGTACGATTTGACGTAAAGATTCGACGTTCCGTCGAATATTCTTTTGACCATTCGACAGAAACCAAGTATTATTGGATTTTCGGACGAAAGCTATTCCCCAACGAAAAACGAAATAAATCAAAACGATTTTCGGGAGTAACTAAATAAATAAATTTTCCAAACGAAAACGAAAAAACGAAACAAAATATTCATGTCTAGTGGATAATACAATTTACTAGCAGATGAGCACCATGAGCAGGGGGGCCAGTGCAGGTATGAGCAGGGAGGGGAGGGAGCAGACACAACACAGGAGAGCTGCAGATAGCAGGGTGCGGATGATGGAAGCATGCAAACAAACCACAATGTCAGGGCTCAGCAGCCATGATTATCATGGTCAGTTTACAGAGGGGAGGAGCGGGGGAGGAGAACAGAGGCGACACAACACAGGACAGCTGCAGATAGCAGGCTGCGGATGATGGAAGCATGCAAACAGACCACAATGTCATGAGCCATTATTTTTGTGATCAGTTTGCAGAGGGGAGGGTATAACCAGGCAGGAACAGCCAGGTATTACAGGTGTTACAGGATGCCAAATGACACAGCACAAGCACTGTATAACATGCTTTAAAGCAGTGGTTCTCAGCCTTCTAGTTCCGTTGCCCCTTGATAACATTTCCCAAGTTGTGGGGACCCCTAACAGTAAAATTTATTTTCATAGCTTGGGTTATCAGCACCCAAGGCAAGACAAGTAATTTTCACCCCTAACCCACAGACATTTAGCACTCCCTGAGTCCCTTCCACTCGTACAGTGTTAAAATCCCTTATGGTACATTTCAGGATGTATCACTTTCTTTTTGTTCTCCTTTCTTTCCCTTTTATCTCTTTCAATCCTAATTTCTTGTCCCCCATCCCTTTCTCCAGCCGTCTTTCTTGTTCTTTCTCTTATTCTTTCTCTCCCTTTTTCTTTGTTCCTCCCCCTCTCTTTTCCATGTATTCTCTATTTTTATTCCTTCTCTTATGGCTAGTACACACGATCGGTTTTCCCGTGTGGAAAACTGCTGTGTTTTCCTTTGGCCGGGAAAACCGGGTGTGTGTATGCTCCTTAGCAGTTTTGCCGACAGGAAAACTGTGGTTTAAAAAATGAGAGGGGGGGGGTGGGAGAATGGAACATCCCAGAATTTGGTGACCCCTGACAAATCATCATTTGATCCCCAGCTTGAGAACCACTTCTTTAAAAGGAACTGGATCATTTTTTTTTGGGGGGGGGGTAGGGGCGTTAACAAGTGCTTTAAGGCCACGTACACACGACTAAATAAATCCGATCAAATCGGTCTGACAGACCGATTTGATCGGATTTGTCTGCTGGGCTACTTTGGTTTGATCGTGTACACACGATCAAACCAAAATCCTTGCCGGCAGACATCGCGGTGACGTTGACGCCACTACGTCACCGCACCAGGAAGTAAAAAACGTCCACGCATTCGTCGAATCCATTCGACGCATGTGCGGGCAGATATGTCCGCTGGTTAGTGTACTAACCAGCAGACATGTCAGACAGACGGGTTCCCAGCAGACAGATTTTAAAGCATGCTTTAAAATTTGTCTGCTGGAAAAACCTGTCTGTCCGCCCGTACACACGATCGAATTTGTCTGCTGAAACGGTCCGTCGGACGGTTTCCAGCAGATAAATTCGATCGTGTGTACTGTACGCGGTCCAAGTAGTGTGGAAAACAACAAATAATATAAAGTATTGATTGCACTGGATGCTTTATACTTGCTTCTTCACCCATATTGCTTTTAATAATGAAGTGCATTATTTTGTTGTAGGGCACAACATCAATCTAGATACCAGCTGGCACAAGTCTATTGTTATGCATGGTGTCTTTTTGATATGCTGGATTTTATAGTATTGTAAGCCCACATCTGATATGAAGCCCACTTTTTTCTTTTGTCTGCCAGTTTTTGATTTTATTTGAATTATAGTTTTATTGACACTGCTCTTCCCCATATGAGGTAGGTAGTATAAATGTTCCGTCATTCTCTTTGTGAATATGCTGTGAACAAGGCTGTATACCGAAGCACATCAGCTGTTTTTAATCTTGACCTTCATGTAGTAAATAAAGGTTTTCATGGGATTTTGGAGTTGCCGGCTACATCTTTCTTGTAGTTTTGCGTATTCAAAGGCTGGAGGCCATTTGAGCCAGAGCCATTTTAGCCATTTGAGCCAGAGCACCCAGTGAAGGACTCCACTCTTAATCTGAGGTGTGTTTCCTGTTGTGAGCGCTGATGATGTATTGTTTTTGCTGACAAACCGTTACATTACGGTCCTCAAATTGCTACAGGCTTTCTCTTTATAAGGCTATGTTTCCTAAATCTCTCCCTACTGATAGAGATACTTATCACGGTATGTGGTAATTGTCCCTTTAAGTGGGAGCCCTCAGCCATCAAATATTTAGATATTAGGGGGGCGTGGCTTGCACGCGACCGTGATGGCCACCTGAGTGTGTTACTCTACAGATCACCGACAGGGTGCTTAATGTTGAAAACAAAATGGACGATCATCCTGAAACTGTTAATGACCTTGTTGAGGCATGTAAGGATCAAATGGAAGAAAATGTATGGACCAGGGCTAAGATCGCGGACCTGGAGGACCGCTCAAGTTGTTGCAACGTGAAATTGAGAGGGGTCCCAGAATCCATAACCCCAAATAATCTACACAAATATGCAAACGATCTGATTGCTACTTTATTGCCAAATATCTCTCAAATTGAATGCATGATTGATCAGATTTACCACATACCCAAACACAAACACATGGATGCTTCTGTTCCCAGGGACATACTTATGAAGATTCACTTCTTCCCTACTAAGGAGAAACTACTTGCAAGAGCCAGGGTCCTGATGGTTTTGCCTGAACCATATAAGGGAATTCAATTGTATGCTGACCTGTCACAACATACTCTGACTTTGAGAAGACAACTGAAATCTGTTACAAAAACATTGTATGACAATAAGATCCAATACAAGTGGAAACACCCTGCAAATTGATAGTCACCAAAGATGGGACAACCACTATTATATCTAAGCCGCAGGAAGGAATGCGTCTCTTACATTCTTGGGGAAAAATTCCTGAACTCTCTCCTGGAGAACGAAAAATCAAGGAAAGATCAAGGCTTGATCTCAACATACGTGAAGGTTACCTTCTTCCTAAGGGAAAATGAAAAATTGATGGGAGACTAATTTCTTCCTTTTTTTCTTTCCTTTTATCTCTTTTTTCTCTATCTACATACACCCCCGGTATCTATTATGCATCTTTTGTCATTCTTGTTTTCTTTTGAACATTACCCCCTTTTATTAGTCGGCTGAATTTTATACCCGACTTATACTGACCCTATTGCATTCCCTTTACAAGTTGTTGAATACACCACAGATGTGGAGTATTCTTTTATTTTTTAAAAGGGATTATATTACATCTACATTTCTTGTTTGTTTTGTTTGTAAATTATTTATTTGTTCTTTGCTTATTTTGTTCATTTTTGTTTTGTTTATTTTCTTTTTATTTACTTTTGTTTTAGTTTTCTTTTTCTTTTTTTAAGTTGTTCAACGGTACCTGACTGACCTCATCTATAAAAATCGCATCTGTTTTCGTGACTACCTACCATTTTAATTGACCTTCTCCCACTGAGATTCCTCTTGACCTGTGAGTATTTAAACAATTAAGATCCACAACACATCACTATGTCCATCAATTTTCTCTCTGTTAATGCCAACGGCTTGAGCCACCCAGCTAAGAGGTCTTCTCTGTGGAAAACAGAAATATCTAATGGATGTGACATTCTTTGTATACAAGAAACTCACTTTATTCTTGATAACGCCCCACAATGTCAACATAAAAATGTTCCTCATATTTTTAAGACTGATTATACATGTAAACAAAGAGGTGTTTTAATTGCAATTCGGAACTCCTTGAATTTTGATTTGTTGAAATGCTACTCAGATCCAGGAGGTAGATATATCATACTGGTATGCACACTAAACAATATAACCTACACACTTATGAACGTTTATGTACCGAATGTTAGACAAATGAGTTTCCATAGGAAGGTATTAAAAAAATATGTGACATACAGATAGGTCATCTTTTGATATGTGGAACTTCAATCTAGTCCCAGATATAGATATCGACTCTTCTTCTGGTGCTAAAAGATTTGCTTCTCCTCTATCAATTTTTTTTTTAGAAAATTATTTATACGACATATGGAGATGTTGCCACGCAACGGAGAGGGACTATACGTTCCATTCCCCGCGTCACAACACGTATTCCCGAATAGACGTGTTCATATCAGACAAGTGGTTACTTCAAAATGTAATTGACCCACGTATTCATACTATCGCCTGGTCAGATCATGCCCCAATTCGTGTCAAGTTGAAAAATGCAAACTCTTATCAAAAATCTTACATATGGCGTATGAATAATTACCTTTTACAACAACCTGAAAATATACAATATATATCTCAGAAACTCAATGAGTTTTTTTACAACAATGTGGGTTCTGTATCCGACCCGGCGATACTGTGGAACGCACATAAATATTTCATACAAGGTTTTTTTATACAACTAGGATCACAAGCTAAAAAGAAACGAAACAAAAAATGTGATGACATAACTAAAAAACTGAAAGACTTGGATACGATGAATAAAAATAACTCTACAACCACCCTACGAGCTGAAATTTTTAGATTGAGACATGATTTACTCTCTATGCCCATGGAGTCTTATGACTTTAGACTACGGAGATTGAAAGCGAACACATATGCCACCAGTAACAAAGCTGGGAAAATGTTAGCTAATCGTATTAAGGGATACAGGACTAAAACTAGAATTCCTCACCTTGTTGATCCTACTAATCAAACTAAGATAATAAATCCTCAAAAAAAGCGGATTAATTCAGATCGTACTATAGCAAACTCTACAACCTTAATAGAGATAGCAATATTCATCAACCTTCTACTGGAGAGATTCAATCTTTCCTCTCTCAAATAGATTTGCCCAAACTATCAGAGGAAAATCTTAAACTACTAAATACCCCTTTCTCTAAATTGGAATTGTCAAACACCATTGAATCCCTACCTACAGCCAAGGCGCCTGGACCGGATGGTTTCACTGGTGAATACATTAAGTTATTACAAAAATTACTGATACCCCATATGAGAGATATGTTTAACCACTCTGCCTCTAAAACGTATTTTCCGAATGAAATGTTATCTGCACTGATAATAACACTCCCCAAGCCTGGAAAGGACCCGACATCTCCCCCAAATTTCCTTCCTATTTCCCTTCTTAACATTGATATAAAAATATTTGCCAAAACAATTGCAAATAGACTTGTCAACATACTTCCTAACCAAGTACATATAGATCAGACTGGGTTCACCAAGGGACGCCAGGCATCTGATGCAACCAGAAGACTAATAAATGTTCTTCATAATGTAAACATGACAGGAACGCCTTCTCTGCTTCTATCATTGACCCTTCAGAAGTTTGGATTTGAGGGTCTTATTCTTAAATCTATATTAGCCCTCTACTCAAATCCCAATGCGCGTGTTTTGGCTTCCAACCTACTATCTCAACCCTTCCTTATTTCCAATGGTACCAGAGAGGGTTGCCCTCTGTCCCCCTTAATCTTTAATTTACTGATGGAACCTTTGGCAGAACATATCAGATCTAATTTCAAGATATCAGGGGTAACCATAGGTTCACAAACCCATAAGATCAGCCTATTTGCTGACGATGTTATATTAATGTTAACATGCCCGTTCACTTCCCTAACTGAAATACAAGAAACATTGTCTTGGTTCAGCAAGATATCTTATTACAGATTAAATACCTCTAAATCATCTGTCCTTGATATAGGTATAGACGCAGTATCAAATAATCTTCTCCAACACCACTTTCCCTACACTTGGGCAGATACTAACATCCCATACTTGGGTATTCAATTAACCAGATCCACTAAATCTTTATTCGTGCACAATCATATTCCCCTAAAAAAGAAATTGCAAGTAGACTTAGTAAATTTAGAAGAAATTTTGTAACATCACAGGAGTGTGAGTGTTGCCAACACCCCTAATCGATTAGAAGATAAAAAGGTTCCCCCAAGGGAGGGGCTTTTTAGGCAACAATAGTAAGCGTAAATGTAATAGTGCAAAAAACAAGAAATTATATATATATAATAAATATTTAATCGTATAGAAAAAACGAATCATACAATATAACACTTTACAAATTATAAAGTTACAAAAAATCGAGACTGATCCACATAAATAAACTCTACAAGGCCCTACGCGTTTCGGGGGTTTCCCTTCTTCGGGGGCCGGAGTCAGTCAAGAGATGGCAACTCAATAAAAACACAGGGTAAAAAGTCCATGGTGAAAAGTATTCCTGAAAAGATGGTATGCAGGAGTTGGGGGACAGGCAATCACACATCCAAGGGGAAGCAAACCCCAGGCCAAAACTGCCAAACTTAAAGAGGTGATATAGTCCCTGTTCAAGGGAAATAACACATAAGAATAGCCAGAGGGGGTCAGCATGGAGCACAGCACAGTAAGCGTGGAGCACAGCACAAGAAGGCTTTCAATAGATGTTTGGTACAGTCGCCGTCAACCAGGTCAACGTAAGTAAGTAAATAAAGTAGTAAATTTAGGTAAACACAAACTTTCGTGGTGGGGTAGACTTTCGGCATTTAAGATGATCCATCTACCTCAGGTCTTATACTTATTTAGATGTCTTCCCATCCCAATCCCCATTAGTTTTTTCAAATCTTTTCAAACACTTCTATCCAGATTTGTCTGGGGAGAAAAGAAATCCAGATTCGCCCATCATAAAATGATTAAACATAGGATGTGGGGAGGGGTCGGCTACATTGATTTTCAGGACTACTTCTATGGCACCGTTTTAACACAATTAAAAGAGTGGTTTCAATCTCCCCAACAACTAATTGGGGTTTAATTGAATCGTCTTATTGCATTCAGAAACCAACCAAAATATGGTTATTTGGAGCACAGATAGGATTTAAAATCCCCACACATCTTCCGCCCACAATGAAGATTTCTATTTCAACATGGCTTAAGTTTTTGAAAGTTACGGAACCCTCTGATCCCAAGGTTAAAGTAGATATTCCTTTTCGAGTTTTACATTGTGTTATGAATCAGATTACCATAGAACAATGGAGCACACATGGCATTGAATTTATTCAAGACCTTTTCTGTAGAAACAAAATAAAAAAATTTGAAAGCATTAAATCTGAATATAATCTACCTAATATTTGCCAAGGTCACTATAAAAGAATAATACGCTACTTAAATAACTTAACCAATACCAACCTTTACATCCACGCATATGCATGGTCCTTTTTAACATCACAAGTTTTAAAGAAAAAAGGGTATCACCCTCTTTTATAATGTACTTCAGAAAAAGAGAAACTTTACGAAATCCTCCTCCCACTTGCAATGGGAAAAGGAATTGGAACACTCTTTTACGAACGACCAATGGCATGTTGCATGTAAAATGAATCAATCAGCCTCTAAATGCACATCCTTATGGGAATTATCGGTTAAAATTACTCTGAGATGGTATTATACACCCAGTGTTTTATCCAAATTTGGTAGTCAGCACTCCGACAAATGTTGGAGACAATGTGGAGCTAGGGGTGACCTACTCCATATTTTATGGAATTGTCCTAAACTCAAAGATTACTGGATAAACATATTCAATATATTAATGGCTATGACAGGTACAAGGATAGACCCTAATCCAGCATTGGCTTTACTATCCCTAGGTAAAGACAATTTTCCGGTCAACCTATGTAATTCTATTGTCCACTTGTTTCTTGCCGTCAGACTATCGATCACTAGAAGATGGAGAGACTCTTGTCCTCCATATGTGATTGAAGCTGTCGACTAGACATGTGCATTCGTTTTCGTTAGAATGCATTTTTGTCCGAAAATCTGTTTTTTTCGTTATCGTATTAACAAACGATAACGAAAGTGCAAGAAACGAAAACCGAAAGATCCGACATAAAAAATGCTTTATTTTCGTTTTCGTTGCGGTAAAAATTCGATATAGAGAGATTCGACATTATAGGGAAAAGATTTGACATCATAGAGAAAAGATTTGACACTATAGAAATAATAGATTCGACATTTCAGAGAATAGATTTCGATTTATGAGACGTAAAGATTCGACGCTCCGTCGAATATTCTTTGATATCCACCGGTAACCAAAAAGATTTGACGTCCCGTCGAATCTCTCTTTTCTTTCTTTTTTTTGCCCATTCGACAGAAACCAAGTATTATTGGATTTTCGGACGAAAGCTATTCCCCAACGAAAAACTAAATAAATCAAAACGATTTTCGGGAGTAACTAAATAAATTTATTTTCCAAACGAAAACGAAAAAACGATACAAAATATTCCAGTCTGCACATGTCTACTGTCGACCGAAAGAATCTTCATATGACATATGAACGTCTATTGGCTATATCCCTGAATACTTTACACAAGCACAATATTTTGTGGGCTCATTGGAAAAAATGGTTCGATCACAAAGATTAAATGTTCGCTACGACATTAGGTTTCTGAATGTTACATTTTTTTTGAGAAAATCTTATCCCAAATATGTAAATTACATAAACATAGTTGAGAAAGATAACTATCCATCAATATTATTTATTGTCTTGATTGTTAACTGTTTTAGTTTACTGCTGAATCTCAGGACGGTACTTATTTGTTGAGTTTTAAAAATGGATACTTTCCTCTTTTACAGGGATACGTATTAATATACGAATACCTATATATTGTTTCTTCTTTTCTTTATCTTATATCAAACAATATTGTATGTTTATGTTTGATAAATATACACGTACAACCTGCTTATGTATGTACTTTAAAATTCCAATAAAAACTATTGAAACAAAAAAATATTTAGCTATTACACCTCCCCTGCCAGCCCTTTTTGATCGCAACTTTCCACTGCTCCTTAGAACCATTAAAAACGACCTTAAGACATTGGTTTGGACACGCTGAGATTATTAAGATGACACACTGCCGAAAATATTGTATCTGATGCATACGCTATCTATTGGAAAGGGAAAGAGAACTGCGGCGCTTACTAAGTCTCCAGAAATAAACGAATTAAAAATCCAAATAAGAAAAATAAATCGCTGCAAATACAGTATTAATACAGTATTAATGAAACGTGGTAATTAATCCTGTGTAAATATGCAATATAGTGCAATAGTGATAAAATCAATCTGTGCCCAATTCTTCCTGTGCAAAAAGATACAAAAATAACAGCTGTGCAAATAAGCAAATAAATATGCAAATATCAATTGTGCAAACAAGCAATAGTGCAAACAAATGTGCAAGTAACAGTTCAAAGTTTCCAGACACAGGAAATGTGCAAAAAAATTCTCTGTGCTGGGTAAATATTCTGAATCAAATAATAAAGCAGTCTCATGTAAAGTGCATAGCTGAATCCAATTTATAATGAAATTTCATCAGATGCAAAGTGCATGTGCCTCCATCCAGTGGGGTTGCCCATGTTTCCCCCAGCCTCTCACCTCATATGGCTCATAAATAAGCCTCTTTAGTAAATCCACACTGGCCAAGCAGTCACTGGCAGATTAATTCCCTGCTTGTTCAAATACAGTCAGATTCCCCGGATATTCACGATTAGTAACATATAAAAGCAAGAGGAGGGCTCCATGGTGCAGTAATTTTGATAAAATAGTTCAATCATATAAATAAATGCACTTACGGTTAAGTAGCAAACAAACAGCATAAATAAAAAAATCTCGGCCGCGACCGAAAGTGACGTCACCACGGCTCTGTTTTTTCCTGCTGCGTTGTGTCACTGTCCACGTGACTTTCTCAAAGGGTGGACACCACGCAATCACGACAGTGTGAAACACTCAGAGGCAATGCTCAGTACATGTACATCGGGCGGTCGGCAACAGGTTAATTAAATTATATAACATGATATATTGTCTAATGTAAAAGAATAAACTTGCTTTGGAAAACGTAAAAAGAAACTTTTAATATTTTTTCCTAAATACATTCATATTAAGTTTTACATTTTAATAAAAAGTAATTTATTTTAATATTGACCACAATATAAAATGATGCACTTAGACCAAGGCTGGTCATAGATGTTTGAGAACATTTGGATGTGCATACAAGATTTATCAGTCTCTTGAGGTTATCTATGCTCATTTCTACACTAGGCACGAGCACTTCTTTTAAAATGTAAAGATGTTTTCTTTCTATTTTTAAATGGTAATTCTAAAACTAACACATGCTCTTAGGGTTTTCAAACTCAGTCACTGCACATTACCTATGGAGAGAGCCATGGTTGTCACTAGGCCAGTCTACTGATCTGAACTTCTAACCCCTCCTCTACTCCTAATTTTCATTAAATGGGGAGGTAGTATTTTGTAGCGCACAAAAGGTAGCTGAAAAAAACAGATAAGATTGTTTAATATATCAGTGCACATGAAGGTTCAAATTCACTGAAATCTATGCAAGAAAAAACAGTATTTTGTTGTACTGCAAAAACAAAACAAATGCATCTACTACATATAAGGCCTCGTACACACGAGGGGATATGTATTTCAGCAGACATCTCCGCTCGTGTGTATGGGCTAGCGGACAGATTTCTCCACCCGACAGATTTCAAAGCATGCTTTGAAATCCATCCGATGGAATCTGTCCGCCCGACATGTCTGCTGGTTAGTACACTTACCAGCAGACATGTCGTGCCCCACCGCCGCCGTGCCGCCGCCGAATGGATTCGGCGCATGCGCGGAAGTGTTTTACTTCCTGGTGCGGTGACGTGGCGATGACGCGGCGGCGTCAACGTCACCGCCGCGTCACCGCGCCGTCCGGCGGCAGGGAATTTGATCCGATGGTGTGTACACGCCATCGGATCAAACTCCCGATCGGACATATCCGATGGAAATGGTCCGCGGACCGTTTTCATCGGATATGTCCGATCGTGTGTACGAGGCCTAAGAAGTAAACCACATTTTTTTATTTTTATTTTTGGATTTACATATCCAATGATCAATGGAAGAGGGAGGGTAGGTAAACACAGAAAGTCCCGGCCTCAGGGGAGGAAAACAATAACAAAAACTCTTATTTAACCCCTTCCTTACCTGGCCATAGGGGAATGACGTTATGGTCATCCCCTCGCCAATGAGACTGGACGTTGCACAACGTCCTGTCTTCACTGCGTTTAAGGGCGCGCGCGCACCCGCGGCACCACTGGCGATCCCGCGCGCGTGCCCGACGGCTGCGATTGCCGCCGGGCACCCGCGATTTCCAGCAATCACGTCAGGAGTGTGGATCTGTGTGTGTAAACACACAGATCCACCTCCTGTCAGCGGTGAGATCGATGTGTGTTCCCAGTACAGAGGAACACACATCGATCTCCTCCCCCTGTGAGTCCCCCCTCCCCCTACAGTTAGAACATACTTTAGGACACATTTTAACCCCTTCAGCGCCCCCTAGTGTTAACCCCTTCCCTGCCAGTCACATTTACACAGTAATCAGTGCAGTTTTATAGCAATAATCGCTGTGTAAATTTGAATGGTCCCACAAACGTGTCAAAAGTGTCCGATATGTCCGCCGCAATGTCACGGTCACAAAAAAAAAAAACGCAGATCGCCGCCATTACTAGTAAAAAAAAAAATGCCATAAATCTATCACCTATTTTGTAGACGCTATAACTTTTGCGCAAACCAATCAATATACGATTATAGCGGTTTTTTTTTTACCAAAAATACGTAGAATACGTATCGGTCTAAACTGAGGGGAAAAAACGTTTTTTAAAAAGAAATATTGTGATATGTATTAAATAAAAAGGAAAAAATATTGTGTTTTTTTTTTAAATTGTCGCTCTTCTTTTGTTTATAGCGCAAAAAATAAAAACCGCAGAGATGATCAAATACCACTAAAAGAAATCTCTATTTGTGTGGGGAAAAAACATAACGATTTAATTTGGGTACAGTGTTGCCTGACCGCGCAATTGTCATTCAAAGTGCAACAGCGCTGAAAACTAAAAATTGGTCTGGGCAGGAAGGGGGTGAAAATGCCCTGTATGAAAGGGGTTAAGCCTGCCCATCCTTTTTTTTTTCCAGAGAGTACTCATTTGCACTGTTCTATAAATATTGGATTGTTACCTAATATAGTCAAAAACAGTCGGAATGAGAGACTATAATTTAATATCTATGCAAAGGTAGAATGCCAGAAATTCACTGATGCTAGCACACAAGTGACAGCAGACTTTGCAGAAGGTGACAGTTTATTGCTATGGTTACAAATGGCACACACATTTTATGGGTCCATGAATTTTGCTGCAAAGCCAGTGATCAGCCATGGGCTACTAATAGACTGTCTTGCTCATGTTATATTATGTGTGCAGTGCATCCCGTAAATAACACATGTGCAGACCTTTAATATTACAAATTGTGGGTCCATGTGTTCAGTGAATGGTAAAATTCAATTTCTTTGAACTATTTGAGAGCTGAGTATTAGAAATATAATGCTGCTTTAAGTGAACAATTGCTCTATAGCCAAGGTATAGAGAAATCAAAGAGCTTGAACAGTCTGTAATCTAGCTGTACAATCTGTCATTAGTTGAAGTCCACTATACACCAAATAACAGAGAGTAGCTCCTGCTAAGATAATGGGTCTACTGTGCAAACATCCAAATGGTGCAAGCATTACATACTGTGCCATTTTATTGTATGCACAATTATCTTTTTCAGTAAAATGTCATGGCAGCAATGAATGCTTTCAATGCCTCGTATTTTTTTATTTTTTTTCATTTCTTCCAGCTCTTTACGCATGCTATTTGCAGTAGCTTACTGGCGTTCCTCAATTACCCCCTCCATTATATATTATGCCACCTGTATTTCTGTCATATGTTTTATTATAGATATACTAAAATTCAACGAAGCTTAAAATTATCTCAAAATATAAAAGGGGTGCACAACTGAGCAGGTCAGATACAGATGATTTACAAATTGTGCTACAATGACAATCCATTCCACATCAGTTTAAAACATACACACGTAAATATTAAATATTTCCTAAATTATCCATATATTATGCAAGCTATGTAATGTGGCAAAAACGTTCCTTCATTATGCCTGGCTTAAATCATTTTAATCAGCGCTCAACTCAGTAAAGGTTTCCACATTGCCAAATATAATTCAGACTTCTGCCACACTGAAATCTATTGTGCAAGTTAAATTAACACATTTTCAAAATGTTGTGTTGGGTTAATCTGACCTTTGAACAGTACATGTTGGTATTGGAGTGAATTCTCTATACATGAAAGCAACTATTCAGGAACAAAAAAATGCTGTTGTAATTTAAGGAGTTGTAAAGTCAGAAGTTTTTTTTTATCTTGATGCATTCTATGCATTAAGATAAAAGCCTTCTGTGTACAGCAGCCCCCTCAGCCCCCCCCCCCTCCACAATACTAACCTGGGCCCTATCTCTGTCCAGCAATGTCCATGAGTGTCTCAGCCATCCGAGACTCTCCCTCCTGATTAGTTGAGACACAGCAGTGGTGCCATGGGCTCTCGCTACTGTCAATCAAAGTCAGTCACTCAATCAGGAGAGAGAGGGTCCGTGGCTCCATGCCTGAATGAACACAGGGAGTGGTGACTTAACTCAGGTGCCCCATAGCAAGCTGCTTGCTGTGGAGGCACTCAACAGGAGGGAGGAGCCAGGAGCACAGAGGAGGGAACTTAAAAGAGGAGGATCTGAGCTTCTCTGTGCAAAACCACTGCACAGAGCAGATAAGTATAACATGTTTGTATTTATATATATATATATATAAACAAAGACTTTACGATTTCTTCTGAAAGTAGAATTTTTTTAATTTTAAACTAAATTTAACCACTTAAGCCCTGGAAGATTTGGCCCCTTAATGATCAGGCCATTTTTTTGCGATAAGGCACTGTGTCAGTTTAAGTGACAATTGTGCAGTCGTGCGATATTGTACAAAAACAATATTAACGTCCTTTTTTTCTCAAAAATTGAGCTTACTTTTTGTGGTATTCGATCACCTCTGCAATTTAAATTTTTGTGCTATAAACACAAAAAGAGTGACAATCCCCCATTTAAAAATAAATAAATGTCTTCCTCAGTTTCAACCAATATGTATTCTTCTACATATTTTTGGTAAAAAAAGAAAAAGAAAATTGCAATAAGCGTTTATTGATTGGTGTGCAAAACATTTATAGCATCTACAAAATAGGGAATAGATTTATGGCATGTTTATTATTATTATTATTATTATTTATTTACTAGTAATGGTAGTGATCTGCAATTTTTATCGGGACTGCAACATTCCAGCAGTCAGATCAGGCACTTTTGACACCTTTTTTGACTATTGACATTTGTACAGTGATCAGCGCTAACAATAGCCACTGATTACTGTATACATGTCATTGGCAGGGAAGGGGTTAACATTAGGGGCGATCAAGGGGTTAAATGTGTGTCCTAGGGAGTGTTTCTAACTTTGGGGGGATGGGACTGCCTGGGGGAGGAGACCGATGGTTGTTCCTAGGCATTACTCACCCCTGACATAACAGAGTTCTGTCTATTTACATTGACAGACCTCCGTTCTGTCTCTGTGTGGAGCAATCACGGGTCCCCGGCGGACATCGTGACTGCTGGGCACGTGCATTGACTTAGTTATTGTGGTGCGCATATGCCCCCTAGTGGTCTTAAAGCGGTCGCTGTACAGCTATGAAGGCTTGCCCAGGGGAGCCAACCTGCCGCAGTGTAACTGCGCGGCAGGTCGGGAAGCAGTAAATGTAATCCTGCTGTAAGGCATGACTCCTTCTGCTTGTCACAAGATTCAGTTGATTCATCAGTTTGAAGTTTCCCTATTTCTCTATGTAAGACAGAACAAGGCCCTAAAATGGATAAGACAGAAACGTGCCTATAAATTCAAAGCATTCAGTAACTGGTATTCCCACATCACCAAATTATTAAAAATATTGCAATTTTAAGAAGTGGCTATACCTGAATGAAATATATAAACAATGGATATATTGCTCTTTTAAGGTTCATAGAATAAGCACAGTGGCTCTGTTATATAATAAACAAGCTTTAAGCATGCTTTATACCCCTTAGGATGTCATTTTTTAGTAAACCTGTCGGGTGAAGCTTGAGGCAATGACTATACTACACATGTGCACGCATTGCTGAGGATTTTGGGATATGTGATTTTATATGCCATTTTCAAGCCATTGGTTTGTGTGTTTTTTTAACCGATTTTAATAAATGTAGTAATCAAATTTACACTACGGGAGGTATTATTTGCATTTCATTACATGTATGCTGCTGATGTATTGCTGCCGAATATTGAGGGAGCAATTTTGTGGTGAGTGATTGTCCAATGTGCCAAAGTGTGGAGGAACAATCTGCTTAATACAAACGGTGTATATTCTCATGTCACATATGCTCTGGTAAGCCTGATGCCCTGTACACGCGATCGGTCAAACCGATGAGAACGATCTGATGGATTTTTCCATCGGTTAACCAATGAAGCTGACTGATGGTCAGTCGTGCCTACACACTATTGGTTAAAAAAACGATTGTCTCAGAACGCGGACACGTAAACCACGTACGACGGCACTATAAAGGGGAAGTTTAAATCCAATGGCGCCACCCTTGGGGCTGCTTTAGCTGATTTTGTGTTAGTAAAAGACGATTCACGCTTTTCTGTCTGTTACAGCGTGATGAATGTGCTAGCTCCATAATGAATGCTAGTTTTACCAGAACGAGCGCTCCAGTCTCCTAATTTAGTCTGAGCATGCGTGGATTTTTAACCGATGGTCCTTTTAAACAAGTTTGCTTTTTTTTAACCGATGGATAAATAACCAATGGCGCCCACACACGATCCGTTTGGTCTGATGAAAATGTTCCATCAGACCGTTCTCAACGGTTTGACCGATCCTGTGTACGTGGCCTCAGAGTGCTCTATCTCAGTGGATGGCAGTTGGTGAGCGTGGAGTTACTGAGTTACCTTTCCACATAATCTATTAAGTTCACTTTTTAGATGATTACTATTTTATGCAGGGTCTCCTATCGCTTCTACTAAATATATTAATCAGTTATACACTATGGGAAAAATTATTTGCATTTTATTCCATGTTTGATACTGCTACTGAGCGCGGAGAGAGAGATCGGAAAAGACGAGCGATTACCTCATGTACCACGGTGCAGAGGAGCAGCTTGCTTGAAGCAAAAGTTGTTTGTAACTTCTCCTGTGGAGGTTGCATATGTGCTGGTAAGCCTCAGAGAGTTTTGTGTAGAATAAACGTTGAGAGTGGAATTATCAAGATGTCCTGCTTATACCGTTTTGAACTCAGCCTTCAGAGGACTATTGTTGTGCAAGGGGCTCACTTTTTTAGAGGACCCTTTTGTGTTATTGTGTTATTGAATACTGATCTTATATTTATAGTGGTCACTGAGCTGACTATTCAGAGAGTTGGTTTCACCCTTCAGAGAGTTACTATTGAAATTTAAACTATTGAGCTCGCTTTTCAGAGAGTTGTGTTTTTTATTTTATTTTTCATATTGCATATATAATGTATTGCATATTGTATTTGTATTCACAATTGTTATTGAGCTAACATATTAGAGTGTTGGTTCGCCGTTCTGGGTTCTATGAGTCATACTATTTACGGTTGTGCTCGCTTTTTAGAGTGTTATTTTACTTTTCAAAGGACTTTTTCCTGTCACTTTAATTTTTGTATTGAGCGTTGGGTGTTTTGTAATAAATACCAATTAGGCATTTCACTGGTTTTGCAGATCTTGGCAGCACCATGTATTAGTTAAACAAGAAACTTAATACTGTATATAATTACAAACCTTTTTTTCTTTAATTTGTATTTTTTTCATCTGTTTTCCAAAGTGAAGGAAATACCCTCTTACATGGTTATCATTGGAACAAGTGTTATTACTATTGGAAGATTTTCCCTCACTTTCAGTTCCAATGACAGTGGCCACAAGGATAAATCAAGAGGGTGAATCACACAAGCAGGGACGAGAACACTAAAACAATTGAAACCAGACAAATTGGCTTAAGGCTCTATTCACACCTTGGCGACAAAACGCCCGACGCCCGAGCCGCTGGAGGGGCGAATTTCCATTGCTGTCTATAGAGATGGTTCACATGTCTGAAACGCCGTACGCCTGCCGTCTGAAAAAAAGTCCCTAACCCTTTTTTTCAGGCGGCATTGGCGTTCGGCCATAGACAGCAATGAAAAGAATTTGTTAAAAAAAAAAGTGAATCGAATCGCGACAAAGTAAGCCGCGTACGCGGCGTTACTTGTCGCCTAGGTGTGAATGCAGCCTTATGCCGCGTACACACGGTCGTTTTTTGCGATGAAAAAAAAATGACGTTTTCTGTGAAGTAAAAAACGACGTTTTTGAAACGTCACTTTTCAAAGACAATTTTGCATACACACCATCGTTTTTTCACAAAAAGCAAGGTTACGTTCACCACTCTTTTCCATTGAAGCTCGCTTCATAACTAGCTTCTGGGCATGCGCGGGTTGAAAAACGTCGTTTTGAACGACGTTTTTGCTACACACGGTGACTTTTTGTGAAACAAAAAACAACGTTTTGAAAAACGACACAAAAAATTCCAACATGTTGGAATTTTTTTTTGGTCGTTTTTTTTAAGACAAAAAACGACGTTTTGCCCACACACGATCAATTTAAATGACGTTTTAAAAAACGTCGGTTTTTTTCATCGCAAAAAACGACCGTGTGTACGCGGCATTAGGGGTTCACAAGTGCTTTTTAATAATAAAAAAAACAGCCAGGAAGAAAAACCCTCTGTATGTCTGAATCAGAGAAAGGGAGATGGGGAGAGAGTGCATCTGTCTATGAGACTGAAGAATATGTGTATAGAAAGGTTGTCTATACTGTGGACAGACAGACCCCAGAATTGTGATAGCCCTGAAACTATTGCCTAGCAAAAGGTCTGTTTTTTAAATTTGTTTACTGTATGAAGCTGAACCCACACAGGATAATAATTTAACTGAGGATGAACAGAAATGTGGGCTTAATTTATTTGGGCACACTTGATTGGACCTGTGGCTGCCCCCCCATTTCCATCTTAATTATATGTCTATTTCACCTATTATGGTATGCCTGTTCCACATGCTTGTAACATTAATCATTGGTGTACTGTTTCTTTAAGAATTTGGCTGTCCAGGTATGGTCAGCCAATCATAAAGAACATAATCTGCCAGAAGGTGTGGGGCACGTTATATAAGGGAGCCAGCGCAGTTGTGTCTTCCTCTTGGGTCATCGCAGCAAGAGAGCTATCCACCCTCCCACCTGTCGTAAGCACTTATTTGTGGTTTTGTCATCCTCAAACTTGGGTGGGGGGACTGGTTTATTTTTAAATATGTTGTTTGCATGAGTTTTTATAACTAAGCAACACGATATTAATACTTTAAATTAATCTTTATTGATGAAATTTGATATATGGTATTTATTTGTGTTTCAAACCAAAATAAAGTTCCAAGAACATTTATTGCCAAATATAATGTCTGATGTATTTATTATTTCATATGGCTGTCTTTGGGGAATTAAGGTTTCATACTGGGGGTACAGTGCAGCCTGCATTTCCCATGTAATTTCAAAATAAAGTTTGGAAGAAGGGTGAGATGGCTATATTTGGGGGATCTGGCAAGTGACGATAAAATTTAAAAATGTGAGTAGAAACCTTGAAGAGTAACAAAGGTTTACAGGAAAAATTAAGAGAATGTATGAGAAGACATGTGTGGAAGATACAGGGGTGTAGCCAGGGGAAAGAATGTAGAAAAGTGCCAGAGTTCAACAATGGGAAACAGGGGTAGGATGCTAAAAGGCCCATGACAATCTTCGGTATTCTCTAAACTAAATGGTGTTCACTGTCAATATATGGGTGTGGTTGAAAAGCACGATGCAATTTCATGTCCAAACTAACCATGAACTGCATTCACATTCGCTCTTAAAGTGGAAGTAAAGCCCACTTTTTAACCTGTACCTACAGGTAAGCCTGCTATATAATAAAGCTTACCTATAGGTACAGTGAATATCTCCTAACCTTGCACTGTTTAGGAGATATAGGATGCAGCCAGTGATGTCATGGGTGCATGCGCTCTGAAGGCATGGCATACCTCTGCTGTACCTTCAGAGCTGCCATTCATACAGCCGGAGTACTTGAACCCGGAAGGAAAACTGGCAAGATGGAATAGCTGGGGAGCCATGATAGCGCTGCACTGGAAGGCTCTGTGTGAAGCGTTACTCTGTTATAATGTGCTAGTTTGCAGTACATATTAGCACATTATGGCATAACGCTGCAGAGGGCCCAATTTTTTTTTTTATTTATTCTTTAGACAGTTTACGTCCGCTTTATGCGCCTCTTTTTCCAAAGTAATGTAATTGATCCTTAAAGACTGTTTGTCTTGCTGTAAATGTTTAAATAAGTCACGATTACTTGTAGATGTATGAACTGTCCCCATAAGCCAGGGGTCCTCAAACTACGGCCCGCGGGCCACATGCGGCCCGCGGAGGACTTTAAACCGGCCCGCCCGACGCTGAGAGGCAATGCCGGTTACACAGCAATCCCGCTGTGTCACAGGGATCAGTTCTGGCGCGCTGTGATAAATGTCCCGCCCTCCTCCTCCTAGACTAGCTCGTGTGATAGAGCCAGTGTGCTGTCTGTCACACAAGCTCGTCTAGGAGGAGGAGGGCGGGACATTTCTCACAGCGCGCCAGAACTGTTACTACAGTGAGAGCACAGCACAACGTGGGAGTCAGAGCCAGACCGTGACACAGCACAGCGTGTCAGAGCACAGCGTGTCAGAGCACAGTAAGGAGAAGGCTGTGAGAGGGTGACAATGGTGAGTGAGGGGGGGGGGGTCTTGGCTTCCAATGATGATGATGATGATGATTTTGTGATAATGGGGGGGGGACAGATGGCTTCCAATGATGATGATGATTTTGTGATAATGGGGGGGGGGGGGGTGGTGGCTTGCAATGATGATGATGATGATGATTTTGTGATAATGGGGGGGGGGGGGACAGATGGCTTCCAATGATGATGATGATTTTGTGATGATGGGGGGGGGGGGTGGCTTGCAATGATGATGATGATGATGATGATAATGGTGTTGTGATAATGGGGGGGGGGGGACAGATGGCTTGCGATGATGATGATTTTGTGATGATGGGGGGGGGGGGGCAGATGGCTTGCGATGATGATGATTTTGTGATGATGGGGGGGGGGGTGGTGGCTTGCAATGATGATGATGGTTTTGTGATAATGGGGGGGGGGGGGACAGATGGCTTGCGATGATGATGAGTTTGTGATGATGGGGGGAGATGGCTTGCAATGATGCGATGATGATGATGGCGATGGCTTGCGATGATGATGATTCTGTGATGATGGCGGGGGGGGAGAGATGGCTTGCGATGATGATGATGATGAATATTTTGTGATGATGGGGGCGTAGATGGCTTGCCATGATGATGATGATGATTTTGTGATGAGGGGGGGGGGAGATGGCTTGCGATGAAGATGATTTTGTGATGGGGGGGGGAGATGGCTTGTGATGATGATGATTTTGTGATGATGGGGGGGGGGGGGGAGATGGCTTGCGATGATGATGATTTTGTGATGAGGAGGGGGGAGATGTCTTGCGATGATGATAATTTTGTGATGATGGGGGGGGGGGATAGCTTGCGATGATGATGATTTTGTGATGGGGGGGGGGAAATTGTTCATAGTTTTTTTATAGTCCGGCCCTCTAACGGTCTGAGGGACAGTGAACCGGCCCCCCGTTTAAAAAGTTTGAGGACCCCTGCCATAAGCAAATCAGGTGTTTTACAAAAACACAAATAACACTAAATCACTTCTGAAACTATACTGTCTACCTGCTGGTAAATAATGAGTTTATGTGGAATCCCCATTAACAGCGGGAAGCATTTTTGTAATAATGATGAATATATTTCATTCAGAGTTGCATCAGTGCAGGTGTGTAATACAGTATATCTTCTTATAAGACCTTGTTCTGCAGGTGGGGGTGGTTTAAGTTGCAAGGGAGAATATACATTACTTGGTTAGGCTTTTCACAGACAGTTTGGTTTCTGATTTTGTTTTTCTAAACAATGGGGCCCAAACCTCTTTGTACTGTTGTACAAAGTATTCACTTCAAAGGATCCCTCATTTAGATATGCAATGAAGGTGGTCAGCCTGTCACAAATACTTAATTTCTCTGAAAAAAGTTCATAAACTTGCAAACTTAAGTTTCCCTACCAAAAATAGTACTAAGGATTCACATTAAAAGGGGGCTGATGCAAAGTACAGGGATTGAGAATTAACCAATCTTAAAAAGGACGGGTACGATTTGAATAGAAGGAATAGAGATGCCCACCAATCAGAGCCACTCCATGCAAACCAATGAAGCAGAGGCCTATTATAAAACACACTATAGATATATGGGGGAGAAGTCTTTGAAACACCAGTTACCAGAATAGGGCCCTCACTAGTATTTCCATGGAAAATATATTTCTTGCACTTATATCTAAATGTTTGTCTTATGTCTTTTCTTTCTCATTGTAAGTATTTAGTAATGTTAGAGCTTCTTTTATGTAACTAAATAGATTGGGCCAGATTCACGTACATCGGTGCATTTTTTGACTGGCGTAGCGCACCTCCTTTACGTTAGACTGCCGCAATGTAGCGGCGCAATTACCGTATTCTCGATTGATTTGCGCAGAAAATAGCGCCTGTGCAACGTAATTTCAGAGGCGTAAGGCGGAGTAATTCAAATTAGGAAGGACGTGGGCGTGTTACATTGAAATGAGCCGTGACCCCATGCAAATGAAGGGCCGGCCGGCTCCTGCATGCGCACATGAAGCAGACCATGGTCAGCACCTCTGTGCGCATGCTCACAACTCGGGGACGAAGCAATCAGTGAAATTTGAAGTGGACCCGGGCAACTTAGTGAACTTCGCAGACAGCATAAATAGACAGACACAAACGCACTTCCTTTGCAAAAGTACATCCCTTTGTATCCCTTCCTATACAGCAAGGTGCTTTTGTTCTGTTGTTTATTAGCGTTTGTTTGTTTGTGATGTGTCTTTGAGATATTTGGGGACTGTTTTGCAGAGTGATTTTTGTCTTTTATGTGTTTTCTTTGTTGTTATTTTTTTTATTATATTTTTCCTGGGCATTTTTTATTTTTGCTGGTCAATTTTTTTTTTGGTTCTGTTTGTGTATGATTTGGGAATGTGGGGGTGACATTCCTGCCGGAAAAGGGGTGTCACCCTCATTTGTGGTGGAGAAGTGATCCCCAGGTCCGTGTGAATGGTGTATGAATGTACAGTGACATAATTGGAGCCGTGGCATGGCGTTGCTGCTCACAAGTCCTGCATGGCGGGCTTGTGCCAATCCAATGTGATGAGGATGTGATGTGTCTGTGCTAGGGACCACAGTGGTGTGCATGCATGCATTCTCATTGTGCCATGATTAATGTGTGTGTTTAACGTGCAAAGATGCCTAATGTGAGCTGGCTCCTGGCTGCTCTTCCCTCAGAAGACGGGGTAGCCTTGGTTAGGGGGGTTCCGTATAGGAATCATGAGATGGGGTCCCAGTGCATATGCAGAGTCACCCTGAAGGGATAAGACAGGAGGATGTTAGTAGTGCATGTGCCCCTTGTGATTTCAGCATCATGGGGGGGACAGTCATGCCTGCCACCCATGTCACTCACCAACCAGCCAGCTGTCCCCATACATGTTCTGTTCGAAATCTGTGGGGATGGGGCTATGATTGTATATGTAGCTGTCATGGGTGTCATGGGTGGTGTCATGTGTTGGGCTCCTGCAGAGTTGTGGTTAATTCCAGGATGGCATGAGGGGTGAATCTGAAGATGCGAGACACCTCAGAATCACTCATGCTAAATATGTCTATGCGTGTGTGATATATCAAGTGAAGAGTGAGGAGCTTGTATCAGATTAGATTATTATATCCATCAAGGTTTTAAAGGGCTATTGAAAGATAGTGAGACCGTGTTTGTAATTTGTATGTATGTTATGTATTGATGTATATATGTATGTATATTTTTTGTTAAAATGTTTCTTAAAGCAAAGAATTTTTTTGGGAAAAAATAAATAAAATCCTCTCCTGTGCCCTCCTCCGTGCCCTCCTTCGTGCCCTCCTCCTTCTTTGCTCATCTAAAGTCAGTAGTATAGCTATGAGCCACTGGCATGTTGGCATACAGATTGTTGTGCAACACGTGTGACTGCTCAACTCCTCACTAACAGTGTTGCTTTTTCTGACATGTAGACGAATTGTCTAATTTTATACCACCTTTTATATAGTCTAATTTTAGACAGGCCATGCAGCTGTTGCGCACAGCGCGTAGCCTGCGCTGCACCAACGTTCTTTTGTGGATCCCCGTAACTACCTCATTAGCATATTTAAATAGCAAATCAATGGTGTGTCTAGCGCAGTTTTACGCGGACGAATGCTCCTGTCTATCGAAATTACGCCGGACAAAAAAAATTAGATTTCTTGCGTATCTCGTTTTGGGGATGTGGCGCATCGAGCGCATGCGCAAATTTAGACTTACGCCATGCATCTCCTGTTACGCCGGCGTAATCGCTCTGTGAATCTGCCCATTGTTTTTTGTTAGACATTCATACTACTTTCCAATACATTTATGTTGTTGTGTTGAAGCTTTTACTTCTGGGTAAGAACTCTCATTTACCAAATCATATCAGGAACATATGAAATCTCATAATATATAAATTTGGTCAATACTGCTTTAGTTACTTTAACTTTTATTCTGCTTTTATTGATGCATAACATTGTACAATACTAAACTGCTTAAATAAATGAATAAATATGTAACAAAGAAAACCATAGCTGGAAAATTCTATTTTTTTTAATTAGATTTAACAATAAAAGAAAACATTTGAGCAGTTCTTCTAGATAAAATAAGTGTCCACATTGGTGAGCTTATTTTTAAGACAGACACTATTCAATTCCTATTAGTCCTTAATCTAACAATAAAACATTAACTTTTATTTGAAAATAGGTATAAATAGCAAACCCATGACACAGAGAATATACACAGAGAAATAAAAGACCTGTCATAGTGATCTCTGTTTTATATTTTTAGTTATTTAGATACGAGAATAGTAACATAGTAATTTACAAGGAGGCAAATACACAATAAACATTTATAATATATATATATATATATATATATATATATATATATATATGAGGAAAGCAAGCACAGAAACTAGTATCAGTCTGCCCTATTGCTGTTTGCTTAGTAAACTACAGTATTTGTCCATACAAGTGTCTATTGAGTGTAAATGTCCATGTGACCTGGGGAAATGTTGCTGGGTACCAGCAGCTAAGTGGAAAACTGGAAAAGCACTGCACTTGTGCTAAAGAATACATCATGTGGACAGATCATAGAATTATAAAAATGGAAGCAATACAACAAAAATCAAAATGTTTATATTTGCCTTTTCTTCAGGAGAATTGATATTATAAACTCAGCAGACTCAGTCCAAGGGCGTACTTAAAGATCACAAGACCCCCTGTTTAGTCACTCTGCTGTAGAACCATTTGACCATTCAATCTGGAACTCCAGCACTATTTTAGAAGAGATAGAATGATTCTTCAAAGCTGTGGCTTCTGATGACCCCAAATAAAATTAGAGAAAGCCATTTGTAAAGATTAAAAAAATCAGCTTAATATCCATTTTTAAAATGTTAAGTCTTCATAACCAGGAGTAAAGAGTATGGTCATATGACCTAAGATCATTGAGTGTCCACGTAAGAAAGGATTGTAATTCAAGACTAGTGTTGAGCAGAATATGCCATATTCGATTTCGCGATATATCTCGAATATATAGTCGAATATTCGAGATATATTCGTTAAATGCGAATATTCGCGATATTTTTTGGAAATGAAATGATTGCGAAATTTCGCTATTGCGAATGCGAATGCGAAATTTAGAGAAATGCGAATGCGAAATTTCTAGAAATGCGGAAGGAGCACTCTGATTGGCTCAGAATATTCGTGATATTTTATAATACAAAATAATTGCGAAATTTTGAGAAATGCGGAATGGAGCACTCAGATTGGCTCAGAATATTCGTGATATATTACAATACAAAATAATTGCGAATATTCGGCAAATGCGGAAGGAGCACTCTGATTGGCTCAGAATATTCGTGATATTTTATAATACAAAATAATTGCGAAATTTCGAGAAATGCGGAATGGAGCACTCTGATTGGCTCAGAATATTCGTGATATATTACAATACAAAATAATTGCGAATATTCGGCAAATGCGGAAGGAGCACTCTGATTGGCTCAGAATATTCGTGATATATTACAATACAAAATAATTGCGAATATTCGGCAAATGCGGAAGGAGCACTCTGATTGGCTCAGAATATTCTTGATATATTACAATACAAAATAATTGCGAATATTCGGCAAATGCGGAAGGAGCACTCTGATTGGCTCAGAATATTCTTGATATTTTATCGTAATTTCGCAAAAATGCGAATGAGAAATTGATTGCGGAATTTCGACAGTAACACTCTGAAATCGAATATATGTGTTATTTTAGCTAAAAACAATATTGCGAATTTCTCGAAAATAATCGCGCGATATCGCTATTGCCGAATAATCGCATTGCGATTTTTCGGCAATATAAAATGATCGCTGCAGCTACTCGGCCCAAGGTCTCTAATCATACCAGCAATGCTTTTAGACGTCGATAGGGATCTCTAGGATGTGATCTGTTCTAAAAAAAAATTGAAAAAATACGAATATTCGAAATAGTGAATATTCACCGCGAAATTCGGAATATATCGCGAATACTCGAATATGCCATATTCGAGCCGAATATTCGCAATACGAATATTCGTGAGCAACACTAGATATCACGGACCACCTGGGCTTTGAGGAAGGGGGCACGCCCCAGAAACGCATCAGCCACATTGATATCAAGGGTTTGACTGGCAGGTGCCGCGAGGTTCCAGTCCTAGCTGTTTTAAAAAGCGCTTACTTCAGATTGTTTGTGAGTAGGACCATTGCTTTTTTATCTTGTTTATTAAACTTTTAAGTGGTAATGCACAAGGTCGGTGCGCCCTCCTTTCTTTTCTCTTTTTAATTTCAGCTTATGAACACCCTTTTGTTCTGTGGAGGGCTGCAAGACTCCAGACTTTTGCCACTAGACCACACTGGCATACCCAGATTTGCGATACACCAGAGCGCAGGAGATTTGTTTGCTAGACTAGGAGAACCATATTCTCAATATAATTGCAAAGATGTCAAGCATAGGTAGCAGAATCAAGCTCAGCAGACGGAAAGGGTAAGTTATCCACTTACCACCAAATCACGTACATGTACATTACATGTACATTATGTGACTTAAAGTGGTTATACTGGGAGCATGCTTGCAGCTACAAGCATCATCACAGTATTGTTTTTTTTTTTTTTTTTTTTTTTAGGAGGTGACCAGCTTTCATGTAAAAGCCATCCTAATGGCTAATTAACACTTTCTTCCACAGCTTTAGCCACATCGTTATTATTATCTCTTATCCCCCCTGATCCAAATCCTGATCCCACGCTGCAAAGTCTAATTTAGCCGCAAGCTCTAGTAACCCTAAAAAAGCAGCAATATACCATTAGACTCTGATGCAGGCTTGAACTCTGATCACATTTTTACCATCTAACTTACCTAACTAATAATAAACTGGTCTGCTGCTGTATTGCTGATACTTGTCAGTTGGGGGGTAAAAACCTTTCTTGCATCATTAGCTTCAATTGTGTTATATCTTCCCATATCTTCCCATGTCTATGAAAAACCTATAATCACAAAACACCTCACACTGCCACTTTTGTGAACCGCTCAGCTGTACATCACTCTGAAGAACCATCTGGAGGGGCTAGGTTGTTGTCTTCTTTACCCACTCTTTCATTGAATATTCTTTCAGAATTATGTTAGGCCATCTGAACTTCTAGGAAGTGAATCAGAATCCATACCTTCAAGACACCCTGTACCCCCTATCAGTGGATGTACAATTCAGCCTTTAATAGTAGAGTCCCATGTGCCTTTTCTTAGTGTTCATTTACCACCCACAAAATCTCCTGACATGGCATCAGCACAGGTGCATGGGACCAGTTCAGGCACATTAGATAGCATAAAGCTGTTTGCAATTCTTGGCACTTTAGCAACAAAACAACATCTGGATGTTTGGGGTCGAGATTTAGGAGGGAATTGGAAAATATCTGTGTATATCTTTACCATGCCATATCCAGAATTAACCGGTGGAATTATGTAAAAATAAGTGGCATTCCAGAGTCAGTCTCAACCAGCGATTTGAAAGTAAAAGTGATTACTATAATCAACACCTATCTGGGGAAACCTGATACGAAGGATTTAGAATTAGATAAGATCCAAAAAAAACACTTGTCCCCCATGACCAATCCTACTAAAACATGGCATGTTCTCTGTCAAAAGGAGCTTCTTAAGACATCCAGGGGAGAGGGGTACCATGGACATCGAAAGTAATGCAGATTACCCTCCTACCAGCTCTTTCTCAGAGGACGTTATTTATGTGAAACTGTATTAAAACACTCCTAGAGTTAATCAAAGCAAAGGGGAGTACAATAAATGGGGTCCTCATTTCATTTGTTAATAAGAGTTCTTATCTCAACCATCCAGTTAATAATAATATCATACAATCCCATATACCCACTTATATACCCACAGTTGATCCAGACTACTAGTGGTTGAACCCATTTCCTTACCAGACTGGCTCCAGATGAATGTGACCCATTTCCTTACCAGACTGGCTCCAGATGAATGTGTCAGATATTCCATAGCATAGGGGCCAGAAAAACTCTAGACCAGCTATGTGTTGCACATTAGAAGTAGTCAATCCTGCTCCCTAAGATCAACATGAGTGGCGGTAAGGACATAAGCACAATAAATGCCAAAGCTAAAGCAATGTTTATTTTTTTGTCTCTGATATTTCCCTATGGTTTCTAAATTGGCTCTTTGTATCTACCCAGAAGAGTAGGGGAGAGGGGGGAGAGGGGGAAGGAGGAAGAAGAGAAAGAAAATGTATCCTCATTATCAGAAATAGTTTGTATATGTGTTTAAGGGCAACCACCAGGAGATGAATAGATTTTTTTTCTTTTACCAAAAGCAATCTTGGTGGTTTATTATGAAGTGGATGTCCAAGACAGAGGTGCTAATTTATTATTTTCGAGCCAGTAGGTACTAAAAAATGTAGGTTGCTTGCATGCTACTATGATCCATATGCGTATATTAACTCAAACTCAATTATAATGGATTGCTCATATCTCAACACACTCATAGATTGTGTATAAAAAATATATAGCCACACTCCTATATATTTGTATATAAAATCATTCATTTAAGTGACCTAAATGGTTCTATCCCTGAA
The DNA here is from genome assembly GCA_029574335.1 of Rana kukunoris. Classification (NCBI taxonomy): domain Eukaryota; kingdom Metazoa; phylum Chordata; class Amphibia; order Anura; family Ranidae; genus Rana; species Rana kukunoris. Next base: position 355,456,119 of record CM056052.1, read on the forward strand.
ACAAAATATCATACATAAAATAAAATGTGAAAATCGTAACATCCAAAATATAAATCATACAAATGTGAAAAAATTTGAAAAACTCCAAAATAAGTCCTTCAGTGTCCCTTAATGAGAATCATGAAAAACAATTACAGTGAAGCCCCCACTATTCCCAAAGTATAATGGGTTATTCTAAACATTATACGTAAGGATGGTAAGGGCCTGCCCACAACCCAGTGATTTAGAGGAGAATTCTGGCTACCTGGGAAGTGAGGGATAACGTATTACAGCATCTAATATACCACTAAACTAATAATATAATTTGAATTTGTTAGAGAATGTGTTGTTAACACTTTTCCATTTCACAATTGGTTTTCCTGAGGCCATGTACACATGATCCGACCGGTCCGATGAGACTGTTTTCATCTCACCACGCTGAAGTGGTCTGATGGTCTGATGTGCGTACACACCATCAGTCCAAAATCCCATCGGGCCAGAACGCGGTGACGTAGAACACAACGACATGCTGAAAAAAACAAGTTCAATGCTTCCAAGTATGCGTTGACTTGATTCTGAGCATGCGCGGGTTTTTGGTCTGATGCTTTTGTGTACTAGTTACGTTGTAATACAATATTTCCAATAAAACAGATGATCATTTTTCACAGTTACTCAGATCTAAGTATATTACCTAAACTGTAATGCTTGTGTCCAGAAATGTTCCTATACAATCACAGATGTGCAGAATTCAACCTGTCTAAGCAGCGTTCTACAATTAACAAGACAATTTACTTACTCACACTTGCAATAGGTAACATTGAGTATTCCATATTCATTTTGTCAGTAATATCATGAGCACAGATAACCATGTTGAGTATCATTAAAATTTATTAAGCACTACACATATTTGAACTCATTTATATTTTACAATGGATTTGACTCATGTTTTTTTAAATTAATAGTTTACCATAATGAACACAGTTTTTTACAGCTTGTCTTATGCAATGTATACAGTACACATAGCAGTCTTTAAAAACTAAGGAACACGTTTTTGCTTTTTTTAAATATTATAGATTACTTTAAAAATGGGCATTTTACATGAAATAAGTATGGACATATTGAAATTTTTTGAAGATCCCTTCTAATTTCTTCACGAACAAAAGCTGCACACATTTTCATTTTACAACCCCAGTTCCACTGCAACAGTTTGAACTTTCAATTAATTGAAGTCAAGATTTTCTTTTTTTACAAAATGATCACAAGGATACCTCCTGACGACTTTGACCATTGATAAGTGTAGTACTAGTTACTGTATTCTTAACATTGCTTTTTATAGAGGTCATGCGAACAGCAGATGAATTAAGTAGGTAACTAGTTGATCTCTCATGACGTCTCTTTCGCCGACAACAAAGTTGACCGTTGAAATGTCTCCTAAAGCTTTCACTCAGCAGATAGAGTGCAAAAGGATTGACACAAGAATTAGAAAAACTCAAGACACGTGCTACCAATGTAATAATCATATGTCCCAAAGAAGGATCAATTTCATTATAGTTAAAGGAACGGTACATATATAACACATGGTTTGGGAACCAGCAGAGAGCAAAGCAGCCAACAAATACAAGGACAATTTTTGCAAGACGCTTTCTTGTTTCCATCTGCAAAAAAAATAAGTTGAACAAAGTTAGTTTTTTCAACAATTAATTTTTCAGCAATACATGATTATGCTATTATGCCAAAGTTAATTAATTTAGTGAATGTTTTCCAATATCACATAACACTGGCTAAGATACATTTGTATAACCATGGGCAAGATTACATAATTGTATTATGATCATATAGAGAAGGGAAAATTATGTTGAAAAAATGTAATTATGTTCATAAAAAATGTATACTCTACTTTCATGTGTTCAACCAGCTTTCAGTGCTGTCGCACTTTGAATGACAATTGTGCAGTCGTGCAATACTGTACCCAAATGAAATTTTTATAATTTTTTCACACAAATAGAGCTGTTTTTGGTGGTATTTAATCACCTTTGAGTTTTTTTTTTGCTAAAATGTGAAAAAAATTCTGTAAAAAAATGTTGTAAATAAGTAATTTATCTCTTTCACTGATGTGCGCTGTTGAGGCTGCACTGATGCACTGATGGGATCTAATACGGCGGCACCGAAGGTCGCTGATGAGGTGGCTCTAATATGCAGCACCAATGGAGCACTGATAGGCAGCACTGATAGGTGCCACTGATAGGAGGCACTTTTGTGCAATGATAGGCAGCATGGATAGGCAGCAATTATGGGCACTACTGATGGGTGGCACTAATGAGCAGGCACTGTTGGGCAATGAAAGGCAGCACTGAATGGCATTTTGGTGGGCACTGATTGACATGTCTGATGGGCACAAAGTGGCATCACTGATGGGCACAGATTGGCATCACTGATGGGTACAGATTTGCATCACCGATGGGCACTGGCAGGCATCAATGCTGGGCACTACTGGAGCTGCACAGATAATCAGGGCACTGATGATCAGTGCCCTGATTATCTGTACAGCTCTCCCCTGTGAGGAGATGCTGATCGGCTCTCCTCTCTTCACAATGTCAGTGGGTAAATAGCAATGTCATCCACTCTTTACCAATATTGGGGTTGTGCCATATTCCCGGGACACAGCGTGCCCACAATCGCCGTGCGAGACTGGGGTGATGTCATATGACGTGGTCCCATAATTAGAGGGGATGCCGCCCACCATCATTTGCCTATAAGGCCTGGTGGGAGGAGGTTAAATGATGTTTCAGCTAAAGGAAGCCTTGAGGAACTGGTAGGCAAGCAGGGCTGGACTGGAACAAAAATGTGGCCCTGGACTTCATCCAGACCGGCCCAGGGCACAATTCATCAGGGTACAGTGCACATCAGGGCACGGTACAGAGCCCAGCACATCAGGACACAGCACATCAGGCCACATCAGGGTACAGGGCACAGCACATCAGCGTACAGGGCACATCTGGGCACACCCCATCAGAATACAGGGCACAGCACATCAGGGTATAGCACATCAGGACACAGCACATCAGGGTACAGGACATCAGGGCACATCAGGACACAGGTCACAGAACATCAGGGCACAGCACATCAGGGTACAGAGCCAGCACATCAGGGCACATCACATCAGGGTACAGGGCACAGCACATCAGTTTATAGCACATCAGAACACAGCACATCAGGGTACAGGACATCAGGGCACAGGTCACTTTAAATGAGAGCACAGCACATCAGGGCACACGACATTAAGGCACAACGCACTGTGGCACAGCACATCAGGGCACAGGACATCGGGCACAGCATATCAGAGATATGGGGCTCCTTGTACAGCCTGTCAGAAGCTACATACAGAGCGGCCACTTTAAATACAAGCTGACACACTCTGTTTGCAGCAGACTGAGGCCCCATACACACGAGCAGACAGATTTGTTCAAATTGGTCGGACAGACCGATTTGAACAAATCTGTCTGCTGAGGACGTATTGGTTTGATCGTGTACACACGTCACCGCACCAGGAAGTAAAACACTTTTGCGCATGCTTCGAAACCATTTGACGCGTGTGCGAGAAGACATGTCTGCTGGTTAGCGTACTAATCAGCAGACATGTCGGGTGGACGGGTTCCCAGCCGACAGATTTGAAAGCATGCTTTCAAATCTGTCGGCTGGCCAAATCCGTCGGCTCGCCCGTACACGCGATCGAATCTGTCTGCTGGGACGGTCTGGCAGACTGTTTCCAGCAGACAGATTTGATCGTGTGTATGCGGCCTGAGAGGTTGCCTTTTACTTCTTGTCAGAGGCACTGAGCTCAATAAACAGCTTGGAGTCTTGGATCAATAGTAAGGTACTATTGGTCCCAGCTGTCCAATAAAAATGCTGCAGCGGAGGCACACCTCTCACTGCAGTGTCATAGAAGGGGCATGTGTCTAAAAGACAAATGCTCCCTTTCAGCCCAGCCCTCTTAAGGCTAGGTTCACACTGCTGGGCTGCGAATTTGTTCAGTTTTTTTGTCCTGTGTGAGGTGCGAATTTACCGCGAATTTCAGGAGTTGGACATACCTGCGATTGATGTTCTAGCCAATGGAATTATAATGTTAAAAAAAGGTGTTAACTTCCTGTGTACTTCCTGGTTTTTGTGGATCAATGCGATTCCAGAACGATTTACATTGAAGTCTATGGAGCTGACTAAAAGGTGTCACAATTTTATTGAGGGAAAAAATCTGCGCTTACATCTAGTAATAAGTGATACAGCATTGGATGGATAAAAACGGGGGTTTAAAACAACACAGCGGCGTCTAAAGTGCCAGCTTACAACACTTCCTGGTGCACGTCCGTCCTCCTTTCCCTACACGTTACGGCGACATCACACGCCTTCATCATAAAATTGTGACACCTTTTAGTCAATACTTCACTATTGGAGGCGTTTGTGTTCTCTTCCTGTCTCTATCCCTGCCTTTTGAGCGTCCTTTTAGGATTAACCCCTGAGGTGCTGGCTGGCTCTAGAGGGAAGACGGGTAGATGAGGATTGAGAGGCAGGAATCTGAATACTTTGGAGAAGGAGGTGGACCCCACGGCTATTTCCTATATGCTACCAATTCATGTTTGTGAGGTGAGAGTTTTGAGAGCTCATTGAGGGATTTCACCACCAGTCTTCTGAGTCACGTTTCTGCTTTGTGGTTATCTATCACCCACCACTTCCATCTGGCAACTATTTACAAAGATGTTTGGGACATTTTCTATTATTGATATAAGAATCTTCACTTTATTCTTATTTTCATTATTTTCCACCCACTGTTTTTTGGACACTTATTACTATCCGACACTTTTGTGTTTGTTTAAGTTTGTATTTAGCACTGTTTTTTACTTTTTTGGCGCAAATTCACCTTTGTCAACATTTTCTATTTTATGTACTGTAAACACTGCTAGTTTTTGCTGCAATTCACCTAGGGACACATTCATCATTCACTTTTAGCGCAAAGGCCTTTGCCCCTTATGTTATTTAAATGACTTGCAAATTTGAGCGATCGCAACGGCCTGTGAACCGGGCCTAAAGGGGTTGTAAAGGTAAAACATTTTTTCCCTAAATAGCTTCCTTTACCTTAGTGCAGTCCTCCTTCACTTACCTCATCCTTCGATTTTGCTGTTAAATGTCCTTATTTCTTCTGAGAAATACTCACTTCCTGTTCTTCTGTCTGTAACTCGACACAGTAATGCAAGGCTTTCTCCCTGGTGTGGAGTGTCGTGCTCGCCCCCTCCCTTGAACTACAGGAGTGTCAGGATGCCCACTAACACACAGCTCCTTTCTCTATCTGCAATGTAGAGAGCGTCCTGACCCTCCTGTAGTCCAAGGAAGTGGGCGAGCACGACACTCCACACCAGGGAGAAAGCCTCGCATTACTGTGTGGAGTTACAGACAGAAGAACAGGAAGTGAAGATTTCTCAGGAGAAATAAGGACATTTAAAAGCAAAATCGAAGGATGAGGTAAGTGAAGGAGGACTGCACTGAGGTAAACGAAGCTATTTAGGAAACAAATTGTACCTTTACAACCCCTTTAATCCCTTTTTATATGTTAGATTAAAAAAAGAGACATACTGTACAGTCAGTGAGAAAACCAGTTCCTAATGCCTTGGATGACTAATATGCACATTGTCATATACAGAGTTGCCTTTTCTCAAATGATTTTTACAATAATAACCAGCATAGCCCCTTTTTCTTGTCACTTAAAACATTTAACATTGGATTTCCACGTAATGTATTCGGTTGTTCAATTCTATATCTTGCTAATGACTGTATGTTTACTGAAGAATAAATAATGTAAAAAAAAACATCCGTTTCTGAAAGCTAGTGTAAGTGATATCAAGCTAATACAAAAATATTGATTAAAAGACATTTGTAACAAAAAAAAATAATGTACTACATGCCTTATGATTACCATCTAGTAGAGCACTACTAATTAACACTTATGGAATATATTTTATTGACATTCATGAAAGAGCACAAAGAGACATATTAACAAGCCACCATTTTATAATGCGGTGATTAACATTGTCCTAAATATGAGAATACCATTATGGCAAGTACATACTTAAAAGAAAAAAATATAATTAACTTTAATGCTTTATTGATTGGTGCAATAGGTGTAAAACCTTTTAAAACAAGTTAGTGCTTTTTGATGTTACATCTCCCACTATGGTAAGTACTTTTTCAAAGTACACATTTTCTTGAAATTTTTAATAATGCCTACACTATATTAATCATCGTTGTCATTTGCCTACAGAAAGCACACTTTTTAATTTGTCTGATATTTGATAATGACATAGAACTGAAGGAATCATCTCTTTGTGCCGATTAGGCAAATTTTCCCATCATTTCCTATCACTAAAAAGAAGATTAGTTTCTCTTGCAGATTACAATGTTGCCTTATCCGCCTTTAGGCAAGGTTCACACTGAATGTGGGTTTGAAATTGTGCGAGTTCAGCTAAACTTCGGAGGCTATTTGACAGAAATCTGTGCGGGTTCATGCAGAGATTTCTAGTCAAATTGCCCCCGAAAGTGCCAAAAGTAGTACAAGAACTACTTTTGGGAATCGGTGCAGTGCCGCAATGTCGGTGCCGCAATGATTCAGATGGTGCTATTGCAGGCAATAGCCCCTGATTTGGCATGCGAAAATGTCAAATCGCATGCCAAATCTGCCCAATGTGAACGTGGGTGGGCTTAGGGTTATTTCTCTATACTTCCTCTGAAGCAGGATTAGGGTAAAGCTGCCCATTTAGTACACAAAAGATAATGGGCCAGATTCACATACACTTAATATTGCGCTGCATAATCGAAATACTCTACGCTGCCGTATTTTACCAGGCTCTACACCGAATCCTGGTAGATTTTTGCCCGTACGCTACGGCGGCGTAGTCTATTTCTCGCCGCGTAATCGAAATACGCGATTAGGGGGCGTGAAGCATTTAAATTAAGCGCGTCCCCGTGGCGATCGAACTGCGCATGCTCCGTTCAGAAATTTCCCGCCGTGCATTGCGCGAAATCACGTCGTTACGTCATTCGTTGTTTGAGTAGCGTCGTTTACGAACATTCCTATTCCCGGACGACTTACGTAAAAAATAATAAAAGACGTCGGAAAACGTAGAAATTAGTTAGACAGGCGTAATGGCTCTCTGAATCTGGCCCAATGTATCTAACAGATGGTCAAACAATTCAGGCTATGGAAACAACACATTTTTGCAGTTTTACTTTATGAATAGTAGAACATAGCTAATTTTCACAGTAACTTTCTCAATACTTTCTGAAAAATAAAGCAGACACATATGGGGTTTATTTACTGACGGAGTAAGAAGCATGGACACTTTGAGAAGTACATTTTAACTTTGCTTAGTAAATAACATAAAACTTTAACCACTTAAGACCCGGACCAAAATGCAGGTAAAGGACCTTGCCCATTTTTGCGATTCGGCACTGCGTCGCTTTAACTGACAATTGCGCGGTCGTGCGACGTGGCTCCCAAACAAAATTGGCGTCCTTTTTTCCCCACAAATAGAGCTTTCTTTTGGTGGTATTTGATCAACTCTGCGGTTTTTATTTTTTGCGCTATAAACAAAAATAGAGCGACAATTTTTAAAAAAATGCAATATTTTTTACTTTTTGCTATAATAAAAATCCCCCAAAAATATATAAAAAAACATTTTTTTTCCTCAGTTTAGGCCGATACGTATTCTTCTACCTATTTTTGGTAAAAAAAATCACAATAAGCGTTTATCGGTTGGTTTTCGCAAAATTTATAGCGTTTACAAAATAAGGAATAGTTTTATTGCATTTTTATAATTTTTTTTTTTTTTTACTACTAATAGCGGCGATCATCGATTTTTTTCGTGACTGCGACATTATGGCGGACACTTCGGACAATTTTGACACATTTTTGGGACAATTGTCATTTTCACAGAAAAAAATGCATTTAAATTTGCATTGTTTACTGTGGAAATGACAGTTGCAGTTTGGGAGTTAACCATAGGTGGCGCTGTAGGGGATGTGTGCCTATGTGTTTTGTTTACTACTGTAGGGGGGTGTGGCTGTAGGTGTGACGTCATCGATCGCGTCCCCCTATCACAGGGATGACGCGATCGATGCTACAGCCACAGAGAAGCACGGGGAAGCCGTGTGTACACACGGCTCTCCCCGTTCTTCCGCTCCAGGGACGGATCGCCGCACTGCAATTGATGTCCCCAGCCGTGCCATTCTGCCGACGTAAATGTGCAGTAGGCGGTCCTTAAGTGGTTAATTTGAGTGAAAATTTACTTTATAAATAATAACAAATGATGTGCAGTACATGGAAAATATAAAAAAACAGGAATTTTGCTTTCACATTAGGGCAATTGAAGTCATTATAGTTTCACCATATTCATGAAAAGTGTAGTTTGCAATGTGCACGTATGAAGTTAAAGTGGTTGTAAACCCGTACCTATACCCTGTGAAGTGACTGGCCTCAAGTTATACACAGAGATTAAACCAATCCTCCTACATAAGTTGTACTTGTTTATTTACAATCTTCTCTTATCTACAGACATTTAAGTTTGATAATTAAAAAAAGCTTGTCTGAGCTGTCAGAAAACAAGGGGAAGAGAGCTGGAATAGCACCCTGCAAAGGTTATTGAGGAGAGCTCTAAGAACACTCCTCCTGTGTACTTCATACAGCACACAGGAACAGAGCTGAGGCTCTCAATTTACAAGCTGTGTACCAAAGCTCCCTCTGTGTCACCTGTTTTTCTCTTGGTGTCTGGAAAACCTGTCAGAAATGATTCATGCTGATAGCATAGGAACAAAACAGCAGACAGAAATGACACTATGGGGGTGATTTACTAAAGGAAAATCTACTTTGCACTACAAGTGTACTGCGAGTGCACTTGAAAGTGCACTAAAAGTGCACTTGGAAGTGCAGTCACTGTAGATCTGAGGGGGACATGCAATAAAAAAAAAAAACAGCATTTTAGCTTGCACATGATTGGATGATAAAGTCAGCAGAACTTCCCCTCATTTCAGATCTACCCCTCAGATTTACAGCGACTGCACTTCCAAGTCCACTTTCACTGTACTTTCAAGTGCACTTGCAGTGCACTTGTAGTGCAAAGTGGGTTTGCCTTTCTTAAATAACCCCCTTAGTGTTCTTAATTGAGGCAAGTACACGCTATAGAGGGATATGCTTTGTTCATATTTCATGTCACTTTAAGTGACCTCATTGGGAGAAATTACAAAACAAACAAATGAACAGTGGTGAAATGCAAAATCACAGCACAAAACACAAACAGCAACAAAGGTTATAATCGTTTCCCTCTGAACAAAACATTTTTTGGGGGGTTAATGGAATCCCTTAATGCTGGAGTCCCTTAATGTAGTTTGGAGTTGTGAATCTTCATTGAATACATTGTATGAATATTTATTTTAAATACCCAAGTATGTGAAAAGCAATCCCTTGTTCAATTTGAATACCCAATCAGATGTAGCACCCACTATAGCTGGTTCTGATAGGCACTTCCTCTCATTCCTATTCAGGTAATCGGCGCCCTATGTCCAGTTATATGAATAGACCAGGCAGCTGGCAACCAACAATAACATACATTCGTGCAATACAATGCAGGAATGTATGTTATTTGCGAGAGGGGATGGCGCTGCAGCGCCCTCTATAGATGGCCGCCATCACTGCAGTTAAAATGTAAAAATTACATTTTAACCAAATAAAAGTTCTTAAAGGGCCCGTTTTTTTGTGACCACGGCAGTGGGGCGGCGCCCGGGCGTCCCTATGGACAGGCCACCACTGTCACACAGACATAAAGAAGGTCCCAGAAGATCTCACTCCATGTTGTAAAACTGCAAGGACATTGCAAAGGCAAGAGGTATTCATAGTTGGCATCCCTTGTGTCAAACACTGTTTTCCACTAATCAGCTTTCTTTTTTTGTTTGTTTCAGAATGGCAAAGATGCTTTTATTACAAATGTTTCTATTTGTTTTTTATTCAATTTTTTTTAACATAAACACACTTCACATTACATTTCCATTAACATATACTGAATTCGTATTTAAGTACATTCAAAATTTACTTAAATATACACAACATAACTGAAATAATAATAACAACATTGTCGAAATCTGTCAATCCTACACCTTTTATTTATTTACTTTCCCTCCTCCTTCTCTTACCCTTCCCCCCTCCCCTTCCTCCATACCGAGAGAAAAAAAAAAGGAAAAAAACACCCAAATAAAAATGTGTATATTTTAGCCCCTGGTTGATACACTATGACTCCTAAACATCTGTTTTTAGGGGGGATTAATATCCCCTTTCTTGTACATTCTCCTTGTGATCCCTCCCTTCTGTGATTATTTTAGTGCATTTATGTGATTTACCCCATCTTTTCTCCCTGTGACTAGTTCTATTGTTTTTTTTTTCCTTTTTCCCCTTCTCTTTATTACTAATCAGCTTTCTTTATGTAAATAATATTATCACCACAGGCCTATGGTGATACATACGTTCCTGTTTCTCTTAGGTCCCTAATGTCTGCTGGACATTTGCTCCCACATAATGCACTTGGAGACTAACATTGCCAGTAAAACTGTGGGATACCATTTATATTTGAGGTCTGCTTGTATCATTGGTTCTGTGTACAGTATATGTGTTTTCACTTCTTTGCTGAGCCAAATTAAGAAAAATATTACACTACAGTAATACCTCAGATTGCGAATAATGTGATTTACGAGCGTTTCGCAACAATACAAGCTATTATTATTATTTTAAATTCCTTGTCTCGCAAGATGAGGAGGATTCAAGCCAATGGGGTGTGCAGTACCGCATTGGCCAGAGGAGTGGGGGCGCCAGTGACACTGGGAGCCGCTCAGAGACACTCTGAGCCACTCAGAAACACTCCTTTCCTGAGTGTCTCCGAGCCTCTCCTAGTGGCTCAGAGTGCATCTGAGTAGCTCTGAGTGTTTCCGAGTGTATCTGGCACCCCCTCCACCTCTGGCCACATGCAGTACTGCATACAATAGTAGTCACTGTGGAACGAATTATCTGAGTTTCCATTGACCCCTATGGAAAAACTTGCTTTGATATACAAGTGCTTTGGATTACAATATAAAAGAGATTGCCACTAGTGATGAGCGGAATACGCCATATTCGATTTCGCGATATTTCGCGAATATTTCGAAGAATATTCGCGAATATTCGTTAATATCGAATATTCGTGATATTTAAAAATAAAATAAAAAAATTGCGAATTTTCGGTATATTTTATAAAAAAAAAAAGCGAAATTTCACATACGCGAATATTCGTAAATATCGAATATTCGTGATATATTATAAAAAAAAAAAAAAAAAAAATTGCGAAATTTCGCTATTGCGAAATTTGCGAAATTTGCGAATGCGAAATTGATTGCGAATTTTTTGCGAAATTTATTGCGAAATTTGAAAAATACGAATATTCGAAATAGCGAATATTCGCCGAGATATTCGCGATATTCGCGAATACTCGAATATGCAATATTCGTAGCGAATATTCGCAATGCGAATATTCGTGAGCAACACTAATTGCCACTCACTAAGCCTCAGACCTTTGCAAACACACGCACTATGATGTACTCGCGGGTGCTGGCTCTGCACAAACTTGGGAAAAGAAAAAAGTCCTGGACGGCCGCACACCATTGAAGGCATCTTTATTAGTAAATTAAAACCCAATACAGTCATTTCATGTGTAGAAAAAACAGGAAAACGCAGCTAATGTGTTTCACGCCATTTGCTGGTGCTTAATCTTTGGATTACAAGCATTCTTCTGGAACAAATTATGCTCGTAATCCTGGGTACCACTGTATTTAGTTACCTTTCCTAAATATTGTTCTTATTTAAACTGAAGTAATACTATATACCTCTGGAGTTGTGGAAGAGAGGTGAAGTCTACAGAGAAATTACATTGTACTATGACAGTGGTGGCCCGCAGAGCCCTCTGATGTGGCCCGTGACATCCTGCTCTGGAATGGTGGGATTGGCAAGCCCAGATCGCAGGTTGCCAACCCACCATACCACAGCATCAGTTTTGTGAATGAAGCAGGTGGTAGAGGAAGAAAGCGGCTGCAGAATAGAGCCCCATAAGCCGATGCCTCCTCTAAAGCGCCAGCTTTTCACAGGTGGAGTCTATGGCAAAGTTCAGCTAATCCGCAGGAAAGACACAGGTGCACAACGCTGCACCCGCAGTGTGGGTAAATCGCAGCACATCAGTGTGAAAGCAGTCTTAGGCCCTTTTCACACAATCAGCCCAACCAAATGGGACCCTCACTTCACCTCTATAGCATGACAGATGTCTGTATAGCATGACAGATGTCTGTTTAGGCCCGCCTACCTCCAATCCAAAAAAACAGAAGGGAATTTGTCCCCTTTCATCTGGATGGATCGGAGGGCCTATAGAGTAACTGTGACCTGTCATCTGCCCGCTCCGCTCATTGTGGCCCTCGACTGGTTACCAAGTTGCTTAAGTGGCCCTCGCTCTTCAAAATGTTGGGCAACCCTGTACTATGATCTTCTGTAGCAAAATGTCATGGGCATCAGGTGAGTGCTGTGGTGTTTTGGAGCGTGAAAAATATTGGAAAGAGCCCTACTGAAGCTGGGAGGAAATTTCCTAAGAAAGCCACATTATAAGGATGCCACATGTTACCCATATGAAACTGAATTTTTTTCAGGTCTTTCATATGTTAAAGAAGCTCTGTTATATGTTATTGCTATTTGTTATGGTGTCATGATTGACGATGGATCTTCAATCAGGATTTATTTTTTAATAAAATATTTGTCAAAAACTCTAGTACTGTCTTTATTCACTTTTTTTGTGAACTATGTACCCCATACTCATTCACATGGGGTGGCCGGATCTGGGAGCCCCTTGATAAAGTCCCCGAACCATTTCCAAAAACGTGCTGGCAGAAAGACACGTACCATAGGAAGCCATATTAAATGGACTGTAGTACATTTCTGAAAACTGGAAAATGCACTAAAAAACGCTGGTGTTCAGGTGTGAACGTAGGGTACAATAACAAAGAGTCACATACAGTAGGTGACTGCGATATTGTATCAATCTCGCTCCCTTTCTCGGCGAGATTGACCACCTGCGAGCCTCATTGCAGGAGCCAGTGCCGAGCTGGCTTGCCGCGATGGAGACAAAGCCGTCATAGAAGCGACGGGGATCCGACGTGGATTCCCACCAATTCTACATGTGGGCGGCGTTTGTTATGAATCCTGAAGGGAAAGTCCCCGCCAGATTTTAAATAAAAATCCGGCATGGTTTCCCCCCTCAGGAGCATAACTGGCCCTTAGGTCTGTTATGGGTTGTAAGAAGACCCCCCTACGCTAAAAAAACGGCGTCGGGGTCCCCCCACAATCCATACCAGACCCGTATCCAAAGCACGCCAGCCGGCCGGTCAGGAGGGGAGTGGGGGCGAGCGAGCACCCCCCCCCCCTCCTGAGCCGTACCGGGCGGCATGCCCTCAACATGGGGGGGTCAGGTGCTCTGGGGCAGGGGGGCGCACTGCGGCCCCCCCACCTCAGAGCACCCTGTCCCCGTGTTGATGAGGACAGGGCCCCTTACCGACAACCCTGGCCGTTGGTTGTCGGGGTATGCGGGCGGGAGGCTTATCAGAATCTGGGAGCCCCCTTTAATAAGGGGCCCCCAGATACCAGCCCCCCACCCTAAGTGAATGAGTATCTTGTGACGTCGCAGTCCCATCATGCTCCAGTAGGTACCACATGGGTAGGTAGCACATGGTACCTACCGGAGCATGATGGGACTGCGACGTCACAAGATAGGCCTATATAATTTGCTGGGAGCCGCGCGCCCGGCATAACAGCGGGAGGAAGCGTTGAGTCAACATCTGGAGAAGAGAAGAGAAGAAGAAGAAGATGACGTGACAGAAGCGGCGGCCAGTCCTGGAGAGAAAGAAGGCACCGGAGAGCGCCAAATCAAGAGCGGAGAGCAGGAGAAGACCCCCGGAGAGCGGAGAAGACCCCGGAGAGCGGAGAAGACCCCCCGGAGAGTGGAGAAGACCCCCGGAGAGCGGAGATGACCCACCCCCCCGCCGAAGATGTCGGAAGAAGCCCGCCGGAAGGGGGCGCTTTTATAAAAGCGACTACACACCCCCCCGGCGGCCAACTAATAAAATATTTCAATACCCTGTGTGGTTTATTTGTGTTCACACTTTTCTTGCAGGTGAATGGGTAGGGGTACGATGTACCCCATACTCCTTCACTTAGGGTGGGGGGCTGGTATCTGGGGGCCCCCTTATTAAAGGGGGCTCCCAGATTCCGATAAGCCTCCCACCCGCATACAACGACAACCAATGGCCAGGGTTGTCGGGAAGGGGCCCTGTCCTTATCAACATGGGGACAGGGTGCTCTGAGGTGGGGGGGCCACAGTGCGCCCCCTTGCCCCAGAGCACCTGACCCCCCCATGATGATGGAATGCCGCCAAATATGGCTCAGGAGGGGGGGGGCGCTCGCTCGCCCCCACTCCCCTCCTGACCGGCCGGCTGGCGTGCTTTGGATACGGGTCTGGTATGCATTGTGGGGGGACCCCCATGCGTTTTTTTCGGCGTAGGGGGGTCTCCTTACAACCAATAACAGACCGAAGGGCCCGTTATGCTCCTGAGGGGGGAACCCATGCCAGATTTTTATTTAAAATCCAGCGGGGACTTCCCCTTCAGGATTCATAACAAACGCCGCCCACGTGTAGAATTGGCGGGAATCCACGTCGGATACCCGTCGCTTCTATGACGCGCTCGCTGGAATGTGCTTTTACTATTCCAGGGAGTGCGAGATGTCGGCAGCCTAGACTTTACATTTGCTTTCCCACGTCCATCAGGTGGAGTCTAATTGGATTCAATTTATCTATTTCACTACTTGTGTGGCCTATTGGTTTAACGTTTTTCACAGAAACTACACTTACAGTGTGGCGTTTTGGTCTTATGTTGTCACGTAATATTGATTTTTTGTTGGTGGATTCATATCTGTACCCACACTGGCGTGATATTTATTATAATTAATCATTTTATGTGTTCACATGGTATACACCTAATTTGTTTATAATATTCACAGCACGCACTGTGCCCTTTATTGGACACACACTCATGATTAGCGCGATTCCAACTCTCTCTTTATTATTGTTTTATGTTGTATAACATTTTTGAGTCGCAGCTGTCACTTGTTAGGCATTTACTGGGTATGCGCAAATTTATTTTCCTTTATATTCTATTTGTTCGTATACAATAATATTGCAGCTACCATTTGTGCTCTATTCATAAGCACCTTCTTCACTGATTCACCCCGCACAGTCACCAATTATGGACGTCTTTGAGTTCAGAGCCACACGAGTTGTTAACTCAGACGGGGTCCGAGTTGTTAACTCAGACGGGGTCTTTGAAACATTCAAAGAGGGGGAAAACGAGATAATGGGTCTCTTTATGAGACTAAAAAACCTTACCATCTCAGAGATACACACACAATGGGACATGGTGTTTCTCGACACCTATCTTAAACATCAAATGGTCCCTAGGAGCTTGAGATGGGAAGTCTCCCCCCAGAAAGGGGATGTAGATCTGGAGGGTTGGTATAAGTACTTCAATGATACTGGTTTAAATCTACTAAGATTTTTGACTGACCGCAAAACTATTAAACTCAAAAAACTAGATGTTATATCAAGTGGGACTTCTGCGCTACTAAACCAATCTATAAACAATAACGGTCTGCAGCAAACACAAAAAATGCATACACAGCATTAAATTAAGTGAATCAATATAAAGGTGCTAGCGCAAGTGGTAAAGCATAACATAAGGTATATACTACAGGAAATATATATGGTGAACACACAGTGCACAAATGTGCTATATTCAGTGATATCTGTGACAAAGCAAAAAAAGGAGAAAAAACTAAACAGTCCAACAACGGTGCCAACTTCAAAATAAATGCACTCAAGTCCTTAAATTAAACAGTGTGCAGGAGGATGTCCACTAATTGCAGAAAGGTGAGGAAAGGAAAGGCCCCCACCACACGGCACGTCTAGTCTCACAGAACTCTCACCTCCAGCTAGACTTAGCAAGCATGTAGGATATCCTTGATATAGGCAGTCTCCCTCCGTATAGTTGTTGTTTAATCTCCACAGATCAATGAAGCGATAGGTGTCTGGGTACTCGGATAATTTCATAAGGCACAAACAAGGGAGTCCAGAAAAAAGACAGAGGAAGCCTCCAATAGTGCATTAACTTGATAACCAGGGAGTTTTTAATAAAAAATTGTACTTACAAACAATAAAGATAAAAATGCATCAAACAGCGGGATCGTAGCGCTTGCAGCACTTCACTCATCTGCCCGTCCTTCCCTTCCCGGGAAGGGAAGGACGGGCAGATGAGTGAAGTGCTGCAAGCGCTACGATCCCGCTGTTTGATGCATTTTTATCTTTATTGTTTGTAAGTACAATTTTTTATTAAAAACTCCCTGGTTATCAAGTTAATGCACTATTGGAGGCTTCCTCTGTCTTTTTTCTGGACTCCCTTGTTTGTGCCTTATGAAATTATCCGAGTACCCAGACACCTATCGCTTCATTGATCTGTGGAGATTAAACAACAACTATACGGAGGGAGACTGCCTATATCAAGGATATCCTACATGCTTGCTAAGTCTAGCTGGAGGTGAGAGTTCTGTGAGACTAGACGTGCCGTGTGGTGGGGGCCTTTCCTTTCCTCACCTTTCTGCAATTAGTGGACATCCTCCTGCACACTGTTTAATTTAAGGACTTGAGTGCATTTATTTTGAAGTTGGCACCGTTGTTGGACTGTTTAGTTTTTTCTCCTTTTTTTGCTTTGTCACAGATATCACTGAATATAGCACATTTGTGCACTGTGTGTTCACCATATATATTTCCTGTAGTATATACCTTATGTTATGCTTTACCACTTGCGCTAGCACCTTTATATTGATTCAAAAAACTAGATGATGAGATCAAAACGATCAAAGAAAAACTCTCTCCCTTCATGACCAGTGAGGACTATGCCGATAGATCCAAGAATCTTTTAAGAACACTGGAGAAGGAAGATAGGGAGCAAAAAATCAAAAAGAAAAAGAAGTTTAATAGAGATTTTAGTGATTACCACTCTAAACTAGTCTTTGAGTGGCAAAAAAAACTTTTGGCTGAATCCAACACCTCTAATACAATTGAGATGGATGTGACTCCAGCCAACACAGGAGTGTCCAATATTGCCTCCCATTTGCCTTTGGCGCCAGTAAGCAGGGGCAACCAAAATCGCGCAAATTTAGGGGGTACACCTAAAAAATACCCTAAATCCAAAAAGGGTTCCATTCACAACAATTCTGGATCACAACCCTCTCATCAAGGAGAAGGAGGTTATGGAGGCCAACGCAACCAATTTGGCCCCCCCACAGGCCACCGGCCCCAATCTTGGGGACAAGGGGCTGGGGGTGGTATAGCACATCTCCCCTCCCGGGGTCAGGGTAACTATACGGGCCCCCCCCCTCCTGGTTTTCCATTTGGCTATGGTAATGGCCCATCCACTGCACAGGGCCCCAACAGGGGTATCCCATATAATCAGGTATCCAACACCATCCCACCGCATAGCTTTAGGAGTAATGAGGTTGTTCACTATACAGGAAATTTTGAACCAGACTATAATGTCTTTACTCACAATAGCTTTTTACCACTGGGGAATTTAGAAAACTCTAGTAATGAAAACTTTTTTCCAAATGGCAACCATTCCACCACTTCAGCCCCTTATGAATTGGGGTATGGAGATATGGGTAACCATTCGATGAATTTTGTCCAGCCCAATTGGGGTTTTCCCCGGGCAACACAAGGGGTAAAAAGACTAGCAGAACTAAAAGAGGGGCTAGAGGGGGGAGGCGTCTTAAGCCCCAAAAGACCAAAAACCTAACCAATACTGGAATATTCAACCTCAGCTCCCATACTTTGACAGAATCCGAGCTGACAGTTTTGGATAAGGGGCTGAAATACGCCCCCCCCAAAAATATTAGTAAATTTAACACATATATGGACATACACAAATTTGTCCGCAAGCTAAATATTCAAAGGTATTTGTCTTCAAACCCCTTTGGTCCCCCAAATGCTATAGCCGCTGATTATGTTCATTCTAGTCTGGCCAATGCTTCCACCTACAACCCGCCAGGCCATTTGCCGGCATCATTGAAGGTGTTTAGGGATCTCACCCTTAAAGACCTGGACGAGTTACGGGTCAAAAGAGTTCGTATCAAACAAGATATAGAAACAGGTATAAAATCTTTATGTGACAACAAGGACCTTGTAATCCGCCCTGCAGATAAGGGGGGTGGTATAGTTGTCCTAAATAAATCAGATTATTTGGATGAGATGGCCAATATCTTAAGTGACAGGGACACCTACACTCCTCTCCCCCTCAATCCTGGAGAGAAATATAAAAAAGCCCTCATAGAGGTTATAAATAAGGGGTCACGTTTGAACATCCTTAACTTGAAGGAGAAGTCCTTTTTAATGCCTAAGGCCCCCCGTGTACCCATCATTTACTACCTTCCCAAGGTACACAAAAATCCTGTTTGCCCCCCGGGACGTCCCATAGTGAGTGGGATAGACTCGGTCACGTCCCGGGTGGGCAAATATATTGATTTTTTTCTCCAGCCCCTAGTTAGAAACATGCCCTCGTATGTTCGAGACACCAAGCATGTCATTAATCTGTTGGCAGGTTTGACACTGCCCCCCAATGTTTGGTTGGTGACCGCCGATGTCACTTCTTTATATACCATCATTCCCCATAAACTGGGTTTAGAAGCAGTCTCACACTTTTTAAAGAGAGATTCCAACCTTATGGAAGTACAGATTTCTTACATTATGGAGCTATTATAATACGCAGCTTCTCATAATTTTTTCTGGCATAATGGACACTTCTATAGGCAGGATAGAGGAGTCGCAATGGGGGCTAAATATGCCCCCAGCTTGGCCAATTTATTTATGGCCAAGTGGGAGGAGGATGTCGTTGATGTCCCTTCTAGGCCCCAACTTTTGTTGTGGGCCAGATATATCGACGATATCCTCCTCCTATGGGATGGCAAAGAAGACGACCTCACCCAGTTCATGGAATTTCTCAACAATAATGATAGGGGGATTGTCCTAAAATATGAAGCAAGTCTTGATACTATTAATTTTTTGGACTTGGTTATCAGCATAGAGGGTAACCAGCTATCCACGTCTACTTATTTCAAAACAACAGACAGGAACTCGTTCATTCCGCATGACAGTTGTCATCATTCTAGCTGGCTTAAGGCTGTCCCTAAGGGTCAGTTCCTTCGTCTTAAAAGAAACTGTACTGATCAGGTAACCTTTTTAAAACAGGCTGAAATACTCAACAGACAGTTTTTAGAAAAAGGCTACAGTCACCCTCTCCTGTCAGACTCCCTAGAAACAGTGGCCAAACTTAAAAGGGAAGATATTCTAAAGGACAGGCCGAAGCCTTTTGTAGAGAACAAATTTAGAAGCCCTTTTGTGACCGATTATTCCTGCCAACACACTAACGTTAAGCATATCCTTAGGAAGCATTGGCATGTCCTCAAAAGTGACAAGATTTTGAACAACATTCTCCCTGATAAACCTCAGGTAGTGTTCAGGGGAGCCGGCTCTTTAAAAAATAAGTTAGCACCTAACATTTTGGATCCACCAAGGATGCCTTCCATGTTCTCATCAGGGTTGACGGGTTTCTTTAAATGCGGAAGATGCCGAGTATGTACGGTGAATAACCATATCCCTAAGAGAACCATGAGTTTTAGGTCCAGATACTCACCGAAGGTTTACCCGATCAAATCTTTTATCACTTGCTCAAGTGTGGGCTCCATTTACCTGTTACAATGCCCTTGTGGTTTACAGTATGTGGGCAGGACCAAGCGTCCCTTACAAGTTCGTTTAAACGAGCACTTGACAAACATCTGTAATGGCTTTCCAGACCATTCCGTCTCTAATCACTATCTGAAAGTCCATAATAAGGACCCAAGAGGCACAATTTTTTTAGGGATTGAGAAGTATCAGGCCCACTGGAGGGGGAGTGACCTAGTCAGGAGCATTTCCCGTTCTGAAATGACTTGGATACACACCCTACGATGTTTTGAACCCCATGGCCTCAACATTGAGGTAGACGTCAACTGTTTTATTGACAACTCTTGATACAGTCTAGATAATTTTTAATTTGATTCAGTTAAAAAAAATTTTTATAATACCCACTCATTTCTATGTCAACATACTTATTCAGTGCTATTCTGATCAAGGGATGGCACGGGCAGAAATGGATGGATAGGGGAGGGGAATAGGAAGGGAGGGATATAAATCCTTATTTTCCCCTTGTTTCTCTCCCTTTTTCTCTTCTTTTTTCTTTTTGGTTTTTTTCGTTTTTATCGATGTCCAATTTTATACCATAGTCATCTGTATGGATACTGCACACAACTTCCGCAATTTTGTTGATATGGCTACCTTTTACCTTTTGTCAGTGCATACAAATGATGTTTGCTAAGGTCTTTGTGGAGGGGTTAATCTTTAGTTGGTTAAATTTGTGATCCTCTCCATATTTTCATGATAAGATCTGTTGTGCATCTATTTATTATTAGCGCACAACGACACGCATGTTTAATTGTTTATTTTAATTTCAATTTTATTTGTATGTATTTATGTGATGGTTCATTTTAGTGGGTGTGAGTCAGCTCTCTCAGGTGGTATAGCCTCTCTACTAATAAATTAAACAATCACTACCCATCTTTATTTGAGTTCCGCACAGACCATAACTTTAAAAAGTTTGGTTTGAGTTGCAGGAACAACCTTTATGATTGCATGTCCATTTTCCATCGAGTCATGGTAGGTACTGCTATGTGCCTAGTTTGATCTGGTCCTCCATGTTATGTTCATTATACCAGTTAACCTATATAACGACCTCTTGTGGTCTGTTCTCACGTGATTCCCCGTACGGCTGCCATTAGTACACACGAGATGAGTAGGTTTACATACCTTTCCCTTACTATAGCCCTGTTCCAAAATGGCGATGATGGGACCGCCTTTTGACTGACTCCGCCCACTATGGGTATTATTGTGGTGACGTGGGGCGTCGTCCTTATCCCGTGATCAAGTCTTACGAAGACGAAACGTTGGGAGGAGACGTTCCCACGTCACCACATCCAGACGGAAGGACGCACGCGTACCATCCAGCCGGCCGGCACCTTGCTTTTTTTAAATGCCCTATTGATTTCGATTCTTGTAAGTGCAACCTTTAACTTTTCATATATTAAATACATTTGGATTTTACACTATGTGCGGTTTTATGTTGTTGCATGTTATCTCCAACACTGTCATCGGTTGATGTCCTATGACGGCTGAATTATGATCCCATTTCTCTGAGTGCCTATATCTACCCTGTGGGGTCCATATCTGGTAAGGGTCAGTGTGTGAAGAGGTGGTGGGTTCGCACTATTCCCTCCCCCGGTCGCAAGACTGTACCACACGGGTGTAGTTACCTCAGTTACCCATAAGGTTTTATACTATGCAAGTTTTTTTGTTTTTGTTTTTATGGCGCTGAGACTCTGCAGGTTCAAATCGGTGCAAGTCCATTTGTGATCGACACTCAGGAGATCGACACGTCTATATCAGCTTGAGACTTTCCTCCTCTTCTGTTTACATACATGTTCTAAAGGTGGAGACGTTATAACTTTATTTTTAATTTTATTTTATTCATCTGAGATTTTTCACCATATTGACTATTTTTCAACGCATCATAGACTTTACATTTGCTTTCCCACATCCATCAGGTGGAGTCTAATTGGATTCAATTTATCTATTTCACTACTTGTGTGGCCTATTGGTTTAACGTTTTTCACAGAAACTACACTTACAGTGTGGCGTTTTGGTCTTATGTTGTCACGTAATATTGATTTTTTGTTGGTGGATTCATATCTGTACCCACACTGGCGTGATATTTATTATAATTAATCATTTTATGTGTTCACATGGTATACACCTAATTTGTTTATAATATTCACAGCACGCACTGTGCCCTTTATTGGACACACACTCATGATTAGCGCGATTCCAACTCTCTCTTTATTATTGTTTTATGTTGTATAACATTTTTGAGTCGCAGCTGTCACTTGTTAGGCATTTACTGGGTATGCGCAAATTTATTTTCCTTTATATAAAATATTTCAATACCCTGTGTGGTTTATTTGTGTTCACACTTTTCTTGCAGGTGAATGGGTAGGGGTACGATGTACCCCATACTCCTTCACTTAGGGTGGGGGGCTGGTATCTGGGGGCCCCCTTATTAAAGGGGGCTCCCAGATTCCGATAAGCCTCCCACCCGCATACAACGACAACCAACGGCCAGGGTTGTCGGGAAGGGGCCCTGTCCTTATCAACATGGGGACAGGGTGCTCTGAGGTGGGGGGGCCACAGTGCGCCCCCTTGCCCCAGAGCACCTGACCCCCCCATGATGATGGAATGCCGCCAAATATGGATCAGGAGGGGGGGGGGCGCTCGCTCGCCCCCACTCCCCTCCTGACCGGCCGGCTGGCGTGCTTTGGATACGGGTCTGGTATGCATTGTGGGGGGACCCCCATGCGGTTTTTTCGGCGTAGGGGGGTCTCCTTACAACCAATAACAGACCGAAGGGCCCGTTATGCTTCTGAGGGGGGAACCCATGCCAGATTTTTATTTAAAATCCGGTGGGGACTTCCCCTTCAGGATTCATAACAAACGCCGCCCACGTGTAGAATTGGCGGGAATCCACGTCGGATCCCCGTCGCTTCTATGACGCGCTCGCTGGAATGTGCTTTTACTATTCCAGGGAGTGCGAGATGTCGGCAGCCTGTCGCCGAGAATCAGCGCGATGCTGTCGTGCTTAAAACACATTCTCGGCGGCAGGCACTGTAGGTGTGAACATAGTGTACAATAACAAAAAGTCACTCATATAAGAGTGTTTTCCTAGTGCCCTGATTTAGCTGTATTCTTTTATTGTCTTTACCTGCTATCAGAAACCTCATTTATATTGCAATTCATTATCCTTCAGTCTTATAGTAAAGCTTGGGATTTCTTTTATTTTCACAGCTTTTAGACCATTATCTTCCCAGCACTTCAAAAATTATTTGCATAAACACTTCCCAGCTATTCAGATTTTTTCCAGTATAATCCTAATCTTGAACAGCATTCTATGTTTTTAATAATTATCCCACACCATGACAGTTAAGTGATTGAACTGTCTTTAGAGGAGCAAAACAAAACAGTACTGAACAAATGGATAATGAATAGGGTTTACAAATGAAATTTTCAGTTGATTGCTCTAGAACATGGGTCTTCAAACTACGGCCCTCCAGTTGTTCAGAAACTACAATTCCCATAATGCCTAGTCATGTCTGTGAATGTCAGTGTGTTACAATGCCTCATGGGATGTGTAGTTCTACAACATCTGGAGGGCCATAGTTTGAGGATCCCTGCTCTAGAAGAATACATTCAAAGGTTATTACTTTCTATTGTATTGTGTAGTTTGCTGTTAAGCAGTCATGACATTCCATTATTTGAACATTCAAGTAACAGTCGTATAACCTTGATCAATGACATGGGTGGCAAAATGGTGTTATGATATCATTGTCATCATATACAGGCATACCCCACTTTTAAGTACACAATGGGGTTTATTTACTAAAGCTGGAAAAGGCAAAATCAGCCTCACTTCTGCATAAAAACCAATGAGCTTCCAGGTTTTATTACCAAAGCTTAGTTGAACAAGCTGGGGTTAGAAGCTCATTGGTTTCTATGCAGAAGTGAGCTTGATTTTGCATTTTCCAGCTGTAGTAAATAAACCCCATTGTGTACTTAAAAGTGGGGTATGCCTGTATGTAATGTTTCTATACAGATGCACCCATATACTCTTTAGGTTTCATTACAAAGATACTACAGGATGGACATGATGGTTTAACATTTGCAGGCATCTGCTGTATGATTTTGGAGCACAAGTCACATAGGAGTTGATTTTCTAAAGGCAAATAGGCTGTTTATTTTGCAAGGATATTTACAATTCTATGGGGAAATTTCACTTAGCTTAGTAAATGCAGTGAAAATTTCCTCTGCAAGGAGCAACCAATTGCATGCAAGGAAAATAAAAAACAATGGGCCGGATTCAGAAAGAAGTTATGTCTGCGTATCTATTGATACGCCGTGTAAGTTCTAGGATGCGCCGGCGTATCTTTTTTCTGTATTCAGAAAGCAAGATATGCCGGAATTTTGCTAAGATACGAGCTGCGTAAGTCTCTTACACCGTCGTATCTTAGGTGCATATTTACGCTGGCCGCTAGGTGGCGGTTCCGTAGATTTACGCGTCGAATATGCAAATTAGGTAGATACGCCGATTCACAAACGTAGTTGCGCCCGGCGTATCTATTTGCGTCGTTTACGTAAGGCGTCGGACCAGTATAAATTTACCCCTGCTATATGAGGTGCAGGCAATGTTAAGTATGGACGTCGGGACAGTGTAAAATTTTCCGTCGTTTGCGCAAGTCGTTTGCAAATAGGCCTGTGCGTAAGTTACGTTCACGTCGAAAGCATTGACTATTTGCGACGAGATTTCGAGCATGCGCACTGGCATATGTCCACGGCCGGCGAATGCGCCGTTCGATCGGCGCGTCATTTACGTTGGGTCACGAGTCATTAACATACAACACGCCCCCTACCTGCCTGTTTTGAATTACGCGAGCTTACAACGGCCCATTTACACTATGCCAACGTAACTTACGGCGCAAGTTCTTTCTAAATAAGGAACCTGCCTCACTAAGTTACGGCTGCGTAGTGTATCTGAGATACGCTACACCCGCCTAAAGATAGGCGATTGTTTCTGAATCTGTTCCAATGTGTTTTTCTGTATGTGACTGAATGACAGTCAGAAGAGCATCACCCCCTTGGGTTGCTATTGAATATCAAATTCAAGATATGTCTGTGTTTCTGGTCTCATGCATGAAACATTGTTCAGTAGCAGACAGATGTTACTGTGGGAGAGAACATCACATGAGCACATGGTCCTAAAACAGATATAAGAAATGTTTTACTATTCTTCTTCATACAGTGATTATAAAGTCTTATTTTTTTTATACTTACCTCCTGTGTGCAGTTGGTTTTGCACAGAGTAGCCTGGATTCTCCTCTTCTCGGGTCCTTCTGCAGCTCCCCTGGCTCCTCCCTCTCCTGGCTCCTCCCTCCTGTTAAGTGCACTCACAGCAAGCAGCTTGCTATGGGGGCACCCAAGCCCACAGCTCCTTGTGTCCATTCAGACACATTGCCCCTGTTCGGCACTGCCCCGTCTCTCTCCTGACTAACTGACTTCGATTGACAGCAGCGGGAGTCAATGGTGATGCTGCTGTGTCTCAGCCAATCAGGAGGAGAGTCCCAGGCGGCTGAGGCAATTGTGGACATCGCTGGAGAGAGATGGGGCTCAGGTACATATTAGGGGGGTGCTGGGGCGGCTGCTGCACACAGAAGGTTTTTTATCTTAATGCATAAAACCACTTTAATGTCGCTTGCGGGTTATACATACCTATCCTCTGGTGCTCTAAAATAAGTGAACTCTATACCATGGAGATCCCACATCTGCAAAATATCACAAGGACATAAAATGTAGACATACTTGGTTCTATTGAGTGGAATGCCAATGTTCCCAGGAATATAAAGGTTACATGATGGGAAACAAACATTTGCCAAAGCTTGGAAATCCCTGTTCTTAATAATTGCTAAAACTAAACATAGAATTAAAAAAAAATATGTCTATCAGTTATTTGTCCATCCCACTTCTGTAGTCCAAACTTCCATTGTCCAAATTCGAATTAGGAGATATTTACTCACCTCAATACAGGACATTTGTACCCCCTTCCTACCCAAGGCAATTTTCAGCTTTCAACACTGTCATGTTTTAATTGACTAAAATTGAGAAAGGGTCCTGTGAGACTCCACTCACCAGATGCTTAGTGAACTGTATTAAGTGTAGCTGCTAGCCTTAAATACGTCTCACAAATCGTACAAATATGAATACACTGAATACATACGCTGCGCTTGAGAATGTGTAATGCACACCTAAACAGACTGGATACCGAAGTGCATACATCAATACAAAAATAGAATAAATATAGGTAAAAAATAAATATTACTGTATTTGCTGGCATATAAGACTACCTTTTACACGTAAAAAACTGGCCAAAAAGCCAGGTTCTTCTTATACGCCGGGTCAGCTGCTCGGATGCCTACTGGATGTGAGGTAATACTGTATGTAGCTTTGGCTACATACAGTATATACCACTTAACCAATCCCGGTGAGTGATGTATTCAAATGAATACAGAGCCTGCTCCGATTGGGGTAAAACCCTCTGCCATTCTGAGCAGGCTACATATAGTAGCCTGTGTAGCCTGCTCGGACTGGCTTTAAAAGTCAGAGAGGCGTGGACTGATAATGTTAAAGCCTCTGCCAATCCAAGCAGGCTTTGTTTTCATTAATAGAATACATTGCTCGCCATGATTGGCTCCAACTCCAGCAAGAAGGAAGAATAATATGGCTCCAGCTCCAGCAAGAATGATGAAGAATATGGCTCCAGAAGGAAGAAATATGAAGCGTCGGAAGCCTCGGAAGGGGCGTCACCTTATATGGTGAGTACAGGCAAAAATCTTAAAAAACTGTAATATTAGGGGGTCATCTTATACGCCCGGTCGCCTTATATACCGGCAAATACGTTAGTCAATGCGTGATGTGACAGTTAAAAATAAACAACAATGGAATGCTAAAATTATGTAATGCACAGCCAATCAGTCTGGATACCCAAGTACATACATAGCATAAATATAATATATATATGTACAGGCATACCCCGCTTTTAAATACGCAATGGGGTTTATTTACTAACGCTGGAAATCGCAATATCAGGCTCACTTCTGCATAGAAACCAATGAGCTTCTAACTTCAGCTTGTTCAATTAAGTCTGGTAATAAAACCTGGAAGCTCATTGGTGTCTGTGCAGAATTGAGCCTTATATTGCGCTTTCCAGCCTTCGTAAATAAACCCCATTGTGTACTTAAAAGTGGGATATGCCTGTACTCTGTTTTTATTGTGTTGACACTAGCCTGTATGCTGTTTTAGGAATAAGTAAACACATGGCAACTCCTATTAACCACTTAAGACCCGGACCAATACGCTGGCAAATGACCCAAGGGGTTTTTGCGATTCGGCACTGCGTCGCTTTAACAGACAATTGCGCGGTCGTGCGACGTGGCTCCCAAACAAAATTCGCGTCCTTTTTTTCCCACAAATAGAGCTTTCTTTTGGTGGTATTTGATCGCCTCTGCGATTTTTATTTTTTGCGCTATATACAAAAATAGAGCGACATTTTTGAAAAAAAATCAATATTTTTTACTTTTTGTTATAATAAAAAACCAATAAACTAAATTTTAGTCAAACATTTAGGCCAAAATTTATTTAGCCACATGTCTTTAGTAAAAAAAAAATCGCATTAAAAAAAAAATAGCTACCTAGCGGGAACAGCGACACTAATACAGCGATCAGAAAAATGATCGCTTAGTGACGCTGGCAATAGGGAGTGAAAGGGTTAACTAGGGCAGTGATCAAGGGGTTAAAACTTTATTGGGGGGGGTGGGGGGGGGCTACCCTGACACTACTGACTGTCTGACTGTCACACTGTCTGTCACACTGACACTAAATACAGTAATCATACATGATTACTGCATTCAGTGACACTGTGACAGGGGGGAGGGGGGGGGGGGGCGATCGCGGGGGTTAAATGTGTGTGTCAGTGTGCTGTTTGGTGCAGGACTTACTTGTTCTGTAGTGATCTCTCCTCAGCGGCGCTTGAAACAAACGCCGAGGGAGAGATCACGTCGCTTCCTCCTTCCTGTGTTTACACAGGAGGAGGAAGTGACAGGTCAGGCGGGCGCGCGCATTGGCTGGGAGCGATCCGGAGGGGGCGGATGAAAACTGATAGCCGCCCCCACTTGTCGGATCGCTCCTGCAGCCGCGCGGACCGCCGCATGTACGGGGGGGGGGTCCGATCGGACCCCCGATCCCCCCCAAGGCACCAACGTATATATACGTTGATGTGCCTGTCGGTGCCATTCTGCCGACGTAAATGTACATGCGGCGGTCCTTAAGTGGTTAAAGTAACAACACAGTGCTGATGGTCAGTGAATTTATTTCAGAGGGTAGTGGGTGTGTATATGTGTAAATAAATACAGTATATAATGTAACCACAAAGCTTCCCCTAAGGCTTCATGTACATGGGACGCTGTTTAACCTATCCTGAATTTACCTTAACAGCTAGAAACCTATGTCTAAAAACTGTTTAGCCACATTTGCATACAGAATTAAGCTGCATTTGCGTCTAGAAGCATTTTTTTTTTGTTAAAATGTCCAAATGCAGGTTACCATATTTAGCATTTTTTTGCCTTACTAGATTAACCATCTCCATACAGGGCACTCCCACCCCCTTCCTGCCCAAGCCATTTTTCAGCTTTCAGTGCTGTCACACTTTGAATGACACATTTTTATCATTTACAAAATAGGGTATAGATTTAAGCATTTTTTCTTCGTACTAGTAATGGCGATGATCTGCGATTTTTATCGTGACTGAGATATTTCTGCGGACACATCGGATACTTTTGAGACATTTTTGGGACCATTCACATTTATACAGCGATCCGTGCTATAAAATTGCATTGATTACTGTATAAATATGATTGGCAGGGAAGGGGTTAACACTAGGGGGGCGATCAAGGGGTTAAGTATGTTCCCTAGGGAGTGATTCTAACTGTGATTCTAACTGTGGGGGGAGGGGACTGACTGGGGGAGGTGACCGATCTGTGTCCCTCTGTACATGGGACACATCATCAGTCTCCTCTCCCTGACAGGACGTGGATCTGCGTATTTACATGGTCCTGCTCAGTTACTGGGCAATCGTGGGTTCCTGGTGGACATCGCGGCCGCTGGGTACGCGCATTGGGTCCCGAGTGACGCGACAGGTGCGTGCGCCCCCTAGTGGCTGGGCAAGGTAAAGACGTCATATGACGTCCGCCCAGAATAAGAGCTGTCTCGCCGGGTAGCTAATGGTTAAAGTGGTTGTAAACCTAGTTTTACCTACCGGTAAGCCTATAATAAAGCTTGCACAGTTTAGATGATATTCACTGTATATGCTTGCGGCAACGTCATCAGTGCATGCGCACTGAAGAAACGGCCCGCTCTTCAGGGCCTGTGCTACGCTGTGACCGGCAGTTTCAGCGCAAATGCGCGGGATTGACAGTGTGCAGGGACCTCTGCAACAGCGTCAATCTAAGGTAAGTATTTCATAATGAGCTAGTATGTGATGCATACTAGCTCAATATGCCTTTGTCTTGCAGGTTTTTTTGTTTTTTTTGTGTTTACAACCACTCATTAAAATCTCATATAATCCTAAACATATTACTGGAATTTCAAACATAGTTATTAATATTGTAAATCTGCATCTTTCATCAAAATAACAACTGATGGTCCTACCATTAAGATCTTTGTTTTCTCCGTTTAATTTGTTTATTAAGTTTTGAAATAATAAACATAGGAATATGAGCAATAAATAGTTACGGTGGTAATAATAATATACAAGATTAAATTATAGTATGATAAATGGAGTATTTAGACCTTACACCTTACAGTACCTTATCATAAAAATTGTAGAAAAACATATTGAAAATAATATACTGTGAAAATAGAAGAATATAAAATGTGAGGTTAAATAGACCTATATGAATAAAAAGGTCATAGATATATGCAACACATATAATTTATTACTGTTATAAGTAAAGAGGTATATTTTATTACCACGTCTTATATGATATAAAGAAGGAGAGAAAAAAACGAAACAAAAAAAATAAGATCAGGTAGAGAGAAAGGTAGAAGACTGAGAAAGAAAAGGCAAGGAAAAATCAGATGGTAAGTAATCCAAATAAGAAGACAGATTTTCCGGGGAACCTATTGATAAAAAGATTGCATTATACATAAAATAGTTAATAATATACATATTTCTTAGAGAGTTATCTAGACCTGTAGGGTGAATGTATGACATCCATGGGGTCCATACTGTTTCGAAACAGATGGATGTTATAATTAGAGAATGTTTCTGATTTCGAAACGATCATAGCTTGGTTTACTTTATTTTTGGTTTCAGAGACTATTAACATTGTGGTCCTCTAAGCTTTAGCGATGGTCTGTTTTGCGGTGGTGGTGATCTGTAGTAAGAGTTTAAATTGAGGATTGGAGATATGGGCCGGTTTTAAATTTAAAAGTGCTGTAGTTAGATCAGGGTAAATAGAAATTGTAAATATTTTAGAGATTAAATTTCTT
Source organism: Rana kukunoris (assembly GCA_029574335.1). Classification (NCBI taxonomy): domain Eukaryota; kingdom Metazoa; phylum Chordata; class Amphibia; order Anura; family Ranidae; genus Rana; species Rana kukunoris. The sequence goes on from CM056052.1 coordinate 355,486,592, forward strand.
TCCAAATTTTATTTTTGCCAAGATCTTTGTTTTAGCTCTTTATGTTTTAAGGTGACACCATTCTGCCACTATCTACAAATTGCACTCCCTATCACATGGGCTTCAAATGGAGACTACAAATGGCTGTGCTTATTGCACAGACATGGTCCACTGCTGCTGCTATTGGAAAATTCAACTGAAAAAATATCAAGCAGCCTTGAATGCATATAGGAACTAGGTAGCTGCAAAAAAGGACACAGAATATCAGCAGCACTGAGATGCAATAAAAAATAAAAAAAATATGGCAGTTGTTTATACTACACAGTAGTGTATTGAACTACATGTCATTCAATTAGGGTTTATACCTTTGCCTTTAACTTTGATGGCATAGGAGCTAGACAAGGGGATCACCCAGAATTCAATGTACTAATAGCTACTATAATGATTCTCTATTTAGTAATTCATACTGGAGTTATTGTGTACAGATAAGAACATAATATCACTTTATTCTATTTTAATCCATTTTAATCAAAAAGAACAAATGAGGAAAAACAAATAAGAATATAATAGTGAATGGTTGATATTGATAGACATAAATTCTATTAAACACATATTTAACTTGTATTGAGCAATTTGCTTAGAATGTTCTTTTTTCATATAATCTATACTCATATATATATATATATATATATATATAAAATGCCCCATAACATTTATAAACACAAAATTAAGATAGAGTTGATCAACAAACACAGAATTTCTTTCTGGATGTTCAACAAGATATAATATGTGTGCTAATTTCCATGCAGATGTGTAATCATTCCAATGTACAGTTGTGGCCAAAAGTTTTGAGAATGACACAAATATTAGTTTTCACAAAGTTTGCTGCTAAACTGCTTTTAGATATTTGTTTCAGTTGTTTCTGTGATGTAGTGAAATATAATTACACGCACTTCATACGTTTCAAAAGGCTTTTATCGACAATTACATGACATTTATGCAAAGAGTCAGTATTTGCAGTGTTGGATCTTCTTTTTCAGGACCTCTGAAATTCGACTGGGCATGCTCTCAATCAACTTCTGGGCCAATTCCTGACTAATAGCAACCCATTCTTTCATAATCACTTCTTGGAGTTTGTCAGAATTAGTGGGTTTTTGTTTGTCCACCCGCCTCTTGAGGATTGACCACAAGTTCTCAATGGGATTAAGATCTGGGGAGTTTCCAGGCCATGGACCCAAAATGTCAAAGTTTTGGTCCCCAAGCCACTTAGTTATCACTTTTGCCTTATGGCCCGGTGCTCCATCGTGCTGGAAAATGCATTGTTCTTCACCAAAATGTTGTTGGATTGTTGGAAGAAGTTGCTGTTGGAGAGTGTTTTGGTACCATTCTTTATTCATGGCTGTGTTTTTGGGCAAAATTGTGAGTGAGCCCACTCCCTTGGATGAGAAGCAACCCCACACATGAATGGTCTCAGGATGCTTTACTGTTGGCATGACACAGGACTGATTGTAGCGCTCACCTTTTCTTCTCCGGACAAACCTTTTTCCTGATGCCCCAAACAATTGGAAAGAGGCTTCATCGGGGAATATGACTTTGCCTCAGTCCTCATCAGTCCATTCACCATATTTTCTGCAGAAGATCAATCTGTGCCTGATGTTTTTTTTGGAGAGAAGTGACTTCTATGCTGCCCTTCTTGACACCAGGCCATCTTCCAAAAGTCTTCGCCTCACTGTGTGTGCAGATGCGTTCACACCTGTCTGCTGCCATTCCTGAGCAAGCTCTGCACTGGTGGCACTCCGATCCTGCAGCTGAATCCTCTTTAGGAGACGGTCCTGGCGCTTGCTGGACTTTCTTGGGCACCCTGAAGCCTTCTTCACAAATGCAGTGGAATTTTTTTTCATGGGATTGAGTTAATTTTCATGGCAAAGAGGAACTTTGCAATTAATTGCAATTTGTCTGATCACTCTTCATAACATTCTGGAGTATATGCTATTTCCAATCTTAAAAACTGAGGCAGCAGACTTTGTGAAAATTAGTATTTGTGTCATTCTCAAAAATTTTGGCCATGGCTGTATACCAAAGTAGAAGGTAATAATGGAAATAATGGCATTTTACATTCTCCAAAATATTTGTGATCTATTATAATCACAACAAGATGTTTAGTAAAAACAGTTTTGTTCACTAATTCTAAGTATGAAAATAGAAGCATCTAAAAATAGAAAATAGAAGCATTTAAAAGGTGCCTATTAGAAAAAATTATGTTAATAGCCAAAAGAGTATCCATTCATAGGTTCAATTACATGCATGTGCTATAGAAAAGAGGACAAAATAATTTCCATATTATACAACTGGCGGGAAAGTAGGCTAATATTAGCCAGTTAAGCGTTCCAAGCTGAGTACACACCCACGTACGTAGCTGCTGGGACCTGCTGTCGATTTGGCAGCATATGTCACAAATTGTCCAGGCAGGCTACTATATTTACTGATTTCAGCAACAACAGTTGTTTTTGCTTGGTGCTTGTTAAAATGTAAAAAAACGATGCATTTTAGTTAGATTTTGCTTAGACAGGATATAGCTTATGTCCAAGCACATATTAACTACATTGCCACCCCTACCTCCCACCCCTCTTTAACCACTTCCATACCGGGCCTATTCTGGCACTCCTCTCCTACATGCAAAAATCATATTTTTTTTGCTAGAAAATTACTCAGAACCCCCAAATACTATATATGTTTTTTTTAGCAGATACCCTGGGAAGTAAAATGACAGTCATTGCAACTTTTTATCTCACATGGTATCTGGGCAATAATTTTTCAAAAGCTTTTTTTTTTTTATTAAATATGGTTTCATGAATTAAAAAATAACAAAATAGTAAAGTTAACACAATTTTTTGGGATAATGTGAAATATTATGTTACAGTGAGCAAACAGATACCTAACATGTCACACTTTAAAATTGCACACACTAATGGAATGGCACCAAACTTTAGTACTTAAAAATCTTACAGAGGAGGTCTAGTGCTAGAATTGTTGCTGGCGCTCTAACGCATGCAGCAATACCTCACATGTGGGGTTTAACCTCCCTGGCGGTATGATTCTTTCAGATTTTAGGTGCTTAAAGCGGTACCATTATTTGCAAGGGAATTTGGCGTTTTATACTGTAGGCTTGTAATTCTTAGGAATAACTCACTGAAATCTATCCAAACAAGAGTCTAATAGGCATCCCGGGTATGATTTTTTTTTTTTTTTATTAAAAATTATAATATAATAAATAGTTATAAAAAATTATAACAAATAATAATATAATTATAGTAAAAATTATTCAATAATGTAATCAAATCAAAATCACTGAAATTTGCTCAGTTGCAGAATTTTTGCTGTCATTATTTTTTTTTTTTTATGACGAATTTCCCCACAAATCGCTAAATTCTGCAAGTGATTCTGATTTATTATCGCTGTTTTTTAGCTGCTCTAACACAATTTTTGCCATAAAGGGACACTTTTGGTTGCTATGGGCAATCTACAGTTTGCAGGGAGAAAGAACAGTTTTTATTATATAAAATTACATGTAGTGTACAGGGCAGACCACTAGGGACATGGGGGGTGTGTATTTTTTACATACAGTACTGTAATCTATAAGATTACAGTGTACTGTATGTATAGTGTTTGTTTACATTTTTGAATTTGGCACCGTTCCCCCCCCTACGTCGCGACGCTCGCAGGGAAGGGAATCGGCGGTACACACAGCATCAGGCGGACATCCGGCCGCCGTGTACTGCGGAGATTCATCGCTGGATCGCAGAGAAAAGGTAAGTAAACTTTTTTCTGCATCCAGCGAGGCAAGTCCGTGTGTGGCACGGGGTTACCGATCTTAGCTTAAAAATCTCACCCCGTGCCACACACGGGAAGACCGACAGGGAGGTTAAACGGCGTTTACATATGCGGGCGGGACTTGCATGTGTGTTCGCTTCTGAGTGTGAGCTACCAGGGACAGGGGTGTTTTAAATACAATTTTATTTTATTTATTTTTTCCTAAATTTTTTTTATTTTTGCAGTTTTAAAAAAAATAAAAAAATTGTAATCACTTTTATTACTATTACAAGGAATGTAAACATCCCTTGTAATAGGAATATATCGTGACAGGTCCTCTTTATGGAGAGATACGGGGTCAATAAGACCCCACATCTCTCCTCCAGGCTGCAAAGCATGAGATCGTGAAAAAAAATTCACAATTTCATGCCGATAGCAGCGATTGCCATCATTACGTCTCGCCCAGGGCCTCCAACGGTCATAGAGATGACTGGTGACCATTTGATCACCAGAAATCTCTATGCTTCCCATCCAACGCCAGAGAAGTACCAAATGGTGGCAGGAGTGGGGGACGTCCCCTCCCGTCACCTATAAGAATGAATATATATATAAATAAAACACACTTCGGTGGTACAAATAATAACAGCAAAAACAGTATTCCAACAACTTTTACCAAGGGTTCACACACCTTCTATAATTATCGAATTGTAAAATATGTGAAAGTTGTATAAATATTGTATGAAAATATTTATAAATAGGCCCCTATAAATTATTGCAAAATTAATAGACCTACTGTTTAAAAAGGAACATGATTCTGGAGCTTAGTTGGTTAATATTGGCTTATTTTTTTTTGTTTACAAAAAGCTTTATTTGGAAGACAGGAAATAACAAAAATTCACAGTACAGAGTGGTAGGTTAATACGGTAATGGATAGATAAACATGGGGTATACAAAAAAAAGGTTGCATTGACAGGCAAAAAGTATATGAAGAAATATTGTGGTAATAGCTATTGGTAAAGGGGTTATGAAACATAATGGTCTATATCCAGATTCAGAACATAGATCTGTGATGTATGGAGAAAAGAAGATGAACATGACTGTTAAAGGAAAGAATACATGAGATAAAGAATAATAGATGGATTGAACATACTGTAAATATCATCCTTATGGAGGAGGCCAGTAAATCCATTTATTGTTAAAGATTTGTAAACTATCTGATAGTGACTGGTGGATTCTCTCCGATAATCTAAGTGCTTCCATCCTAGAAAGGATCTGGGACCAGAGTAAGACGGATGACCTCAGTTTAAAGCTATCATCCACTGGATAGAACTTATCAAGGAATGAACCAGTCTGTTGCAGGGAAGAGGGATATTTGGGACATTAGCATACAGTAAGCAAATTAGTGGGGAGAGGGTGATTTTTGATTTGCAGGTAGATTCTACTTTGTCTGTCACTGCCCGCCATATGGGATCTTATTTTATGCACAGGTGCTTTATTGGAAGCAATAAATAAGGGTGGTAACTTGCTACATATCTCTATTATATAAAAAAAAGTACTCACCTGCCTCTTAGAATGCTCACTGTATTCCCCAGGAATGTTGTGAGCACTCTTAATTAAAGTCCTTGCAATATGATAGTAGTAAATACTGATAATAGTAAGTGGAACAAGATAGTAAACCAAAAAAATTAGCACTGCATGGATCTTGGGATGCATCTCATCATTTTGTGGGTATGGGATGCAAGCTGTAAAGCTGACATTGTCTGACCCATTGATGTGTGCCACTTCAGAAAACACGGCTTCAGGGACTGCCAAAAGCATTGAAATAATCCAGATGGCTGCAGCTTTTAAACATGTCCACAGAACAGCACTCGATGTTTGGATATCCATTGGATTTACAATAGCCTTGTATCTACAAAAAAAAAAAAAAAAAAAACATATATTATACCAGGCATTAGAATGATCAGGTCTACATTGATGGGTGTCTCTTCTTAATAACTGAAAGTGCTGAATTGATTCAACTGGCAGTAAGCATGCCTGTAATTTCAGGCAACATAGTATTTAAGCGATACTCTGGATCTACTGATTGAATTGAGTGTATTACCAGAAAGAAACATGATGTATGTTTAGTCATTATTATAGAAATTCTACTCTTATTAACACGGTTTAACAATTTTAAAAATAACAATTATGTATCCAACTGAATCATGTATTGAAATTTTATGTTCTATTGTTTTAAAATGAAAGCTGAATTCCAGGAATTCAGCCACTTTGTAAAAAGGGAAGGGACAACATGAGTTCAAGGAGCTGCATGACATCTTCTGGGCTATTATTTACATTTGACAGGTTTATTGCTCTGCCAGAGACAGAGAAACTCAGAGAAGCCATGCCCACCCCTACCGTCTGCTGTCCATTCACAGAAGCCTTTGTATTTTGTGAATGTGATCACATAATACCAAGGCTTCTGTAATTGGACAGGAAGAGAGGAGGGGCAGGCATAAAAGCTGTAGCGACTCCCCTGTTCATGATGCAGTGCTCAGACGGATCTGTGCCGCTCTCCCAGAACTACAGTGAAAGCTGTCTTCTGTGAGTGCTATAAAGCTGTCAAGTATCAAGTAAAAAGTATCAAGTGTCATGCACCTCACTGGACTTAACTCATAGTGTGCGTTGATTTCTTGAAAAGGAGCTGATATCCAGATTTTCATTTATTTCAATTATTACAAAGAACATAACATTTACTTGAAGTAGAAAAACACTATACATTAAGTTGACCAATTGAATATTTAAATACCTTCATATAATCAGACCCAGATACAGTGCCTTGCGAAAGTATTCAGCCCCCTTCAACTTTGCGACCTTTTGCCACATTTCAGGCTTCAAACATAAAGATATAAAACTGTATTAAACTTGTAATTTTTTGTGAAGTATCAACAACAAGTGGGACACAATCATGAACGAAATTTATTGGATATTTCAAACTTTTTTAACCACTTAAGCCCCGGACCAATATGCTGCTAAATGCCCAAAGGCTTTTTTACAATTTGGCACTGCGTCGCTTTAACAGAAAATGTATAGCGTTTACAAAATAGGGGATAGTTTTATTGCATTTTTATTATTATTATTTTTTTACTACTAATGGCGGCGATCAGCGATTTTTTTTCATGACTGCGACATTATGGCGGACACTTTGGACAATTTTGACAAATTTTTGGGACCATTGTCATTTTCACAGCAAAAAATGCATTTAAAATGCATTGTTTATTGTGAAAATGACAGTTGCAGTTTGGAAGTTAACCACAGGGGGCGCTGTAGGATTTTGTGTGTGTTTACAACTGTAGGGGGGTGTGGCTGTAGGTCTGACGTCATCAATCGAGTCTCCCTATAAAAGGGATCACTCGATCGATGCAGCCGCCACATTAAAGCACGGGGAAGCCGTGTTTACATACGGCTCTCCCCGTTCTTCAGCTCCGGGGAGCGATCACTCCCCGCGGGTTCCCGACCACCGCATGTAGCGGGGGGGGGTCCCGATCGGACCCCCGACCCGCGCAAAGGCAGCCACGTATATATACGTGGATCTGCCTTACGGTGCCATGTTGCCAACGTAAATCTACATGCGGCGGTCGGGAAGTGGTTAACAAATAAAAAACTGAAAAATTGGGCATGCAAAATTATTCAGCCCCTTCACTTTCAGTGCAGCAAACTCTCTCCAGAAGTTCAGTGAGGATCTCTGAATGATCCAATGTTGACTTAAATGACTAATGATGATAAATAGAATCCACCTGTGTGCAATCAAGTCTCTGTATAAATGCACCTGCACTGTGATAGTCTCAGAGGTCCATTTAAAGCGCAGAGAGCATCATGAAGAACAAGGAACACACCAGGCAGGTCCGAGATACTGTTGTGGAGAAGTTTAAAGCTGGATTTGGATACAAAAAGATTTCCCAAGCTTTAAACATCCCAAGGAGCACTGTGAAAGCGATAATATTGAAATGGAAGGAGTATCAGACCACTGCAAATCTATGAAGAACTGGCCGTCCCTCTAAACTTTCAGCTCATACAAGGAGACGACTGATCAGAGATGCAGCCAAAGAGGCCCATAATCACTCTAGATGAACTGCAGAGATCTACGGCTGAGGTGGGAGACTCTGTCCATAGGACAACAATCAGTCGTATACTGCACAAATCTGGCCTTTATGGAAGAGTGGCAAGAAGAAAGGCATTTCTTAAAGATATCCATAAAAAGTGTTGTTTAAAGTTTGCCACAAGCCACCTGGGAGACACACCAAACATGTGGAAGAAGGTGCTCTGGTCAGATGAAACCAAAATCAAACTTTTTGGCAACAATGCAAAACGTTATCTTTGGCGTAAAAGCAACACAGCTCATCACCCTGAACACACCATCCCCACTGTCAAACATGGTGGTGGCAGCATCATGGTTTGGGCCTGCTTTTCTTCAGCAGGGACAGGGAAGATGGTTAAAATTGATGGGAAGATGGATTGAGCCAAATACAGGACCCTTCTGGAAGAAAACCTGATGGAGTCTTCAAAAGACCCGAGACTGGGACGGAGATTTGTCTTCCAACAAGACAATGATCCAAAACATAAAGCAAAATCTACAATGGAATGGTTCACAAATAAACATATCCAGGAGTTAGAATGGCCAAGTCAAAGTCCAGACCTGAATCCAATCGAGAATCTGTGGAAAGAACTGAAAACTGCTGTTCACAAATGCTCTCCATCCAACCTCACTGAGCTCGAACTGTTTTGCAAGGAGGAATGGGCAAAAATTTCAGTCTCTTGATGTGCAAAACTGATAGAGACATACCCCAAGCGACTTACAGCTGTAATCGCATCAAAAGGTGGCGCTACAAAGTATTAAGGGGGCTGAATAATTTTGCACGCCCAATTTTTCAGTTTTTTATTTGTTAAAAAAGTTTGAAATATCCAATAAATTTCGTTCCACTTCATGATTGTGTCCCACTTGTTGTTGATTCTTCACAAAAAATTACAAAAAATTACAGTTTTATACCTTTATGTTTGAAGCCTGAAATGTGGCAAAGGTCGCAATATTCAAGGGGGCTGAATACTTTCGCAAGGCTAGACAACTAGAATAACCTTTGGTCTTCAACAGATATAACGTAATCTTTATTTCCCTTAACAAGTACCAGTAATTCACTCATTACTGCAATATTTAGCAGCAGAAAGCAAACCACAACACTATTCATATATGTGCTATACCTCCTCTGCATACCTATGCTAAAGCAAGATTGCATTAGTTAATCCAGCTTTCACTAATTCAAAACCCAGTACAGTTATCTTTAATATAGAGAAACCTTTATTTTGCCTATGCAGAGCTGAGTAGAAATGTCACCTAACTACTACCCTTCCCCATCATCAAATACTCATACTGTTTCATTTAGCCATTGGAAGTAGGAATGAACTTTATGTTCGAGTTGAACATGAGTTTGACTCAAACAGTGAACAATTAGGGGTGTTCGCGGCAAATTTGAAAAGCCGCAGAACACCCTTTAACCCCCTCAGTGGTATTACCGAGTCTGAGCGATAGCGATTTGTGGGGAAATTCATCAAACACAAAAAGTAATGACAGCGACAATTCTGCAACTGTGCAAATTTATTGAATAATTGTTATTATAATTACATTATTATTTGTTATAATTATTCATAGTTATTTATTATAATATAATTTATGATTTTGTTTTTCAAACTTTATCATATAGGGGATGTTTACCAAATTTTAGTGATTTATTCCTAAGAATTACAGGCCTACAATATAAAACGCCAAATTTCAATGCAAAATAATGGTATCGCTTTCAGCACCTAAAATCTGACATAATCATACCGCCAGGGAGGATAAAAGTCTATGGGAGAAATCAAAAGTGCTAATTTTAAAGGTTAATTTGCAAGTTATTGTCATAAAGTGTTTGGGGACCTGGGTGCTGCCCCAGGGGACATGTATCAATGCAAAAAAAGTTTTAAAAACTGACTTTTTCGGGAGCAGTGATATTATTAATGATTATTATTAACAACCAGCTGTCGTTACTGAAGCAAGAACGCAGAAGGGCAGAATCTGCCTGGAAAAGATGTTCTTCAGAGCTAAATTTATCCATCTACAAGGCGACTACGAGAAAATACCACAAAGGAATTTTCGAAGCCAAGAAAAAGTATTTTTCGGAGGCTATCAACGGTGCCCTAAACCGCCCCCGTGAACTCTTCAAGATGGTCACCCAGACCATGAAACCAAGTTGCATTGAAGCCCCCAGTTCGGACACACAAGAATTTTGTGATGAACTATCGGATTACTTTGTTAATAAAATCGAGGCAATCCGTGAAAGCATTCAGCAAAACAATTCCCCCCTCAGCCCTCCCTGCAGCCTCTCACACAACACCCATAGTAATTCTCCGATATCAGGTAAGTTTACCCTGGAACCCATCCCCATTGAGACCACCAAGAATATCATTGGCGCTTTGCGTAATGGCACAGCGCCAAATGACATTATACCCACTAAACTGCTGAAGGAATGCGCCTACATCCTGGCTCCTCCCATCACGCAGCTTATCAACCAGTCTTTCCTGGAGGGCATAGTGCCCTCACAGTTGAAAGAGGGTACAATCCTACCCATCATGAAGAACCCCTCCCTGGACCCCAAGGACCCACTACACCGCCGTCCCATAACAAGCCTCAACACACTTTCAAAAATAATGGAAAAAGTAGTGGTACAACAGCTGCAACAGCATCTAGATACCTACAAGCTACTTGACCCATTGCAATCTGGCTTCCGTCCCGGACACGGGACGGAAACAGCATTGCTGAAAGTATGGGACGATGTTCTCAAGGCCGCAGACGAAGGAGAATCCTGCCTTCTAGTTCTGTTGGACCTAAGTGCCGCTTTCGACACGGTAGACCACAAACTGCTGCTGACTCGGCTTGTTGAAGTAGCCAGAGTCGCAGAAGGCGATTTATCTTGGTTCTCCTCTTTTCTGGAAAACCGATCGCAAACCGTGAAGTTAGGATCGTTTACGTCTGAGAAACGCACAGTGACATGCGGAGTCCCTCAAGGATCGCCCCTGTCACCAGTGCTGTTTAACATTTATCTTCGTCCTCTTTTTGAGATTATCAGCAGCCAAAAACTGCTCTACCACTCATATGCAGATGATACGCAACTGTATTTCCGCATCTGCAATAGACAGGATCACCACCTCAATCTAGAGACATGCCTCTCTTTGATAGAGGACTGGATGACAAAGAGTTATCTTAAACTCAATGGAACGAAAACAGAACTTCTCCTGTTTCACGCCAAGCGCAGGAATCAACTTTCAACAGCGTGGACCCCCCCGCCTATTTTGGGCAAGCTCATCTCCCCTAGCGCCAAAGTCAAAAGCCTAGGAGTCATTTTTGACTCCTTTATGACAATGGATGCACAAATAGGGTCAGTAGTCAGCGGATCTCACCATCTACTGCGCCTACTACGCAGACTCACTCCGTTCATCCCTAAAGAAGATTTACCGGTCGTGGTGGGAGCAGTTGTAAACTCCAGGCTGGATTATGCAAATGCCCTTTACCTCGGACTCCCCAAGTACCAAATCGCTCGTCTGCAAGTCGTTCAGAATACGGCCGCCAGACTTGTGATAGGGAAAAAACCTTGGGAATCCATCTCACCTTCACTGCGAGCCCTTCACTGGCTGCCAGTTAAAGACAGAATTGCTTTTAAAGCTCTCTGTCTTACGCATAGATGTGTCCATGGGAATGCCCCCCTTTATTTATGCGAAATAATAAAGGCGCATAACCCCAATCGCGTTTTGCGATCCACGAATCAGAACCTGCTCCAGGTTCCGAAAGCCAACTTCAAGTCCAAAGGAGAAAGAAGATTCGCGATCCAAGGTCCAAGACTATGGAACGCTTTACCAACCAGCATTCGGTTGGAGGAGAACCACCTAGCATTTAGGAAAAAGGTCAAGACACATCTCTTTTGATATCAAAGGAGACAGGAACAACAAGCGCCCAGAGGCGATTCAGTTCGCATGTGCCGCGCTATACAAGTTTTTCATTCATTCATTCATAAAGTGAAACAATAAAAGTGAAATATTCCTAGGGGTGTATATAGTATGCCTGTAAAGTAGTGCATGTTTCCCATGCTTAGAAAAGTCCCTGCACAAAATTATATTTCTAAAGGAAAGAAAGTAATTTAAAACTACTTGCGGCTATAATGAATAGCCCTAAGAGTTTGTCCCACTCACCATGAATAGCAAGCCAGAAAACAAAGTCACCAAAGGTTTATTCAATCTAACAGGCTTTCAACAAAGTCTGCACCCTAAGGCCTCATACACACGATCAAATCTGTCTGCTGGAAACGGTCTGCTAGACCGTTTCAGCAGACAGATTAGATCGTGTGTACGGGCGAGCCGACGGATTTGGCCACCCGACAGATTTCAAAGCATGCTTTGAAATCTATCGGGTGGGAACCCGTCCGCCCGACATGTCTGCTGGTTAGTACACTTACCAGCAGACATGTCGTCTCGCACCGGCGCCGAATGGTTTCGGCGCATGCGCGGAACTGTTTTACTTCCTGGTGTCACCGACACGTCAGCGCGCTGTCTGCTGGCGGGGATTTTGGTTTGCTCGTGTGTACACGCGAGCAAACCAAAATGACAGCAGACAGATTTGTTCAAATCGGTCGGACAGACCGTTTTGAACAAATCTATTGCCTCGTGTGTACGAGGCCTAAGGTATGCCCCATGGATGCATTTCACCCTCATTGTGCTTATTTGTTGAGTTTGTAATGTTTTTAAGTGTATGTAGAGCCAAGACTGTTTTTTCCCCCAATATAGTAGGGAATGGTTAATGTCTGCTTTTTGTTTTTTGTGTTCTATCGAGAATTTTTGTTCACCTCATGTCCTAGCTACACAGCAAGAAGTAGGGGGAAATCTTCTAAAAGTGAAGAGAAATCAATGGCAACTTTAGGCCCTATACACTAGGGATAATAAGCTGTGTGGGCCTTCTTTTACCAACACCAGTCACATAGATGTCTATTGGCTGCATGAACACTATGGGGTTGAGTTACTAAAGGCAAACAGACTGTGCGCCTTTCAAAGTGCAGTTGCTCCAGAGTTTAGTAAATGAACTGAAGCTTCACTTTGAAAACATGCAAGGAAAAGAAAAAAAAACAGATGCACATGATTGGATGATGGAAATCAGTAGACTTTCTGCTCATTTACTAAGCTCTGAGCAACTGCTCTTGAAGAGTGCAACTACACTTTGCAAAGTGCACAGCCTATTTGCCTTTAGTAAATCAACCCCTATGTGCCCCAATGTGACATCTGTACTAGGCATGTGCAAAAGTGAAAAATTTGTTTCGTTTCGTTTCGTTTCAATTCGTCATTTAATAAATTTCGTTAAGTTAGGTTCGTTACATGTGTTGAATTCGTTTTCGGAATTCGTTCGTTTTCGACCGAATTTCGAAAAATACGGTCGAAATCGAAAATATTTCGACCGTTTTTCGAATTCGTTCGTTTTCGACCGAATTTCGAAAAAATCGGTCGAAATCGAAAATATTTCAACCAGATTAGAAAACAAATAGTCTCTTTTCTAATAGAATTTTTTTCGAATTAAATTCGAAAATATTTTTTTTTTTTTTTTTTTTTTTTTTTTTTTCGAATTCCGATCGAATTTAGTCCGCGGAATTCGGTCGAAAATGAACGAATTCGGAAAACGGTCGAAATTTTTCGTTATTATAGCAATTCGGAAATTCGTATGCATCCGAATGTCCGAATAATGGAAAATTCGTCCGAATTTCGATTCGGAACGAAACGAAATGCACATGCCTAATCTGTACAGGTGCCCAAACTCACCCTGGTTGTATTCGGGAAATTGCACCAGCACCCACATGACTATTACATGAGTCCATGCAGCCACATGTTAGGCCTCGTACACACGAGGCAATAGATTTGTTCAAATCTGTCCGTCCGACAGATTTGAACAAATCTGTCTGCTGGGATTTTGGTTTGCTCGTGTGTACACACGAGCAAACCAAAATCCCTGCCAGCAGAGAGCGCGCTGACGTGTCGGTGACGTGGCGGTGACGTTGACCCCGCCACGTCACCGCACCAGCAAGTAAAACACTTCCGCGCATGCGCCGAATCCATTCGGAGGCGGTGCGGGACGACATGTCTGCTGGTAAGTGTACTAACCAGCAGACATGTCGGGCGGGCGGATTCCCACCCGATAGATTTCAAAGCATGTTTTGAAATCTGTCGGGTGGCCAAATCCGTCGGCTCGGGCGTACACACGATCAAATCTGTCTGCTGAAACGGTCCAGCGGACCGTCTCCAGCGGACAGATTTGATCGTGTGTACGAGGCCTTACAATACACATCTATGGGACTGGTGGCACAGGGATGCATGCACTACCTGTCAAACCCCATGTCGGTAGCACACAACCGTGCAAGGGGCATGCAACCAATCACCCTGTATAAATGGGGCCTTTTAAATCTGGACTTTCATCATCTCCTAATCCAATTAAAATGGTCACTAAGACAAAAAGATTTTGTGACTCTATCCAGTGAGAACACAAATCAGTAATAGGTATAACTCTTTCTCAATGTTTCCTAAACTAAGGAAAAGATTTTCACTTCACATATACTTTATGCCTATAGGTATTACAATTAATGTTTTGTATTTTGTGTTCTATGTACAGTAAAACCTTGGATTGCGAGCATAATTTGTTACATACCACCATTTCTCAGCAAGAAACTGTTCAACACACTCAATATTTTTAAGATAAAGCTGATTTATCTCATGGTAAACGTTATGTTTACAGATTACACATTAGCATTATTGCTTCCGATTCAATGAGGTTTATTATTTGCAAATAGCTAGTATTGTCATGAGGGACAAGTATGTTCTGAGTGTGGCTTACATATTTATGGCCAAATGGGAAGAGAAGTTCATCTTTTTAAAGTGCTCTCCATGTCTTAAATACTGTAAATTGTACATAGATGGTGGAAATCTCTTTACAGCATTTTGAAATCTATAATTCCCGCGTACACACGATGAAGCTGACTGATGGTCCGTCGCGCCTACACACCATTGGTTAAAAAAACAATTGTGTCAGAACACGGTGACGTAAAACACAACGACGTGCAGAAAAAAATGAAGTTCAATGCTTCCAAGCATGCGTCGACTTGATTCTGAGCATGCGTGGATTTTTAACCGATGGTCGTGCCTACTAACGATTGTTTTTTTTTCTATTGGTTAGGAATCCATCGGTTAAATTTAAAACAAGTTGGCTTTTTTTTAACCAATGGTTAAATAACCGATGGTTAAATAACCGATGGCGCCCCCACACGATCGGTTTGGACTGATGAAAATGGTTCATGAGACCGTTCCCATTGGTTTAATCGATTGTGTGTACGTGGCATTAAACCTATTAAAGGAGTAGGATAACAAAAAAGTACAGTAAAACCTTGAATTGCAAGCATAATTTGTTCCGGAAGCATACTTGTAATCCAAAGCACTTGTATATCAAAGCAAATTTTCCCATAAGAAATAATGGAAATTCAAATGATTCGTTCCACAACCATTTATTCATATGTCCTTCAGTCTATAGTCCATATAAAAATATTATAGCAATGTGATAAGTTGTGTAACCATAAAATGTCCATCCAAAAATGGCAGCCTCCCCAAGGGGATTTAAAGCACAATCCAGCAGGAGCTACAGAGTATAAAAGAGAAGAGAGTCACCTCTAAGTGTAGCAATATGGTTACATTTAAGGTGCAACACTTAGCAACTCACATGGTTGATGATTTAAATAGAGGCACATCTAAGTATGCAGGGATCTGGGGTAAGGCGATCCACATAGACGATTATCCTCACTGCCAGCTCTCACCACTGTCAGTCTGCAATCGTGACCGGGATGACTTCTGTGCAGTAGAGCAATCTGAAAGCGAGGCTTGAATCATGGAAGGGATGACATCAATGGTGGTGCGGATGGTGCGGATGGTGTGGACAGCTTTACCCTGGATCCCTGCATACGTAGATTTGCCTATTTTAATCATCAACCATGTGAGTTTCTAAATGTTGCATCTTTATTAAATGTAACCATATTGCTACACTTAGAGGCGCCTCTCTTCCATTTTATAGTTAGTTGTGACATGACGCTACTCTTATATCAAGATATCGCTTGTATATCAAGACAAAATTTATTAAAAAATGTTGCTTGTCTTACAAAATGCTCTCAGACCAAGGTTTTACTGTATATACAAAAGCTTTATTTTACAAATAAATGTTTTATGCATGACAGATGATTACCAGAGCACTATGAGATATCAAAAGAACATAGTAGTAATCATATCCTTTCAGAAACTATACATACAAACCTTAATCTCTTTTAAAAAATTTAAAGTAAAAATTACTTTGAGGTAAACATAACAATATTAACTGAAAACGTGAGCTCACTTATTTGTAGTGTTATCTCTCTTTGAGTAAATATCCATTTAACATCTCTGTTGCAATAAATTAGCTTGACAAAACAGTATTTTTTTCCATCACAAAAAGTGATCGTGTGTACCCGGCATAAGAATTGGTCATCTGCAATATAATACGTGTTTCCTTTTGGGTTTATTACCGCTTCATTACAGCTAGACCTTGTCCCTCCCCCAGCCTGTGTTGGAGAGTGAAGGAGAAGCATAAAATGGATATACTTATCTTTCTGTGACTCTGCTCTCTTCTCAGCATGCTTCCTGCACTTTATCACAGCAAATTAGCTTCAAATTCAGATACTTGCATTGCATGCATTAAAAAAAAAAATTTGATGATATATTAATCAACACAGAGCTGCATTTATTTGTGTCTTTTAATTTTATTTGGAGTTCAGCTTTAAAGTCTGTTCATTGTGTATTCATATTTTTCACACCAGATATTGATTAAAGAAACGTTGTATATGTAGTCTCCTGTGCGCTGGCAGTCGGTGCTCTTTAGCATTGTCATAGCACACAGAGAATTCTATTATTTATAATAGCATAAATATCCTCTTTAATACACTATTCCTGAGAGGTAATCTGAGAGAGCTGTTAACAGCTACCACAAGCCTTTCAAATTAAAATGGCATAAATCTATTGAATTTATTCTTGTCTATTAATTTTAATGCTGTAAGATCTTATAAGACATGTGCAGTAGACACATTTGAGGTTTAGCAGGAATAACAACGTTTTATCTCACAAAACAAAACAACGTTTTTCAAACTTCATTTTAAAAAACAACGTTGCCTACACACCATCGTTTTCTGAAAATGCTCTTACAAAGCGTGGCCATTGAAGCTCCTGTCTTATAACTTGCTTCTGAGCATGCGCAGATTAAAAAAGTCGTTTTAAATGTTGTTTTGCCCACACACAATAATTTTTTATGACACAAAAAAACGACATTTTGAAAAACGACACAAAAAATTTAAGCAGGTTCAAAAATTTTTTGGGTCGTTTTTCAGAAGACATAAAACTACGTTTTGCCCACACACAATCATTTTAAATGATGTTTTTTAAAACGTCGGTTTTTTTTCATCACAAAAAACGACCATGTGTACGCGGCATTAGATGTGATGGCTGCTTTAGTTTTCTTTTTTAAACTTTCTTTCCTTTATTTTTATCTAGTGATCCAGCCAGAGCAGTCTCTCTAGCAGTGGATAGTAAGTCCCCACAGCAGCAGCTCACAATTTTTATCAATATTGCAGCTCACCATCCTGTCACACACAACAATTAGTCCACTCTCTGCTCTGCACCCAGGTGACTTTGGCTGTTGGCCGATCTGGACTCGGCACTCCGGATCATGCTCAGGCTATTGGTATGCAGCAATGGTGGTGCACACTGGATAGCAGTGTGCACTCTCCAGGATCCCTCATGGCAAGAAAAAACTGTGTCCTGTTCAGCCTGAGAAAATGCAGCACCCCCCCCCCCCCCTCGTAGTCTCTCACTGGGAAATGCAGTTGAAAAGCTCTTGATTACAGTAGAGTCTCTCGCCTCTGGACTACAGTTCCCACAGTGCAGTGCTGTCTGACTCAATATATTGAATTATTCCTGCTCAGCAGCTCCCTCCTCTTGCTGATATAACTGTTAAACAGTTCAACACCAGAGAGTAGCTGCAGCCAGTGTTCCTTCCACTCTCCATTCTTAGTCAAGCACCTGGCTACACAGAAAATGAAGGCATCAAAAAGTTGACAATTTTATTTTTTCCTGGTCTTACGGTTCCTTCCCCTTTTCATTCTCCCTAGCCTTTCTATCCGCTCTGGCAAACATGTTAGTCAGTTTTTAGTGGCAAAATGTTTGATACCACAAATCGCTTGCCATCTGCTTTAATGCCCACACACAAGATAATTGGTGTTGAGATAACCAATATTTTTGTAACTGGAAAACTCTAAAGCGGCGTACACACGGCCGAGGTTCTCGGCAGAAACCAGCGAGAACCTCGCTGGGAGCCGCATTCTGTCGCGAACCTCGGCCGTGTGTACGGATTCGACGAGCATCCCGTTGGGAATGCCGTCGAGCCGAAATAGAGAGCAGGTTCTCTATTTGCTCGATGGCTCGTCGGGATGAATGGCTGGTTGCCTTTCCCGACGGGCGGGTTGCCGAATCTGACGGCTGGCAGAGAACCTCGACGGGCGGAACGATGTGTTCCGCCCGTCGAGTTTCTCTGCCATGTGTACGCGGCCTAACGGACTGAAGTTCATTTTCATCGGTTCACAGACTGATGGTCTGATGGTCTGATGTGCGTACACACCATCAGTTTAAAAACCGATTGTGTCAGAACGCAATGACGTAAAACACAACGACGTGCTGAAAAAAACAAAGTTCAATGCTTCCAAGCATGCTTTGACTTAATTCTGAGCATGCACAGGTTTTTGAACCGATGCTTTCGTGTACTAATGATTGGTTTGGACCGATGGTCAGGCATCCATCAGTCCGATTTTAAAGCAAGCTTTAAAACTTTGGACTGAAGGACAACAGACTGATGGGCCATACACACGGTCGGTTTGGACCGATGAAACTGAACTTTAGTCCGTTTTCATCGGTTTGGACTGATCGTGTGTACACGGCCTAAGACAAAGACAATATGTCTGATGAAGCCACTAATGAACTTTTCTTATTTAACCACCTCCCACTAGTGCTATAACCAAAAGACGGCTACAGCGTGGACTCACATTCATGGGAGGGTGTCCATAGATGTCCTCACGAGAATACACTTCCCACGCGCCCACATCGGGAAGAACCTGTAATTACTGTGTCCCTTGGTCACAGCCAATCACAGATAGTGATAAATGGTCAAACACATCAGCCTTTTAATGCTTGATCACTGTGTCCAAAGACAAGAGATCTTAAATTTAAAGGAGTATTCCGAAGCAAAGTTTTCCTAGGGGAAAAAGAGCATCATACAAAGTTATAATACATTTAAATGTACTCACGTTTTCCTTGTGGTCTTCTTCCCGGTCTTCTTCTCCTTTTTCTCTCCGGCCGGAAGTTGTCTTTTGATGACACTCGACTTTCTTTTCTTCCTCGTCCGTCGCCATCTTAGCCCGGTGACTCATCAATCCCATGAGTCACCGCGGGCTGCGCCGGCCTCCCCGCCCGGAGTCGAATACTCCCCCTTACTAATTTATTCATGTATGCGCTGAGCTGAGCTGCCATTGGCTCAGCACAGCAAACGCCTATTGGTGCTCTGTCATCCAATCAGCGGTTACGTACCGCGCATGCGCTACTCTGCATCTAGGAAGGGAAGCTGTCATTTGTCCCTATACAGTATTCCTACTAAGCCCCCATACCCTGCTCTCTCTGCAACCATGCCATCCGCTCTCTCTCTGCCCCACACCCTGCTATCTGCCCCGCACCCAGCTATCTGCCCCGCACCCAGCTATCTGCCCTGCTATCTGCCCCGCACCGAGCTATCTGCCCCGCACCCTGCTATCTGCCCCGCACCCAGCTATCTGCCCCGCACCCAGCTATCTGCCCCGCACCCAGCTATCTGCCCCGCACCCAGCTATCTGCCCCGCACCCAGCTATCTGCCCTGCTATCTGCCCCACACCGAGCTATCTGCCCCACACCGAGCTATCTGCCCCACACCGAGCTATCTGCCCCACACCGAGCTATCTGCCCCGCACCCAGCTATCTGCCCCGCACCCTGCTATCTGCCCCGCACCCTGCTATCTGCCCCGCACCCAGCTATCTGCCCCACACCGAGCTATCTGCCCCACACCGAGCTATCTGCCCAAAAACCGAGCTCTCTGCCCCACACCGAGCTATCTGCCCCGCACCCAGCTATCTGCCCCGCACCCAGCTATCTGCCCTGCTATCTGCCCCACACCGAGCTATCTGCCCCGCACCGAGCTATCTGCCCCGCACCCTGCTATCTGCCCCGCACCCAGCTATCTGCCCCGCACCCAGCTATCTGCCCCGCACCCAGCTATCTGCCCCGCACCCAGCTATCTGCCCCGCACCCAGCTATCTGCCCCGCACCCAGCTATCTGCCCCGCACCCAGCTATCTGCCCCGCACCCTGCTATCTGCCCCGCACCCAGCTATCTGCCCCGCACCCAGCTATCTGCCCTGCTATCTGCCCCGCACCGAGCTATCTGCCCCGCACCCTGCTATCTGCCCCGCACCCAGCTATCTGCCCCGCACCCAGCTATCTGCCCCGCACCCAGCTATCTGCCCCGCACCCAGCTATCTGCCCTGCTATCTGCCCCACACCGAGCTATCTGCCCCACACCGAGCTATCTGCCCCACACCGAGCTATCTGCCCCACACCGAGCTATCTGCCCCACACCGAGCTATCTGCCCCGCACCCTGCTATCTGCCCCGCACCCAGCTATCTGCCCCACACCGAGCTATCTGCCCCACACCGAGCTATCTGCCCCACACCGAGCTCTGCCCCACACCGAGCTATCTGCCCCACACCGAGCTATCTGCCCCGCACTGCCCCACACCGAGCTGCTATCTGCCCCACACCCTGCTATCTGCCCCACACCCTGCTATCTGCCCCACACCCAGCTATCTGCCCCACACCCTGCTATCTGCCCCACACCCTGCTATCTGCCCCACACTCAGCTATCTGCCCCACACCCTGCTATCTGCCCCACACTCAGCTATCTGCCCCACACTCAGCTATCTGCCCCACACCCAGCTATCTGCCCCACACCCTGCTATCTGCCCCACACCCAGCTATCTGCCCCACACCCAGCTATCTGCCCCACACCCTGCTATCTGCCCCACACTCAGCTATCTGCCCCACACCCTGCTATCTGCCCCACACTCAGCTATCTGCCCCACACTCAGCTATCTGCCCCACACCCAGCTATCTGCCCCACACCGAGCTATCTGCCCCACACCGAGCTATCTGCCCCACACCGAGCTATCTGCCCCACACCGAGCTATCTGCCCCGCACCCAGCTATCTGCCCCGCACCCTGCTATCTGCCCCGCACCCTGCTATCTGCCCCGCACCCAGCTATCTGCCCCACACCGAGCTATCTGCCCCACACCGAGCTATCTGCCCAAAAACCGAGCTCTCCCCACACCGAGCTGCCCCACACCGAGCTATCTGCCCCGCACCCAGCTATCTGCCCCGCACCCAGCTATCTGCCCTGCTATCTGCCCCACACCGAGCTATCTGCCCCACACCGAGCTATCTGCCCCACACCGAGCTATCTGCCCCACACCGAGCTATCTGCCCCACACCGAGCTATCTGCCCCGCACCCTGCTATCTGCCCCGCACCCAGCTATCTGCCCCACACCGAGCTATCTGCCCCACACCGAGCTATCTGCCCCGCACCCTGCTATCTGCCCTGCTATCTGCCCCGCACCCTGCTATCTGCCCCGCACCCTGCTATCTGCCCCGCACCGAGCTATCTGCCCCGCACCCAGCTATCTGCCCCACACCGAGCTATCTGCCCCACACCGAGCTATCTGCCCCACACCGAGCTATCTGCCCCACACCGAGCTATCTGCCCCACACCGAGCTATCTGCCCCACACCGAGCTATCTGCCCCACACCGAGCTATCTGCCCCACACCGAGCTATCTGCCCCGCACCCAGCTATCTGCCCCGCACCCAGCTATCTGCCCTGCTATCTGCCCCGCACCGAGCTATCTGCCCCACACCCTGCTATCTGCCCCACACCCAGCTATCTGCCCCACACCCAGCTATCTGCCCCACACCGAGCTATCTGCCCCACACCGAGCTATCTGCCCCACACCGAGCTATCTGCCCCACACCGAGCTATCTGCCCCACACCGAGCTATCTGCCCCGCACCCTGCTATCTGCCCCACACCCAGCTATCTGCCCCGCACCCAGCTATCTGCCCCGCACCCTGCTATCTGCCCCGCACCCAGCTATCTGCCCCGCACCCAGCTATCTGCCCTGCTATCTGCCCCGCACCGAGCTATCTGCCCCGCACCCAGCTATCTGCCCCACACCCAGCTATCTGCCCCACACCCAGCTATCTGCCCCACACCGAGCTATCTGCCCCACACCGAGCTATCTGCCCCACACCGAGCTATCTGCCCCACACCGAGCTATCTGCCCCACACCGAGCTATCTGCCCCACACCGAGCTATCTGCCCCACACCGAGCTATCTGCCCCGCACCCAGCTATCTGCCCCGCACCCTGCTATCTGCCCCGCACCCAGCTATCTGCCCCGCACCCAGCTATCTGCCCCGCACCCAGCTATCTGCCCTGCTATCTGCCCCGCACCGAGCTATCTGCCCCGCACCCTGCTATCTGCCCCGCACCCAGCTATCTGCCCCGCACCCAGCTATCTGCCCCGCACCCAGCTATCTGCCCCGCACCCAGCTATCTGCCCCGCACCCAGCTATCTGCCCTGCTATCTGCCCCGCACCGAGCTATCTGCCCCACACCCAGCTATCTGCCCCACACCCAGCTATCTGCCCCACACCGAGCTATCTGCCCCACACCGAGCTATCTGCCCCACACCGAGCTATCTGCCCCACACCGAGCTATCTGCCCCGCACCGAGCTATCTGCCCCGCACCCTGCTATCTGCCCTGCTATCTGCCCCGCACCGAGCTATCTGCCCCACACCGAGCTATCTGCCCCACACCCAGCTATCTGCCCCACACCGAGCTATCTGCCCCACACCGAGCTATCTGCCCCGCACCGAGCTATCTGCCCCGCACCCTGCTATCTGTATAGCATGCTCATACATAGAAATACTGTAAGGGAATGCTGTGACTTGTAGTTTTACTCCTGAGGTAATAAGCATTTCAATATAAATACATATAATGAAATGCTGCTTACATCAAGGGGAGAACTACAAGTCACAGCATGCCAATACAATATTTTTATGTATGTGAATGCTGTGACTTGTAGTTTTGGCTAAGGGAAGTAACATATGAAGGGGTTGTGTATATTCTAGTTTATTTTACCATGATGCGATGGTGATTGGTGCACAACTTCAGATTCTTCTGACGCTGCTGATTTAGGACTAGAGCATCTAGTAATGTAAGCTTTACGTGCTTACATTGCTAGATGCACGCTGGGGGGGGGGGGGGGCAAAAGATCATTGGAGCTCGGCTATCCAATAGAAGAGGACGCTTTTTAGGAGGCAGGGATAGGGAAATAGGTGAGAGAGAAGGGGCGTGAAATATTATAATTTAGGGAGGGGTCCGAGCGGGGGAGTTACAGGGGGAGGGAAGGTGATTACAGGAAGAGAGGAGCAGGCATGCTGGGAGAGCCTGTATTATCATGGTGGCCGTGGATGAGAACCAGGAAGTAAAGAAAACTAACAGAGGGAATAAAAAAAGAACTGCTGGGACGATTTTCATGAGAGTGACTTCTTTTAAAAGGTATTTTTATTGGCTACAATCTGGCATGTTGTGGAATGTGGCTTCAGACTACTCCTTTAAACAAATAAGCACATCAGCTGTTGACAGCTCTCCTTCCCTCACACAGAGACTGAGTATGAGAGAAGGAGAGAGATCTTTGCCAACAGTAAGTTTACTCTCATATTCTTCAGTGCTTTACTATGCCCATCAGTGTCGCACAGTGACAATCAGTACTGTATATTAATGCTGCTTCGTCCAAAAAATTTGAAAACTTGTGGAAAATTACATTTTCAAAAGACTCATTATGCCTCATAGAATATACGTTGGGGTGTTTGCCATTGTTCTGGTGTTTCAGGGCCTTCAAAAGTGTAATAGGTAGTCAAGAAACTAGATCTGTCATTTATATCCCTAGAAAACCGGACTGTACTCCTTGCATGTATAATAATTGTGTTGCGCTTAATACAAATAAAAAAAAAACAGTGAGTTCATAAGTCACCAACGTAACATAAAATATATGAACAGATGTCTTGATCATTGAGTCACCAACAAAATCCTCCACCTTTTGATAAACCTCCACCAATTTTAGGATGTGCTCTTACCAGAAAGCATTGACCACCTATTACGGTGGGTCAAAGAAGGCTCTTGTATCTCAAATGCTCTATCACCATTTGTTAGTCAGCATAGGAGAGATGGGGGAGATCATTCCAGGCAGCCAGTAGAGAAATCACAAGTCCTCTTATTTCAAGTGGATGCACCAAATGGCAAACCTCAGCAAGAGAAAAAAAATCCCACAATAGTATAAAATCTTAACAACAGGGCTTTTTATTAAAAGTAATGCACTTACATGCCGGCAGATAAAAAGCTAGGCTGTGAAAAAGTCTCACAAATGTGGTACTGCCATACTCAAGAGGAGTAGCAGAATGTGTTTTGTGGTATGGTTGCAAGTATGCATATGCCGTATGAGAGAATTAACCTGTTAATATGACAATTTTGTGAAAAACAAAAT
The DNA here is from genome assembly GCA_029574335.1 of Rana kukunoris. Classification (NCBI taxonomy): domain Eukaryota; kingdom Metazoa; phylum Chordata; class Amphibia; order Anura; family Ranidae; genus Rana; species Rana kukunoris. The sequence goes on from CM056052.1 coordinate 355,511,223, forward strand.
CCTTCATTTTCCAAAGAATTGTGGGAAAAAATGTCAACTTCAAAATTTCACCATGCCTCTAACTAAATGCCTTGGAACATCTAATTTCCAAAAAGGAGTCATTTGAGGGGTATTTGTACCGCCCTGGCTTGTTAGTGTCTCAAGAAATGAGATAGGCCTTGCATCAGTTTTGGTAAAAGTCTTGACATGTGTATCAGATTCAGGTAGTTCTTACTACTGCCATGTTTAGAACCTGTCACTAAGGCTGCAACAGATTCTACCAGAATGATTGTCATTTTGAAGATAAGCAAACTGGCAATAACTAAGGCCAGCTTAAAATTGCCATATGGGAGGGTGTTGTGTGTTCATTACTTTATTATTAAACTTGAATGGGCTGACTACACTTTCTGCTCTCCAAGACAATGCAACATTCATTACATTTGCCTGCCACTAAACCCTTAAGGATATTTTAATCAATGGAAAATGCTCTATTACATTCAAATTCAACACTTTTTTGCACCTCACTATGCCTTATCCCCTTCCTCTAAAGCCCCGTACACACGGTCGGACATCCAACAAAACTTCCCTTGGATTTTTGTCCTAATTGATTTGTCCGATCACACCCATAGCATACACACACTCGGACTTTTCCGGCAACCAACACGAACGTAGTGACGTTTGAACGTAATGCCGTGCGTTTAAAAGAGGAAGTGAAATTCTCCGACGTCACCCGTTGCGTTCCTTCAGCTACTCTATAGTTAGTTGATGTTTCGTGTGAGTGCTTTCCACATTTCCAGTTTCGTGCGTTTCAGAACGTTTGTGTCCGTTCGCCAAATTCCGAGATGTTGCGCGATCCTGCGAGAGAGCGTGCTGTTTACGGTCTAGGAGTTCTGGCTATTGCTCAAGCTCAGTCCAGGTCCAGGAGTAGGAGGAGGACTGTTTGGACCAAAAATTGGTTGCTTCGCCGTGAAGAATTTTGTCATATGCCATTGCTCAGGGAGCTGCAGGAAAACAATCCTAATGATTTTAGGAACTATCTTAGGATGTCAGATTCCTGCTTCCAGCGTCTTTTACATTTGCTGTCTCCATATATCACCAAGAAGGACACATGTATGAGGCCTGCTATTCCTGCAGAGCAACGGCTCATAGCCACTTTGCGCTATTTGGTGACAGGGAGAAGTCTCCAGGATATTAAATTTACTACTGGGATCTCTCCCCAGGCTCTGGGACACATAATTCCTGATACTTGCTGTGCCATTATTCAAGTCCTGCAGAAGGACTATATTCGGGTAAGTTATTTTATTTGATATCACATTATATCCATTTCCACAATGTTCAGTCCCATTCTTGTTAGAATCTGTTCAAATAATTTTTATTTGGTGGCATGCTGACTACTTTTCCTTGCCCTAAATACATATTTGCCTTCACTTACCTCCCTAGCAAGCTACCCTGGGACCCCAATTTGTAATTTGCCTTCCCTTAACAACCCTTATAAACTAGGGCATCTTAAAATGTTTATCCTTAAACTGGCAGCAGAGTGGCAGAGTAAATTTTTTGGGGTGCACAAACTGTTTATTAACCTTCCCCTTCCCAAATAGTGAATCATCTGATCCAAATATTTGTGTACTCTAGCTCAACATATCTTCATTATACCCCTTTTCTGCTTGTCATATTTGTCCCATTTTCTTAAAATGATATTATTATTTTTATTTAAATTTTAGGTATATGGTATGTTATTCTGTTGCCTCTGGTGTGCCAAGCCCAAAAATCAGAATGGCTTGCAACAAACATGAACCTTCATTTGTTCACCATATTGGTCACATTGAAAAGGAGAGATTTTTTTTACCACCCCCCAAACTTTAAACATTCAACCTCATCTCCATAACATTTTTGGAATGTGCCATCAGAGGGAGTCATGAAGCATATAAATGAGAATTATATCAAATTGTTAGTCCACAAACTGCTTGAATTGTTTCCTTGTTATGTTGCCCCTATAATGTATGTGTAAAAATAGGTTGCAATTTATTATGCTGAAGTAGTAACTAATTGTTCTTTGTTTGACTCCACAGTTTCCTTCCAACCCTCAGGAATGGCAGGATGTTGCGGCCCAGTTTGCCAATCTGTGGAATTTTCCCAATTGTGGGGGTGCCATTGATGGCAAACATGTCAGGATTGTTCCTCCGCCGGCCTCTGGCTCTTATTTTTATAATTACAAGGGCTTTAACAGCATAGTTCTTCTTGCTATAGTTTCTGCAAACTATGAGTTTATTTATGTTGATGTTGGTATGAATGGGCGTCATTCTGATGGAGGTGTGATGTCTCATACCGAATTCTATCACCGTCTTACTAATGGCACCTTAAGTTTGCCACCTGCGCAGGACAACGTGGAGGGCCTCAACTTTGTATTTGTGGCAGATGAGGCCTTTGCTCTTGGGGAACATCTGTTGAAGCCCTTTCCGATGAGGAACCTCACCCCTGAGCAACGGATCTATAATTACAGACTGTCACGTGCCAGAAGGGTGGTTGAAAACGCCTTTGGCATTATGTCAAGTCGTTTTCGGCTATTTCTTACTGCCATTCACTTGGCTGAATACAAGCTTAACCACGTGGTGTTGTGCTGCTGCATCCTCCATAATTTTCTACGGAGGAATGCTACCAACTACATTGGGTCTGGCAATACTGATGACCCCTCAGGTGGACGGGCAGCTGAAGACGCAGTAATGCCAGCCCTGCAACTTACCCGACCTGCTGTCTCCTCCCAGAATGCACGTCTTGTGCGTGAGCAGTATATGGACTACTTTGTTGGTAGAGGGGCAGTGCCTTGGCAGCAAAATGTCCTGTAGAGTTTGTTCTATCTATTTTTTTTTCCTCTTAAAAATATAAATTTTGAGCTACTGTTATCTGTGGTTTGGTTTTAAGTTTTTTATGTCCTTAGAATTTTGGGGAGAATTGTCAAAACTTTAGGGAAACAAGCAGACGTGCAAATACACCTTTCTAAACTTCAATACATCTATGTTGAGTATTATTATATTTTAGGGCTCTGCTACACCCCTTTTCGAATAATACACTGTCAATGTTCTTACCCTAAATTCTAAATATACTGGTAGTACTGATCTTATAAATAAGAAGCCACACCTTTTTTGGCAAAAACATTATTTTTTTAATAAGCACAATCCAATGTGCCATTTTTTTCTTTTACAAAAGTGCAAAACAGTGCTAGGTCATGAAGAATGCAATAATTCGTTAGTTATTTTTTTGGCGAGAAACATGCATCTTTTCCAACACAGCAATATACCTTGCCAAGTGGTTACAGCAGAAATTAAAACATTTTTGACAGAATTATCTGCCCAAAATATTATTATAAACACACAATATGTATGACCAGATGCAGTTTTGTTTATTCTGTGGCGCTTTTTTTGTGGGTCAAAAATGCATGCACAGTGCTCTCCAATGCGCTACGGGGGTTCTGGTTGGTTGTAGCTCACAACATGCAGTCATCCTTAGCACCTGAAACTGAACTATCATGTTGTGAGCTAGAGCCGACCAGAACCTTCATGGAGTGCATGTCAAACACTGTGCCTGCATCCTTGTCGCATACAAAAATGCACCCCAAAATAAACGGAACTGTGTTTGATGCAAAATGCCCCTTAGCACAGTCTTTCTCCACTCTCCTTCTGGTGCATTGCCAGATGTTTCACTTTTGCCATAGGTACATATTTTTTTTTTGGATGTGCATATGTCAAAATTGGTCAGGTATAGCCCTTCAAAATTGTAATATACTGTTTCTGGAAAGCACCAGAAGAAGAGGAGTAAATAAAAACTCAGCTGAGACACTTAAATCACACCAAAACATTATTTTTTTCAAAAATAAAGTATTGAAATAGCCTCAAAAGTCACATTTGCTAACATCTGCGTATTGCAAAGTGAATTAGTGCCATTTCTAAACAAATAACAAAACTCAGCCTGTGCTAACAAGTCTAGTTGCATCAAGTTCACAGAAAATTTAAATAACAGGAGGTCCAAATGTAAACTATCAACCTACGTCACAAAAACAGCTAAAATTTAGCTAACAGGTCGTAATAATCCCTGATTCGTCTCTGAACACCAGTGGCAGACTCCTTTAGATTTTCAAGCTCTGTCATTGCCTGCAGCATATCAGCACTGATCCGACCAATAGTGCATCCTGGTAGTTGGTGGCCTTGGAAGAAGATAATAAATTAGAATGTGTTTGATGGTCAAGTGACTGAGGCAAAAAACATAGGGACACATTATTAATCAGGGCTACTTTATGAAAATACTTACCTAAACATAGACACTCAATTGGTGCTTGCAAAATGCTTGATCTTCTAAATACAGCTACACTACTAGGTAATGTACACACTACAGATATACTCCGAAAATCTTGGACCAGGTGCATATGCATGTGTCTTCACGTGCAGCTACCTAAACAACACTGCCACCTCTCCCTTCTACATGCTCAAATGTTGAATGCACTACATAATTTGCTAGTGTGTTGTGGGCGTGTTTGTAGTGGACATATAATCAGTAACCATGTATTGATTATGGAAAGCACATGTTAAAAAAACTTACTGGGGCAAACAACAGCCTCCAAAGGGTCATCTTGGATTTCTTGCACTCCTTCACCCTCAGCAGATCTGGTGTCTGGGGATGTGCTGTCCACTGGTGGCTCTTTGCTGGGTCCGGCACTATCATCAATATCCTGCAAAGGTTGGTGCTGACCACACTCCTGATCCTCTAAAATTAAAGAATAAAACATCCATGAAGCCGCCCCTAAATGACATTATCTTACCAGAATCACATTTGCTGCTTTTTTAATATATACCAACCTTGCCCTGGTGACAAAGTTTGCTCGAGACTAGTGCACTACACTAGGCATTATTATAATATACAAAATTTTATGGAACAGGAGTATGATGTCATTTAAAAAGTGGGTACAAATCTCTTTAGTGGCCACATTCAAAAAATCAGACAGATGACACGCATCACTCTTGTTTGCCATGGCAAGATGGGATATATGATGTGAAATCTAGCAGGCGTGACTCTCTGTGACTCTGATCCACAGGGCCTCTCCTCTACCCATGTCTATCATTCAAATGCATCATTAATGGTCAGTGATGAGCCACACATCTAACATAAAGTTGATTTTACCCCTTAAGATATGGCACGAGCCCATGGTCTTTGTCCTACCTAGAAACACCCCTGTCGCTGTGAAAATGCTCATTATATAATTTTGTCCTTACGTTTTGGGGGTGATTTTGGGCATGTTGTCTCCCCTGTTGGAGCCCGGCCAATGGAAGCCTCCTTTTGTCCCCTGTGGTGTTTTTCTCTTTGCCTTTTTTCTGTGGAAAACATTAAAATACAGTATATTATTTAGTACAGAAAAGTAGCCAAGACAGAAAGAACAACTTTCACATTATAATGAACTACATTTAAACTTGCATTATCTTCTTCTGGAGCCCTCACAATAACAAATCACCATTAAATGGAATCTATCTCTAATGTACAGACACATATTGACATAATTACATGTACTTACTTTTTTTGATAATGGTGCGGTGAATGGAGTCCAAATGTTCTTGCTCTCTGTGCTTCAAATCTGACCATCGTTTTCTGATTTGGTCTTTCGTTCGTTTTATCCCATAATCTTCTTCCAATACTGCAAGGACCTTCTCCAGAACCCAGTCTTTATGGCTGTTGGGTCTATCATAGTTCTCCATTTTGCAATCGTAATCGTATTTCTCAAAGATGCGCACCATCTCCACCATCTCCCCCTTGCTCATGGGGGTGGCCTTGTGCTTAATATAAACTCCTCCACTGCGGGGCCTGTTCGTATTCGTTGATTGCGCCATCATCTTCTCCCTCACACATGTACCTCACAGAATGGCGCAGGAAGAAAAAATAATGTGGTCACGCCCCAGCGTCATGACGCACGTAGAGCGGAGCTTCACGCATGCGTAGGCTCTATAAATCAAAAACGAGCGGTCGAGGTCCCGCGCGCATGAACGAATCCATTGTTGCGACTCCACGTTAAGGCAAAGGAATACACTGAACGAAGGTAGGTGAATACATTGTGACACTAGTGGTTACTGCATGATTTAGCTTAGGGAACCAAACACACATTGTATAAGCATGTTAGGAACTCAAAGCAAGCACTTATTGGTTGTATTGTAACCTTTGTTGCAGAGATCTGATCAAAAACATGCCAAAAACTAAGGGTGGAAAACTAAATTCACGTCAATTCGTCAGTGCTTTTATCGAACTCTACAGATCGCATACCTGTCTGTGGCAGTCGAAACATAAAGATTATTCAGATAAAAATAAAAGACAGGCAGCAATAGCTACATTGGTGGCAGAAGCAAAGACTATGTACCCCAGGGCCAACGCAACACAAATTAAAGCTAAAATTGGGAGCCTGAGGAGCACGTTTCTCAGAGAGCTAAAGAAGGTCGAGGGATCGAAAAGATCGGGAGCTGCAGCAGATGACGTGTATGTACCCAAACTGTGGTACTTCAACAGCCTGATGTTTTTAAAGGACCAAACTGAGCCAAGAAAACATCTATCCACACTACCCTCCCTATCAGCAGAGGCCACAGATACTGAGGCAGAACCAACAGAGGAGGAGGAGGAGGAGGAGGAGGAGGAGGAGGAGATCAGCTTTACCCAGGTCTAGTATTTTTCAACAACTGGCCATTCAAATATACTATGATGTTAATGTGTTGTTATGATGGCAACAAAACTGAAATGATGCTCCTTTTTCACACACAGGACCTTGGCAGCCAAGAAGAGGCTGGGCCCAGCAGCCTGTCAACCCAATGCCAAATCCCTACACTAAACCCTCCTCGAAAAAGGGCCAAGAAGAGGCAACAGCTAGATGACGCCACTGCTGAATTTTTAAGTAGGGCCACATCGGTCATCACCTCAGCACCCGATAGTGCAGAAGGGTTTGGCTGTTTCATTGCCAACAAGCTCCGAGAAATAGAGGCAGATCAAAGGGAGCTGTGTGAGGGGATGATGGTCCAGCTCCTTAGCAAGGCCAGGAAACGGGAGCTAACCCCTAATTCCCATGTCTGTGATTTAGATCACACACCTCCAGCTAATCAACAACAGGCCTACCAACCACAGGCAGCCTACCAAACCCAGACAAGTTACCAAGCCCACCCAGCCTACCCACACCAGCCAACCTACCCACACCAGCCAACCTACCCACAACCGCCAACCTTCCCACCCCAGCAAGCCCAACCACCCCAGCAGCATGGGGGTCAGTGGCCAACTCAGAGCCCAGATTTTAGGGGCTACTAATTTGGCCACCAACATAATGGTTTGGTACATATTTTGATGTGTTATTATTTTTTTGAATTTTTTTTTACCATTTAGATCCATTTTAGGGATAATTTTATGTTTAGCTTCAAAAATGGAACGACAAATGTGCGAAAACATGTTTCTTTCTTTTTTTATTGATTTTGTATTATTGTGATGGGAGTGACAAAGAAAAAAAATGGCCTCTGCTGATGGGGAGAGAAGTGTGGATAGTGTTGTTCTTGGTTCAGTTTGGTCGGCAAAAAATATCAGCCTGTTTAAGTACCACAGCCTGGAGACAGACATGTCTTCTGCTGCTGCTCCCCATCTTTTGGAGTCCATGATCTTCTGGTGCTCCCTATATTGTAATTCTCAGGTCCCCAAGTTTGGATATTTACCAAAAAATTGTTAGGTATGCCCTGGGGTACAGAGGCTTTGCAAAGTCCACCATTTGTTCTATTGCTGCCTTCCTTATGTTTTGGATTTGTCCTATTTTAGGAGAATTTTTTTGAATAAATGGATGATGTGAAGGTGTCTTGAATTATTTGTGTAAAGTCAAATGTCAGTTTGTGAGTAGGCAGGTCCTTTGCTCAAATTAAAGGGAGACAAATAGAGTAGTTGGTACTTTAACCATCAAAAATAATAAGGGATAATGGTGTTTTTAGAAGTTGACACAAAATAATCTTGAAATTTGCTTGATTCATCTAAACAAAATACACTAATCAAAAGTAAATTAATTTGTTTTTAATCCATCCGTATCACCAGCAAAGCAGGTTTTAAGATTATTGTCATTACAAAGAAAAGGATAATGTGCGCTGTTTTTCGAGATTTCGAAACTAGCCGCGTCACGAATGTTCTTTTTCTAATACAAACGCTAGTTTTACTAGACAGAAGGCTTCCGGCTGCTCTTTACTTCGGAGCATGCGCATTTTAACTTTGGACAATAGTCCGATGGTTTGCTGTACACACGATCGGATTTTGCACCATCGGACTTTTGTTGCCTGAAAGTTGGTCCGTTCGCAGACCAAACTTTTTGTCCGATGAAAGCCAAAAAAGTTGGTCCGATGGAACGTACACACGGTCGGACAAATGAGAAAAGTGTCGGATTTTGATGTTGGTTGGGCAAAAGTCCGACCGTGTGTACGGGGCTTTAGCCTACTTTTTATGCATGGATGTGTCATGATGACCCATTTCACAGGATTAATTTCTAATCTCTATAGATTGCTGACAGATAACCACTCATTAGATAAACGACCACATATGCTGAAGTAGAGCCATGATTGCGAAAGGCAGTTCATCAGTCTTGCCTACACACCATCAGTCAAAAAACCAACTGTGTCCAACGCGGTGACATAAAACACTACGACTTGCTGAGAAAAATACATTTCAATGCTTCCGAGCATTCGTTGACTTGATTCTGAGCATGCATGGATTTTTGACCGATGGACTTCCACACAGACGATCGTTTTTTTCTATTGTTTTTTTATCCATGGGAAAATTTTAAAACATGTTCTATTTTTTTTCACGGATGGAAAACAAACCAATGGGGCTCACACACAATCAGTTTGTCAGATGAAAGCGGTCCATCGGTCCGTTTTCATCAGACAAACCGACCGTGTGTACAGGGCTTTACTAGGTGCTACTATACCCTGAATAGGCTTCACCTTAATATTTCCAGAGGTTCCAGATGCATGTTTTCATTGTTGTGCCTCCCCTGGCTCTGTGACCCATTTTTCAGATAAATGGGACATATGGTCTTCAAAAAGACACTAGTTTTTCGACTGATTCTCTATATAACTATTACCAAAACCTATTTTTTTTTAAAAAAGCGTTTTTTTTTTTTTTTTTTCGTTGTTTTGCTTTACGTGTTTTTCTACTCCTAATGTTGGTATCACCACAAGCTGAATATGCATGGGATTCATATAATGTCTTTTTTCTAAGCCTGTACCGGGTGATATGTTTTTGATGATACATCTTTGGTATAGCCTATAGTATGTGTCTACACTTTGGAGTTGATTCACTAAAACTGGACAGTGCAAACCAATCAACTTCCAGGTTTGTTTTTGTCAAAGCTTAATTGAACAAGCTGAAGTTCGAAGCTGATTGGCTATCTTACACAGCTGCACCAGAAACCCTTGTTTCTGAAGGTGGAAGGTTTGGGGCTGATCTGAAGTCTCAAGGTGCAGGAATTGGGGCTGATCTGAGTTCTGAAGGTGCTTAAATAGAGCTGATCTGGGGTATGAGGATGCAGGCAGTTCCAGGGCATTCATAAGGGTGCACACGTGCTGCTCCCTGTCTCCTGCCACCTCTCTATCACCAATAGATAGATTTATGCATTGCATGAATCTATCTATCTATGGCTGCCGCTGACACCCCCTACTCAGGTGCCCGGCCCCTTTTTATCCACTGCCCACCTGAGACAGGGTAAATGCCATGTGGGGGCACAGCATTCAATTGGCACAGTGTCAGCATTTGGGGCACAGTAGCAGCATTTAATGGGCACAGTGGCAGCATTCGATTGGCACAGTGGCAGCATTTGGGGCACAGTGGCACCATTTAATGGGCACAGTGGCACCATTTAATGGGCACAGTGGCAGCATTTGGGGTACAGCGGCAGCGTTTGATGTGCATGGTGGCAGAGTTTGATGTGCACGGTAGCAGCAATTGATGAGGCACAGTGGCTGCATTTGATGGCACAGTGGTTGCGTTTTATGGGCACAGTGACTGTGTTTGATGGGCACAGTGACAGCGTTTGATGGGCACAGTGGCTGTGTTTGATGGTACAGTGGCTGCGTTTGGTACAATTGCTGTGTTTGATGGGCACAGTGAGGCTGCAATTCATGTTTTTTTTTTTCAGTTTTTTTTTTTTTTATCTGCGCCCCCCCAAAAAAAATTTGAGCACCAGCCGCCACTGGATGCAGGTATTGGGTCTCATCTGATTCCTGAAGGTGCAACAATTGCTGCAGATCTGAGGTGTGAAGGTACAAGACTTGGAGCTGATCTGAGGTGTGAACGTGCATGAAATGGGGCTGATCTATGGTGTGCAGGAGCAGGATTTGAGGCTGATCTGCTGTCTGAATGTGTAGGATTTAGGGCTGATCTGAGATGTGAAGGTTCAGAAATTGTCAGTAATCTGAGGTCTGAAGGTGCAGGAGTTGGGACTGATCTGAGGTTTAAAGGTGCAGGAATTAGGGCTGATCTGAGATGTAAAAGTAGAATCAGTGTAAATAAACATGTCAAACCTGGTCAAACATTTTCCCATTCTATCCACAACTAAAAAAACTAGTTACAAAGAGTAATCATTGTGCATCTACACTGAATATACAGATATAGCGGTAGGTTAGATGCAAAGCTAATTCTGATCCACAAAATTATTAGCATGCAAGTTATCTTTACAGGAACCCAATCTTCCAACATTGTAACACGTCTATGCATTTTTTATACTAATATACAAAAGCTGTGAAAAAGTAATGCATTGTGTAAAAACACTCATCGATCCAAGCCCTATGATAATGTGCAAATAATTTGAACAAAACATGTTTAAAAAATATATTTATTTTGTTTCAGACTGAATTTCAGTCTCTCTGTTTTTCACTCCTATAGAATTACTCTTTAAATGTATTGTAATTTTTTTTAGAAAGACACACATTTTACTATTGTTATAAAACACCCGTCAATAAATATTTTTTTTAATAGATTATTTTATTAGGATCGTTTGCAAAACAATTGGAAATAAATGCATAAACTATAATAAAAAATTGTGTTTTTATTTACTTAAGCTAAACATGGTAAGATCTGACCATCTTGGTAGTTTCTAGAGTACAGTATGTAGTGGAATAAATATTGTACTATTATTTATTATGTATAATGTGTATTATATTATCTCTGCCTGCCATTTAGTGTACTGAAAAAAAGACATGGTTCATAATACAGAAATATTACAAAGGGCATTGTATTTAGATACCTAAGGGAAAACCTAACATTACATTATTATATTAATCATCACCTTCTCTTTCTCCATGGATGTTCTCCAGACATGGCAACCATAATTTGTGAAATTACTCTAGACAGTTTCTACTCATGTATGTCAGTTGAAAAATGTCTAATCCCTCAGGGAGGCTGATGCATGTTTCCACTTTTGTAGGATGTACTTTTCAGCATAAAAGCCCATCAGCTGGAGTTCCAGTGACTCCTGATGTGACCTTGAATGGTTTGCCAGAAGTCCTAGAAGCATCATTTGACCTCATGGGTATGGGGATGATGCCTTAGCTCATGTTTTCTTATCAACAGATATTTAGTTCCAAAATGGCAGTATTTGAGGGACTAGAACATATTGTAAAAAAGCATCTTTTAGGGTCATGGAAGATTGTAAATGCTGACCTCCTTTTGGATGCTTGGATATGTCTGGATTTAAAGATCCAGCCTGTACAAAAGAAAAAATTTATTTGGCAGCTACAAATACCGTAGCTGCTAAATTGTAATAAAAGGACACTTACCTGCCCAGGGTTACCGCAATGTCAACACCCCAAGCTGATTTGTCCGTCGGCTTTGCAACTAAGGGAAATAGTCAGTAAAGCTTTCCTACTGTGCATATGCAAGTGGCGCTGCGCTTGCTGAGTGGTCCCGTCATCTTCTGGGACACACACAGGTCTCAGAAGGCAGCGGGAGGAGGACCAAAAGCAATTGGGGAAATTGCATACCTCAATCCGGTGGTGAAGAAGAATAACAATGGAAAAGAAGATAAAACAAACACACAAAAAAAGTTAGCCAGTACGTTTTTAAAATGCATGGATTAACTAGATGGTGCAAAGTTTTATATGTGGGTGGAACCCTGCTTTAATATTTCTGGAGTGCTGATGTGAAAAAAGCAAGTAGAAAATTAAACATGGAGAAAAGAAACCTTTAGGTCATTATTCCTTCTAGGTGGCAAAGCAAGTAGCAGTTTCATAAAGAGATCAGCAATAGTAGTCTATATATTCCCCCATTTACAAGTTTATTTTAAAAGCAAATTTAATACTTAAAAGAGAAGTATGGGATTTTTTTTCTCCCATAATCATATTTACCTAGGTGGATGCAGCATCGGTCCAATGCTGCATCTGTCCCCCGCTGCCTCTTCACTGAGAACTGAACCACCATACGTTCTCTTGACTCCCCAAGTGGAGAGTTGCTGCCTAGTGTGTTGCATGCATGCTCAGCAGTAGAGTTGTGTTGACTAAATGACCACCCTCCCCCCCATACCTGCCATTAAGTGTAAGTAAGCACTTGATAAAGAAAACCAACATCTGTAAGGCCTTAAGTGAAAGGCATGGATTTTATTAAAACAAATCTTTAGCTTGTATAGATTTATTTTGCATTCATTAATCATTTTTTCCTTGTAAGGTCATCCTTACAAAATTGAAGCAAACATGGGCAGAGATGGAATTGCAACTTGAGAGCTACTTTAAAAAAAAAAAAAAAAGAAAGTCCTAGTCCTAAACACCACCTTATTCCAATGCAAATATATATAAAAAAATGGGTTCCTTATAAGAAGATGCTGCTAGCACAGACACTTGCCTTGCAGAAGTAATGGCTACAAGGAATCCCACTTTGTAGTTGAACATAGGAATAGCAATGTCTCTAAAGGTAAAAATTGCAGTTTATGAAGCATGGACAGAACAGGATTAGAGATTCTTGTTCAAGGAGTGAGGGGTCAACAGTCTCTGAAAGAAGTTGTAAAGAGCAGCAAAATAAACTGTAATAGTGCTGAGAACTAAATACAGATACAAACACACCATTTTTACAAACCATCAACAGTATTTGTTATTGTTATTTATTTTGAACAATAGCTTAACATTAGCTTTTATACCATTATTTTTTTTTTAATATTAAACATTTATTTGGCTATTTTATCACTGGAAGGCCATCACTGCCCTGATACACATGCCCAGCAGGGACTTACAGCTGTGAATAAAATGTTTACTAGCGATCATATCCATGAACTATTGGGTGTCAGCTCTGGACCACTGACTGCAAGTGACCTAACAAGCACTTGAGGTACTAGCCTGCCCTACTGCACATGTCATGTCAGAGTGGGCCACCACAGCAGGGGATTTTGTGACTGAGAAGCTGCATTGTAATAACCTAGGGTCACGGTGAACAGTTATGGGTGCACACTGTTTTACCAATAACATTTATTAACCTTTTGCTGACCGCGCTATAGCAAAAATACTGCTACAGCGCAGTTGAGTTGTTCTGGGAGGAAAAAATAGATTTTTTAATACAGCTTACCTGTAAAATCTTTTTCTTGGAGTACATCACGGGACACAGAGCAGCATATTCATTACTATATGGGTTATATGGAGTACCTTCAGGTGTGGACACTGGCAATCTCAAACAGGAAGTCCCCTCCCTATATAACCCCCTCCCATAGAGGAAGTACCTCAGTTTTGTAGCAAGCAGTATGCCTCCCAAAAATGTTCTCCAAAAGAGGGGTGGGAGCTCTGTGTCCCGTGATGTACTCCAAGAAAAAGATTTTACAAGTAAGCTGTATTAAAAAATCTCTTTTTTATTCTCGTACATCACGGGACACAGAGCAGCATATTCATTACTATATGGGATGTCCGAAAGCAATGCTTTAATGAGGGGAGGGAGACATCTTCCAAAAAAGGATTTAATTTAGAGGTATACTCAAATACTAGTAAATCCAACTTAAACAAGAAATGTAAATCTCAAATCAAATCAAGGGAGCCCCCTCAGATCCTAAGGAGCTTGAATCGCGGCCTGTAGTACTGACTGCCCAAAGGCTGTATCCGCATTCCTTCTTACGTCCAATTGATAACATTTTGTAAACATGTGGACTGACGACCACGTTGCTGCCTTGCATACTCGAGCCATAGAGATCTGATGATGTGCTGCCCAGGAGGTGCCCATGGCCCTGGTAAAATGGGCCTTTACCGACAAAGGAGGAGGCAACCTCTTCAAACCGCAGGCCTGAACGATTAATTGTTTAATCCAACTTGCGATGGTGGATCAAGCAGCTGCCTGACCCATCTTGGGCCCTTCCGGTAAAACGAACACCACATCTGTTTTCCGAACCTTCTCTATAGCTTTAAGATAGGCCTTTATGGCCCTGACAATATCCAACGTATGCAGCAACCCCTCCTTTCTAGAGGTGGGTTTTGGAAGAAGGATGGAAGTACCACATCCTGGTTCAGGTGGAAACTGGATATAACCTTTGGTAGAAAGGAAGGATGAGGACGGAAACCCGCCCTATCCTTATGTAAAATGAGATATGGTTCCTTACAAGATAAGGCTGCCAATTCCGATACTCTCCTGGCCGAAACTATGGCGATCAGAAATACCGACTTTCTAGTCAGTAAAACCAAAGGTACCTCAGCCAATGGCTCAAAGGTTTGTTTCTGTAGAGTTGACAGAACAAGATTTAAGTCCCATGGACAAAGTGGTGATTTGACTGGAGGATTAACACGTAAGACTCCCTGTATGAAGATCTTAACCAGCGAGTGGGCGGCCAGCGGCCTCTGGAACCACACTGATAAGGCTGAAATCTGTCCCTAGATCGTGCTTAATGCCAGGCCTTTATCCACTCCTAGCTGGAGAAAAAACTTAATACTCTATCAATGGTATACTTGCGGGAAACCCATCTCTTAGACTCACACCAGCCTACGTAGGCGCTCCAAACCCTGTAACAATTTACCCTGGAGGCCGGCTTTCTAGCCTTAATGAGGGTAGGGATTACCTGCCTAGACAGACCTCTACCCCTGAGAATCAGGGATTCAGCCGCCAGGCCGTCAAATTTAGACGCCGTAATGCAGGGTGGAGGATCGGGCCTTGTGAGAGTAGGTCTGGCCATAGAGGAAGAGTCCAAGGGCCTCCTTCTGCCAATTTCAGGACTAGTGAGTACCATGCCCTCCGGTACCACGCTGGGGCAACCAGGATAACCGGCCTGTGCTATGATCCTGCGCAACAGGCGGGGTAGTAACTGCAGCGGGGGAAATGCATATAGAAGTTATGATTGATGCCAAGGGCAAACCAACACATCGGTCCCGCAGGCCATAGGGTCCCTCGTTCGAGACATGAACCTGTCTAGCTTCTTGTTGAATCCTGATGCCATGACATCCACGTCTGGCACTCCCCACTTCTGGCAGATTGTCTGAAAGACCTGTGGATGCAGAGACCACTCCCCCGGCGACAGGGTTTGGCGACTTAGGAAGTACGCCTGCAGGTTGTCCACCCCGGGAATAAATGTCGCCGATATGCAGGGTACATAAACCTCTGCCCACTGAAAAACCAAGCTCATCTCTCTCTGAGTGGCTTGACTCTTGGTTCCCCCTTGGTGGTTCACCTATATGCCACTGCTGTGGCATTGTCTGAATGAATTCTCACCGAGGACCCCTGTAATCTGGATGTCTATGCCAGGAGGGCTAGCCGAGCCGCTCCGATCTCCCAGATATTGATGGGCGGCTGCCTCTCCGCCTCTGCCCAAGTTCCTTGGCGAGTGAACTCGTTCAAGACCGCTCTCTAGCCTTCCAGACCACTGGGCAGAAAGACTCCTCTTCAGAAGGTTCTGAGGGTTTAACCACCAGCATAGATTCTGCCGGACCTTTAATGACGGCGTCACAGGAAACTCCAAGGCCTTTGCTCCCTTGCTCCAAGCTGCTAGAATTGTTTGGAAGGACGCCACGGCAGGCACTGCTGAGATCTGAACTCAGGATCTCCAGTTTACTAGACAGGCACCTTCACCAACTAAGCCACAGCGCCTCGCTTCTGTAGGACGCGAGTGTGAAGCGTGCGGTATCGCCTCGAACATGGCCATTAGTTTGCCTAGTAATCACATACATAGGCGAATAGTTGGTTCTCTTTTGCTTAGAACCAATTGAATCAATATTTTGATAGCCTCGACCTTTACCAGGGGCAGGAACACCCGTTCTGCTGTTCTGTGTCTAATCTCATGCCGAGATATTCCAACTGCTTTGTAGGTTGAAATGCTGATTTTTCCCCCGGTTTAGGACCCAGCCGAACTTCTCGAGGTACTGAACCATGAGGGCTACTGCGCATTCCAGCCAAGGAAGCGAGTGATCTATGATTAAGAGGTCGTCCAGGTATGCTAGGACCAAGACCCCTTGGATCCTTAGATTGACTAGAATTGGAGCTAGGACCTTCGTGAATACCCGGGGGCCGTAGCCAGCCCGAAGGGGAGCGCCACGAATTGGAAGTGACGCTGTATCACTGCGAAGCGTAAAAAATCTTTGATGTGGCTGAAAGATTGGTACATGAAGGTAACCATCCTTTATGTCTATAGAAGCCAGAAAGTCATCCTTCTGGAGTGTGGCAGCTGCTGACTGAACGGATTCCATCCGGAAAGAGCGAACCCTTAGGTAAGCATTTAAACCTTTTAGGTCCAAAATTGGTCTGACATCGCCGATGGGCTTTGGTATGACAAACAGATTGGAATAGAAACCTAGCCCCTGTTCTTGGGCTGGTACCTCTACCATTATGCCCTGGTACAGCAGATGATCCAGTGCCGTCCGCATTGAGGCCTTCCTTGTGGAGGAAACTTTAGAAATTCTAATCTGTAGCCTGTGGCCACAGATGATCGGACCCCCTCTGTCGGGGATCGATACCATGGCCTCTTGCCCCCAGAGGCCTGTCCTTGCGATCCATTGTTAAAAGTTTGATCGCGCAGGAGGTCCGATACTGCCTGGAATTTGAGGGCCCCAGAACAGGGGGGAGCTGCCCTTTTAAACGCAGGACCCCGGAACTTCTTTTGACTGGTAAAAGGGTACTTTTGCCATTTGAACAGTCTGAATGTATTTATCCAGATCTTTCCATGGAAGGGAAAAAACCTGCCAGTAGTCTTTTGCATGGGGCTCGGCCGCCCAGTTCTTCAACCATAAGAGCCTTCTCATATGCACTAAAAATAGTGACAAACGAGACGCTTGCTGGATGGAGTCTTTTATAGCCTCTACCGCAAAGCACAGAGCTCTGGGAATATCCAATAACTCCTCTGCCTATTGGGCAGGGATGTCTTTAAGCATCTGTCTTGTCTGGTCCTTTAACGCCTGACAAACTCCAATTGCAGCCACTGCTGGCTGTACCACTGCTCCTGCCGTAGCAAAGGATGCTTGAAAACGTGTCTCTAAACGTTTATCGACCGGGACCTTAAACATTTGTATGTTTTCCCCCGGGCCAGTTAATGATTTATTCACACATGAGATGGCTGCGTCCACAGTTGGGAGCGCCCATTTTTTAGAAACATTTCTCCTTCCAGGCGGTCTCCCATCCAGGCACTAACCAGGCCCGACCCTGCTTAGCCCCTGAGATCAGGCGCTTTCAGAGTGATGTGGCCGTAGGCTTTAGGCGGCAGAAAAAGTTCTGCCCGGTTGTCCCAATCCTGGAAAAACCAATTCCTCTAACAGAGGATGGACCGGAAAAAGCTGCGTTGCTTAAAGGCGCTTTAAAAGAACCCAAAGAGGATACCGCAGGAACCTGAGGCTCTGGAAATGGCAAATTAAATGCCGAGCGGACCATGTCTGTCAAAGACTGGACCCACAGACTCTCCGTCTGGGAGGCTGAAAACTATTCCTCAGTGGTAGATCCTTCCTCTAGGTTCTGGTCCAACCGATCCTCCTGAAATTCTAATTCCTCCGGAGAGAGAATCACAGCATCCGAGGATACACCTTTTGGCGATGGGGATCTAGTCCGCTACTTGCCAGAAATAGAGCCAGCGATCATAGCTGTTAACTTTTTTCTCTAGCCCCCCCAGGGTGACGGCTAGCATCTCCTCTGTGATAACACAGGGTTGGGCCGATCTGGGCTAGCCTCAGCACCAGACCCCCTTAATGGCTTATCCAAGGTGACCCCTATAGGAATAACCTGTGGGGAAAGTATTGGCATATCATCAGAACCAGAGGAGGAACCCCTTTGTCTTTGCCCCTTTTTTTTTTTTTTTTGTGTTTTGATCCTGAACCTTTGGAAGCCATAATACAAAACCGAGGGACTCCGCTTACAACAACAGACTGTTATAGCCAGGAGTACAAAAAAATAAGGTTTAGGGCACAATAGGATCACTAATGCCCAAAAACGGTGGGGCTCAGTATGTTTTCCTTTATAATATTATTGTTTTTCACAACATACAGCCCCACCCCCAACATGTTTGCCAGCATTCAACCTGTTGCCAAGGGGATTTTTTGGCTTAACCAAAAGTATTGGAGCTGACTCCAGCATGTAGTACCCCTTCTCGCCACCGGGAGTCACTGTGCTGCCAGCTCTACGTCCTCTCTCTTCCAGCTCAGCTCTGAACTGAGCTAAGAACGCGCCTGCTGTGTATAACAGCAATTGAAGGCACGCCCAGTCTACACTGCAGTCACGCTCCCCGCCCCCCCCTCCCGAACGGCGCGAAAAAATTTCTATATGCATGCGCGCGTGCACGCGCGCGCGAGCGACCGTCGGGGAGGAGAGCCCAGGAGGAGACGCACTCTGGAGCCCAGGAATGCAGGCTGGAGGACGCATCAGGCGGCAGATTTGAATCCCGGCAAGGTAAGGCTAAAACCAGGCCCCTAAGGAGTCCCTTTAGCCTAGAGACAGATCAGTTTTTTTTTTTAAAGATCTTCAACCAGCGAGCAGCAAGTAGCTAGCAAACATACATAGATAGGTAGGGGGATCAAGTGATGGGGGGGAACATTTCAGGGCATCCTGTCCATCAGACATAGTGACCATGGTGCCAATGCAGAGCATACTCAGGCTACCCCCCTTAAGATCTCCCCTGGAGAGCCTGCTGTCGAACCAAGTCCCGCAGGCTCCCCTCTTACCTGCTCCATGCCGCAGGACGTTTGCAAAACGGTCCAATCTTCTTCCATCTCCGTGGGTAGCGTAGTAGACCTTCAGGCACTGGGGTCCTGGAAGGAACCGCTGTCCTGGACCTATACAGCACCCTGGCAAACAGGATCTTTTGGTTTAGAAAACTCCAAGTCCTGGGCCCAGGGTCCAGCCCTCTAGAGAGGAGCATTATAGGCAAAACCCCACGGTTTGGGGCCCGGGTACTGTCCACTTTGGCACTGAGGCTCCTTGGACAGATCCGGTTAGCCAGCCTTAATCCCAAGGATGTGGAGGCAAAGCTATTCCGTGACCAACACCTAAGACACTGGCGAAAAAACTGAGGTACTTCCTCTATGGGAGGGGGTTATATAGGGAGGGGACTTCCTGTTTGAGATTGCCAGTGTCCACACCTGAAGGTACTCCATATAACCCATATAGTAATGAATATGCTGCTCTGTGTCCCGTGATGTACGAGAAAGAAATAATACAAGAATTTTCGTAACTTTAAACACCACTTAATTTTCGATATGGAGACTAGCATGCAAAAAAAAAAAAAAAACAACGATCATTCGCCTGATAGTCTCATCATGCGTACATGGCTTTAGGAGGAGCCAAAAGGCATAGATGTTGGTCTAGTTGTACTAGGGCAGTGGTTCTTAACCTGGGTTCGATCGAACCTCAGGGGTTCGGTGATTCAGTCTCGCGGGTTCAGCGGAGGTCAAGACACACACCTATACACACTGGCGTAGCGTGTCTATTAATTTGTATTCACCGTGTCACTGTGTCTGTGCACCGGACGGGCCGCCATGTTCAGTCTCGACAATGGCGAGCTGGCGGGCTGTGATTGGGTGAATAGGTCATGTGGCCTGGCCTAAACTGGCCTGTCTGTGATCACGGCGGGTGGCGCATGTGCTTGGAGTCTCCCGCCTTTGCCTCGCTGTCACTCTGATGCCTCCGTCATCTCCTCCGCGGTCCGGATCATTTCACCGACCGTGGCAGTGGCACTGCAGGCAGCGGCGGCGCCGCAGCACATATCGTGGACAGACAGGATTTGGAAGAGCAGGTGAGACTGAGAGACTCAGACAAGTCATGTTGCTTGCCTGGCCACTGGCAGTGTGTCTGGGACTGGGGGAGAGCGGCCTAAACGCCGGAGGTCCAGGACGACTAGTAGGGCATGTGGACTGGAGACGGATAAACATTCTGGCTGATTCTGAAAGGTAGTGGCTTATTAAGTAAGTAAATGATATATAACTTGATATATATGATATATAACTTATATACCAAACCTAGAAATCTAGAAGAATTTTAAAGGTAAAGGTAAAGCCGCGCATTTCTGAACTGGTCTCTAAAAAGACAACAGCAGAAGTCACACTGATTTGCAGTAAATATTCATTATTATGTTTTTGTTTTTGTGTGAAAATCATGTTTTGTTTTTTGTTCTTAATGGTTTTGTTCTTTAATGGTTTTGTTCATTTTGTGCACCTATGTATAAATATATAGCTAAATATATAGAAGGGTTCGGTGAATGCGCATATGAAACTGGCGGGGTTCAGTACCTCCAACAAGGTTAAGAACCACTGTACTAGGGAATCCATTGAAACATGCAATAAGGCTAGAATTTATTTTCAGTGAGCTTGTATCTGTGGTCAGGACCAGAGCAGGTGGAAAAAGGAGCCAGAGCCCATTGATATTTAGGGCATAATGGATTATAAGGCAGTTTATAACTTGCTAACCAATATGGCTTTTGTACAATGATGTGTAAATAGTAGGATGACCTTATCAGTAATTTTCAGGGAGACTAATCGATGGCAGGTTAGAACCTTTTACCATGTCATCTTAATCAACTCAAAATTATTTCTATTATAAGTCTAGGTTAGTGCTGTGAGCTGTACAGAATTTTTTATATTTTGTTTGAGAGATACTCTAAGCACAGCAGCAATTTGCCTGGTGACCACATGTTTTTAAACTGAAGGCACCAGAAAAGCATAGAATTTGGCAAATTAAGTTCTTTTAAATCTGAAAACAATTTGAGCTGCCAACCAATCTGAGCTAAACAAGTAAAAATATGTCTACACAAGAGCTCAGAATGTTGGGTCATATGAAACTAAATTCTGACATAAAGGGGCATGACTATTAAAAAGGATTTATTATAAAATAATATCCACTCATATGTTGGTCTTTCATGACAAGCTTAAAAAAGCAGTGCAATCTGTGGTTTACGTTTCAAAATCCAAGAAATTATTTCACCAGAATTCTCAGTACCTAATGCATCACTCCACTCCGGTAACGTCTTCCTGGTGGCTGGTGACTTATATATCAATAACCCCTCCCAATGCTCCCCCTGGCCCTCCTAGTACACCCATTGTGATCTTTCACTTATCTGAATGGTGGCCACTGGTATATGGATTGTGGGGCAGTATTCACCTGCAGTTTGGTCTTTATAATTTGCACCAAAACATATTGGGGTAGATTCATGTAAAGATCCGACGGTGTATCTACTGATACACCGTCGGATCTGTGAGATCCGACGCTCGGATCTATGCGGCTGATTCCTTGAATCAGGTTCCGCATAGATCTCCCTTAGAGCCGACTGGTGTAAGTGAGTTACACTGTCGGTTCTTAGGCTGCATTCTCCCGCCGTCCGCTAGGTGGAGCTTCTTTTTTTCTACGCGATGAATATGCAAATGAGGAGAACCGCCGATTCAGAACCGAACGCCCGGCCGTCGCTTTTTTTTTACGTCGTTTGCGTTCGTCTTTTTCCGGCGGATCGTTACCCCTGCTATATGCGGGGTAAGTGCGGTGGATCCTATGTTAAGTATGGCCGTCGTTCCCGCGTCGAGTTTTGAATTTTTTACGTCGTTTACGTAAGTCGTCCGGGAATACGGCCATACGTTAATTGCGTTAACATCGAAAACAATGACGTTCTTGCGACGTCATTTAAAGCAATGCACGCTGGAAAATTTTGCCGGCGGCGCATGCGCAGTACGATCGGCGCGGGGACGCACGCGATTTAAATAGTAAACTACCCCTAGCCGCGGAATTTGCATTCCGCCGGGGGATTTACGATCCGCCAGGGCTAATTACGAGGCAAGTGCTTTCTGAATACAGCACTTGCCTCAAAAACTGGCGCAGGCGGATCGTAAAAAAGATAGATCATGCGGATCAAAAGATCCGCTGATCTACATGAATCTACCCCATTGTGTTTATAAAACCAACTATAAAAATCTGTCAATTAATAAATAAATATATAGCAATATAAGAATAACATAAAACATTAAAATGGAAAAAATTGAAAATAAAGGCCACTTCCCCACTAGTGTGACTCCAAAGCTGCGCGACATAGAGTGTGGCCCTGGAGTGCAACCCCGATGCGACCCTGAGTGCAGCCCCCGATCAAACTTTACATTCTCTAGATCACAGTCGCATCAAAAGTTTCATCAAAGTAGCACAGGCTCCTCTCCAAATTCGCTGATTCCCAAAGTCACACAAATGTGAATGGGTGCCATTGAAATCAACAGGCCATCACTCGCCATGCAACCTTATGTGTCCAAAGTCGCATGACAAATTGTATCAATGAAAACGGAGCCCAAAAATGAAAAGAAATATATATATTAAAATGTTATGAAATATAGGATTCAGAAAAAATAATACAAATGTAATTAAAACAATACTGTTTCTGGAAAAAAATAGCTACTCTTGCCTTCTGTTTCCCTTGCGTCGTAATTAGGGTATGTGAATATATGCACAGTATGCATTTGGGTGCCTAAATAAAATGGTAGCATCTATGTAAACAAGTGTGACTAAGATCTTTTTAATAATTATATATAAAACAAACTCAACATTCAGGCCCTTTGGAATTATAGATCTCAATTTATGTATCCAATTTTTCTTTGTGAAAATCTCCTGCTTTTTATTACTTCCTCGCCAGTGATCTTTGATTTTATTGATGGTGCATACTTTTAATTGATAGGATGCCCTTGTGGTTGTGTTTCACTTTTGTGGATTTTTAGAACTTAATATATGGAATCTGGAATCTGGAATCAAGCAACGGCCTTTTTTTGTTTAGTATATCTTCTTAAGTTGCTCCTTTTATTAAGTAAGTTTAGCTTTTATTTTTTTTTATAGGGTTTCAATTTAATTTTTTATATGTGTCTTTGTTCAATATTAGCCTGTTTATTTTTTTATTTTATTTTAATTTAATTTTTTTGTACCACCTCAGCTTTCACCAAAAACTAGAGACCCGCTCATGGTTCCATTGCTTCAACGTCTCTATTAACGGTTTTGCATCATTTGTGGTATTTCTTTTGAATTTTCTCTTTATTGTGTATATATGTATATTTTTTTCCCCCTCTCCTATCCCCCTCTATGAGAAAATAAAGGACGATAGAGGGCGCCACTGGGACTAAATACGAAACCTCACTAAAATAACATAGTGTGAATAAGCATATATAATCAGTGATTACAAACATCAATGCCTGAATTACTGTGATGGATAACAACAAAAGCTAATTGTAAAATAAAAATAAAATAAACCTCAGTGAAGTGATACAAAAATTAATTCTGGTGTATAATTTGACAAACAAAAATAAGTCCAACTGGTAACCCAGAAAAGATAATCAATAGTCTTCTTTGTGCAGAGTGCGATCTTGATTGGCAAGGTCTGTGAACAGATCTGTGACAAGATTGTAGTGTGCTGGTTCTGGGGTGTGAGGGAAACCTTCACCAAAAAGTTTGTTCGTGTTCCACCAAAAGTGCTAGAGAAATACTATATTCTTACCAGATGATATGACCTCTCTGTTACAAGTAGGTCAGAAGAGCGGGACAGGAAAAGTGCCTGTTACACTTGAGGCATGCTGGATCACGCTAGAACCATAGTAGTGCTGAGTATACTCATGTGTGGACAGAAAAATAAATGGAAAAAATCATGGTGCAATACCGTTTATTAAAAATCAATAAAATTTGCACAAAAACAGCCAAATGGCCTCTTACTCTGGCTGGTGCCTGCCTGGCACTGGGACAAAAGCGTGTCAATGCTCCTCCACTCGAGTGTCTCACCGATGGCTCGGGATGGCAGAGAGGTCAGAGTTTGGTAGGCTTGGTTTAGGCTTGTTTAGCGTGCCTAAACCAAGCCTACCAAACCCTGACCTCTCTGCCATCCCGAGCCATTGGTGAGACACTCAAGTGGAGGAGCATTGACACGCTTTTGTCCCAGTGCCAGGCAGGCACCAGCCAGAGTAAGAGGCCATTTGGCTGTTTTTGTGCAAATTTTATTGATTTTTAATAAACGGTATTGCACCATGATTTTTTCCATTTATTTTTCTGTCCACACATGAATATACTCAGCACTACTATGGCTTTAGCGTGATCCAGCATGCCTCAAGTGTAACAGGCACTTATCCTGTCCCGCTCTTCTGAATTACTTGTAACAGAGAGGTCATATCATCTGGTAAGAATATAGTATTTCTCTAGCACTTTTGGTGGAACACGAACAAACTTTTTGGTGAAGGTTTCCCTCACACCCCAGAACCAGCACACTACAATCTTGTCACAGATCTGTTCACAGACCTTGCCCAATCAAGATCGCACTCTGCACAAAGAAGACTATTGATTATCTTTTCTGGGTTACCAGTTGGACTTATTTTTGTTTGTCATATTATACATTATTATACACCAGAATTAATTTTTGTATCACTTCACTGAGGTTTATTTTATTTTTATTTTACAATTAGCTTTTGTTGTTATCCATCACAGTAATTCAGGCATTGATGTTTGTAATCACTGATTATATATGCTTATTCACACTATGTTATGTTAGTGAGGTTTCATATTTAGTCCCAGTGGCGCCCTCTATCGTCCTTTATTTTCACATTTTATAATCACTCACTATACAACCGAGGACAGCACACCACTAGAGTATATTTAACTATTTCCACCTAGGTGGAGCTCACCCTATTTAAGTTTTTTTTGGCGCGGAAATATTTATTTTTCTTTTTCTATCCCCCTCTATGCACTGCTCTTCCTTACTTTTGCCCTCTTACTTCTCTTTTCCCCTCCCACCTCCCTCCCCATGGTTTGTTCCTAGGTCTGTCTTTCTTCTACCATTCCCTTCAGGTAGTCCTCCGACAACTTAAAGTCTTCTCACCTTCTCCATTTACTATTGTGTCTCTCAAGTTGGCCTTCGTCACTGCTGCAAAGATAGTCCAGTCTGTTATAGTTTTCAACCCGCGCAAACCATTCTTTTATATCTGGTTTGTTTTTATATAACCAATTTTTTGGGATTAACCCCTTAGCCGCGTTTGTTAGTTGAGGGAGCAATGTTTCTCTGTATCTTTTGTTGGAGCCTTTTATATCATGAAACAGACAGGCATATATATTGTTTTATTTTATTACATGCACACTCACGCACGCACCTCCGGGTCAACCAGCTGGACCGCAAGTGGAACGCACGCCATTCCCACGCTGGTCTGACCATCCACACAGTGCTGTGCTGGGCTGATTTAATAATCAGCCTCTTTAGTTCTATATTTTATATTTTATTGTAGCACTGGTTATTATTATTCCTTTACCTCCGGATCAGTGTTATTTTTACCTTTTTGTATCGTTTTTTTGTGGTTTTGTGCACCCCACTGTCGAGTGGCAGTGCTAATAAACTCATATTTTACATCACCTACTACGCTATGCAAGGCTTTTGTTCCTCTGCTTTGACGACTTAGGAACAGTAGAGGATGCCTGACACCCAGAACTGAAGACCATCCCAGAGGACCCTGAGGACGGGAGAGCCGTTTGGAGGACCAGTCCTGGTTTATACACACACTTTACCCCTGCGGGGCTGAGTGTCTCTGGTGAGTGGGGACACAGGAGGGGGAGCACCGGACCCACTGCGGATAGCACCAATTGTAATCTGTGACCTCTATTAGAGACCAGGATTACCCTGGAAGTCTTCTCCATACAGCTGGCCTACTGGATTTGATCATGGACTAAATACTTATCATTGACTCACCTTTGCTCACCTTAATCACTATTTTATTTATTTTTCTGGACATTAAACCGTTTATGGTTTCTGATGCTAGCCTATGGTTCAGCACTAAGTCTATATAGAAGTCTATTGGATGTTATTTACCTTCACTTTTATCGTTCACACATAATTGTGATTTATATGTACACTTGAGTACCCTCTTTAGGTTGCTCTCTACTGCATTGCATCTGCACTTTTTGCTCCACTATTTTGTTGGACCTAGAGCTTATTATTATTTTTTTGTCAGATACACTTTTTGCATTTAGGTACTAGTACATCACTGACTATTACAGACAGCGCCACTACCCCCACTTTCTTTCCATATATATATTATTGTCTAGTTCCTCCCCAGTTATTTCTTTTACGACTTCCTGGATTTCTCACTAGTATTCTTTTATTTTAGGGCAATCCCACCATATGTGTGCAGTTGTTCCGATTTGTCCACATTCTCTCCAATACAATGAGGGGTTGTCTTTGTTAAATTTATTTATCATTTCGGGAGTCTTGTGCCATTTTGAGATACATTTATAGTTCATTTCGATTGTATTTATGTCTGTTGCAGTATTATGTACAGATGCGATTATTTTTTTAAGTTGTTGATCTGTAAATTTCATATTTAGTTCTATTTCCCATTTCTCTATGAAACCTGGTTTCTCTTGTGTCTCCGCATCTGTCAATATTTGATACATTCTTGATATTACATGTTTTAATGGTGTTTGTGTAGAACACAATTTTTCTAGGGGAGTTAACCTCTTTTCGGCTCTTAGGCCCCGTACACACGAGCAAATTAATCTGTTCAAATCGGTCTAACAGACCGATTTGAACAGATTTGTCTGCTGGCTATTTTGGTTTGATCGCTGTACACACGATCAAACCAAAATCCCCGCGGGCAGACAGCGCGGTGACGTGGCGGTGACGTTGACGCCGCCACGTCACCGCACCAGGAAGTAAATTACTTCCACTCATGCGTCGAATCCATTCGACGCATGTGCGAGCAGATATGTCTGCTGATTAGCGTACTAACCAGCAGACATATCGGTCAGACGGGTTCCCAGCAGACAGATTTTAAAGCAGGCATTAAAATCTGTCTGCTGGTCAAATCCGTCTGTTTGCCTGTACACACGATCGAATCTGTCTGCTGAAACAGTCTGTCAGACCGTTTCCAGCAGATAGATTTGATCGTGTGTACGCGGCCTTAGTGGTGTGGGTATTGCCTTTATCAGATGTGTTAGTTGTAGATATTCCCATTGGTTAATATCCCACCTGTTTTCTTCATTAATCTTCTGAGTGTTTTTATTTTCCCCTGTTTTATAATATATTTTAATTGTGCTGGCCCCATTTTATTTCCCAACCGTGTTTCTTTTCCTGGTATGAATATTAGCCTGTTTAGCTCTTTATTGTAGTCCTCTTTATTGAGGACCACAATGCCTTCTCTTTTGTCCGCTGGCCTGATAATTTTGTTTTTTTTTCTTTTTTTTTATGCCTTTTCTGGTGTTTTTATTCCATTTAATTGGTTTAATGTCTATGGCTTCTATCTCCTTTTCTTTCCAATATAATTTTATTAATTTTCTTAAGTTTTATAAAAACAACAAAACACAAATAAAAACGCAAATAAATATGGGCATTCTGAATACATTCTTAGCTGATATATTCATTAACCACTTCCATACTGGGCCTATTTTGGCACTTCTCTCCTACATGCATAAATCATATTTTTTTTGTTAGAAAATTACTCATAACCCCCAAACATTATATATTTTTTTTTAGCAGACACCCTAGGGAATAAAATTCAGGCCATTGCAACTTTTTATCTCGCACAGTATTTGCGCAATCATTTTTCAAACGCCTTTTTTTGGGGGAAAAAAACGGTTTTGTGAATTAAAAAATAACAAAACAGTAATGTTAGCCAATTTTTTTTGTATAATGTGAAAGATGAAGTTACGCCGAGTAAATAGATACCTAACATGTCACACTTTAAAATTGCGCACACTCATGGAATGGCGCCAAACGTCATTACTTTTTTTTTTTACAAGTTACAAATTTAGAGTTGCAGAGGAGGTCTAGTGCTAGAATTGTTGCTGGCGCTCTAACGCACGCGGCGATACCTCACATGTGTGGTTTGAACGGCGTTTACATATGTGGGCGGACTTACGTGTGTGTTCGCTTCAGAGCGCGAGCTACCGGGGATAGGGGCGTTTAAAAAAAAAAAAATATTATTTTATTTTTTATTTTACTTAACTTCTTTTATTTTTACACTTTTTTTGAATTTTTTTTTTATCACTTTTATTCCTATTACAAGGAATGTAAACATCCCTTGTAATAGGAATAGTTTGTGACAGGTCCTCTTTATGGAGAGATGCGGAGTCAAAAAGACCTCACATCTCTCCTCCAGGCTGGAAAGCATTAGATCGTGAAAAAAATTTCACCGATCTAATGCTTTCAGCCGCGATTGCGGCTGTGTTTACATTCCAGGACCCGGGCGTGACGTCATAACATCGCGCCTGGGCCTCCGATGATCATGTGGCTGGCTTCCCTTCCCGCCGCCTATAAGAACGATCAAGCGGCGGAACCGCCGCTATGATCGTTCTTATGGTGCACAGATTCGCCGCCTGAAGAGATGGATATCTGAATGATGCCTGTGGCTGCAGGCATCATTCAGATATCCCCACTGAAAGTCCAGGATGTCATATGACATCCTTGGGCTGGAAGTGGTTAAAGTCATAATTACTAAATCATTTAACTTTCATAATAATACATTTCTTAAAAAAAAAAAAAGATTTTCTCTAGTGACAACACTAACAACAACAAAAAAAAAAAAGCTGGGAAAAGGAAAGGGGAGGGAAAAAACATAACTAGTGCTGTCTCACAATAACAAAATCACAGAATCATTATTCAACCTTTATGATTATTTCAACGAAATAGAATATATATGCTCCAGCAATAATAAATTTGAAAATTTTAAAATTAAAACATTTCCATAAATGTTGAATTTTTAAATGTTATCCAGATCTGCCATGCCCTAATAAACATCGATATAACTTCTATAGTATCATTATTTTCAGGTACCATTATCTCCATATGCATAATACCATTAGGAGTCTCAATCCATTCCGAATTTGAAGGGACAATAGGGGATTTCCAATATCTTGGGATCAATTCTCTTACTGCTGACATAAAAAAAGAAGAGTTTTTTTGGTTTTGAGTAATAATTGAGGTAAGCATGAGAAAAGAGCCAATTCAACAGAATTGTTGATTAATGTTGGGGAAAGGCTAGGCATCTTCCATATTAAGGAACCTCCTTTTGAAAATTCCTGTGGACTATTCATCATCCATTCAATATTTATTTTATGGACTTTATTATATATGCACTTTAATGACTCTTCAGTTTATTATATATTACATGAATGTATGTTTAATATATTGAGTTTTCCAGTTTACATATTTCCATGTGTTTATTTTAGCGCTGCCTACATTTTTATGTGTGTTGTTATATCTAGAGAATTATTGATTGATTCATCCACAACAGTATTAAATAAATTAATTACTTGGTCCCATAATTTGTAAATAGAGGGACAGGCCCACCATAGGTGGGATACGTTACCGATAACATTACAACACCAACATCGATCTGATTGTGATGGAAACATTTGGTTCAAATTAACTGTAGTGTAGTACCATCTAGATAGCAATTTAAAATTGTGCTCTTGGGTGTCACAAGCTATTGAAAATGTATAAGTATTAATAAACATTTGATCCCAATCTTCCTCTTGTGTTAACCAGTTTAATTCCCGCTCCCATTTGGTTATACAGTATATGATGGTAAACCAGGTGAATTGAAGGTAGATAATAACATATATATCTTAGATATAGTATGTATTGGTGGTTCTAGAGGTATACATAGCTGCTCAAAATCTGTAAACGGTTGATGGATGGAATATTTCGGAGTCAGAGAGGAGTAAAAACTCTGCAATTGCAAGTAAACAAACCACATACATTTCCTCTGATCATGCAAATTTTTGAAAATTTACAAATGACATAAAGGTATCCTCCAAAATCATATGTCTAGTCTGGGCCAATAAGATTTGTCCCAGGTTGGAATAGCATTTGCATGAACACCAATAGAAAGAGAAGGATTATTAAAGGATTGAGTGGAGAGGGAATAGAAGACAAAGGAAATAATTTTAAATAATGATGCCAACATTCCAAAATCATATAAGTGAGCAAAGGCGAAGAAGAACATAATCCTATATCCTTAAAACAAAGCCATAGAGCAGCTTTAGGATTTAATGGAGAAGAACCCATTTCCAATTGGACCCATTGTTTATCACCGTGATGAGGGAACCAATCAAGAACACAAGAAAATATAACTACTCTTTAATAACACTCAAAATCTGACAAACCTGCTCCTTCACAATCTTTTGATCGACAAAATGTTTTCCAGTTAATTTGAGGTTTAATATTTTTCCAAATAAATTGCAATAGTAATTTGTTCAATTAAAAAAAAAAAATAGTAATAATCCTTGGTGAGTTATATAAAGTAAAACATCATCTGCATAAAGTGAAGTTTTATAATCTTTTTCATTAATAGTAATACCATGTATAGAGGGATTATTACGTAAAGCTATTGCTAGATGTTCTCTTGTAATCATATAAAGTAATGGAGATAGCGGACACCCCTGACGGGTACCATTATTAATCTCAAATATACTGGAAAATATACCGTTTGTTTGAACTAGAGAAGAAGGAGTTGTATATAACACAATAATTAAATTTATCAAATTATCCCACAGACCTGGCAAAGCAAGTGAACGAAAAACCTCCAGTTGAAATGGTCAAAAGCTTTTTCGTCATCGATTGAAATGAGACACGCCAGAATGTGTCGTTTTTGTGCCAGTGGGATCAATGAGAGAGTCTTGCTGGTGTTATATCGAGTCTCTCTAGCTTTCACAAAGCCAGTTTGGTCTATATGAATCATTTGAGGCAACAAATGTGGAAGCCTATTAGCAATAAGTTTAGATTAACATTGTATATCTTGATTCAACAATGAAATAGGACGATAGGTATTGGGATGTGTTTCATCTTTACCCGGTTTCAAAATAACAGAAATATAAGCCTTCGGTGTTTCTGGCAGAAAAGGCTGAGAGCTTGAGATTGAATTAAATGAGTGCAGAAGACTTGAAGACAAATCTGCTGCAAAGATTTTATAAAACCGACTTGAGAATCTGTCTGGCCCTGGTGCTTTACCAATCTTAGCAGTCTTGTCAAGTTTGTTTATTGAAGCTTTATAATTCAGGGAACAGGTTCAAAAGTGATACAGGAATATACAATAGTAAGCTACAGTATAACATTATAATGTGACTAGTGATAAAGTTGTCTCGTACTTTAATCAAGAGATTGTCAACTTAGAGAGACTTTTCCTATAATGTTAAGAAAGCAAAAATGACTAAACATAGAATATGGTAGAATAATGGAGTCTCAAAATAAATATAATTTGGGATTATCTAAAGTTCTTAATAAAAGAAGTGTTAGGGAATTATTACTCTCAAATTTTAAGTAGGAGGAAGTTCCTATGGTTAACACCATCAAAACAAGAAATACAATAAAAAGTAAAGCTATATGAACCTGATGAAGAGAAAGGAGTATAAGGAAAGAAAAGGAAAGGTAACATAGCAAGATGTTTGGAAAAGAAAAAATTGAGGAGAGAGGAAAGGAAATAAAAGGGAAGGGAAAAGAAAGGGAAGAAATTTACCCAGACATCAATAAGGTTGCATCTAAATTAGAAGGCAGGTAGTGTGTCTTTCAGGGGAGCCATATATTCTTGCATGTAGGAATTTTGTCATGCGTTATAGCCTCCGTTTGGCATGAACCATGGCTTGATTAATTCTACATTTAGTTTTAGTTAAAGTGGAGGTCCACTCAAAAAAAAAAAAAAAATATACAGAAATCCTGAAAAAAATTTAAAAAAATGTTTTACTTACCAGAAATGGCGGTTGTTATGTGAACATTTCTAATCTGCCTCTTCCCATACCGCGGCAGGTCTTCTTCCTCATCCTCCCTGCGTTGTCTTTTGGGGAATGGGGTGCGCTGCCTTCTGAGAACTGTGTGTATCCCAGAAAGCAGCCACCCATTCACAAAAGCGATGCGAGACTCCCGCGTGCTCAGTAATAAATGGGCAGTGACACTTCACTGCCTGTTTCCCTCAATAAAGATGGATGCCCCGGGAGCTGCCAGGATCGAGCGATCGGCCTCGGGGGCGACTTCGCGGCCACCTAGGACAGGTAAGTGTCCTTATTAAAAGTCAGCAGCTACAGTGTTTGTAGCTGCTGACTTTCAAAATAAAATTGCGGGTGGAACCCTGTTTTAATGTCAGGGTATGAGTTTTCCAGGCTTTAGCGATTGTTTGTTTCGCGGCTGTAGTGATCTGTTGTAGTAGCTTGAACTGGTTAATGATCAGAGGATCAGGAAAGATGGACACTGCAAATAAAGTCGAGATCATGTGGAATATGTCTTCCCAAAATCTTTTGACGATAGGACAGGTCTACCAAATATGAAAATGTGATCGAGGTTCAGTGCATCCTCGAAAACAAGAGGAGGAGTAATTGGGGGCAAATTTCGCAATTCATGTAGGAGCTAAGTTCCAACGTCTAAGTACTTTGTAGTTGGTTTCTAAAGCGGCAATATTTTGAGAGGAAGATTTTGTAGTAATCCAAATGTTATCTTATATTTACATCTCCTATGTTTCCAATGTGAATCCTAGATCAGATTCCCACTTAGCTAGCTACATATGTGGGCAGACTAGAATCTGATTTAGAAATGAGTTGGGCATATATGTTCAAAATAAGTCCTTTTGCATGGGGGTCATGTTTACATATGTTTTCAAAGTATGATAATTTATCGAGTGCAAGTTTTTCTTGGATATTAGGCATATAAAAAATGTTTATCTGAAGATATTGGAAAATTTCAGAGTTTGGAAGTTCATGACTATTACTTAAGTCAGAGAATGTTTGAAAGGAATTAGAGGAAGTAAGATTGTGTGTTTGGGACAATTTAGAGGTGGTCCATGCTTTAAAGGTTTTAGGAAATTTCCAGGCAGAATAAAAAAGATGATTTTTAACCACTTGCTTACTGGGCACATAAACCCCCTTCGTGCCCAGGCGAAATTTCAGCTTCCGGCACTGCGTCGCTTTAACTGACAATTGCGCGGTCGTGCGACGTGGCACCCAAACAAAATTGGCGTCCTTTTTTTCCCCACAAATAGAGCTTTCTTTTGGTGGTATTTGATCGCCCGTGCGGTTTTTATTTTTTGCGTTATAATGAAAAAAAGAGCGACAATTTAAAAAAATATATATATTTTTTACTTGTTGCTATAATAAATATCCCATTTTTTTTTTTTTTTTATATTTTTTTTCTCAGTTAAGGTCGATACGTATTCTTCTACATATTTTTGTAAAAAAAAAAAAAAAATCACAATAAGCGACTGCTTTGCGCAAAAGTTATAGCACCTACAAAATAGGGGACATAATTCTGATTTTTTTTTTATATTTTTTGTTTTTACTAGTAATGGCGGCGATCTGCGATTTTTATTGGGACTGCGATATTGCGACGGACACATCGGACACTTTTGACACATTTTTGGCGCCATTCACATTTATACAGCGACCAGTGCTATAAAAATGCACTAATTACTGTATAAATGTGACTGGCATTGAAGGGGTTAACACTAGGGGGTGAAGAAGGGGTTAAATGTATTGCCTGGGTGTGTTCTAACTGTGTGGGGGGAGGGGGGTGACTGGGGGAGGTGACCGATGCTGTCTCCCTATGTACAAGAGAAACAGCATCAGTCGCCTCTCACTGACAGGACGTGAAGCTCTGTGTTTACACTCACCGACAATCGCGTGTACCTGACGGACATCGCGGCCGCCGGGTACACGCATCGGATCCTCGGTGATGCGTCGGGAATTACAAGTAAATCACGTCCAAAGACATGACCCCGGCGCCTCAGGTCCGCGCTGCTGACGTATTCTGTCAAAAGCGCGGACCTGAAGAGGTTAAGGAATGATAAGAGGGGATTATGAGGAGATTGTAAGCCACATAACAATTAAAATGTGTCCCATATTGTGAGGGATTGTTTTGTTATCGGATTTGTATGTTTTTTTCAGCATGAGGGTTGTAACCACAAGAGATTGGATATTGATAATGGGTCGCAATCTATAGATTCCAGAGCTACTCAAAGTGGTATTTCAGTAGTCACATGGTATTTAGGTATTTGTGCCAAATGAGCCGCATGGTAATAAGTAGAAAAGTTAGGAAGTCTGAGACCACCTTTAAGTTTTGGAAGATATAATGTATGTTTAGGTAGGCAGTGTTTTGAATAGCCCCCAAACAAAGGCTGCTTTATGTTGGGACCAAAATAGGTAAAAGATAAAGTATTTTAGGTAGTATAGCCATTTTAAAAACATTGGCCCAGATTCATAGAGAATTAGATTCTCGTAGCGTATCAGAAATACACTACGCCGCCGTTTTTCACATGGCTCTACGTGGAATCCAGGTAGATTTTGTCCAGTAAACGACGGCGGCGTAGTGTATTTCTCCCGTCGCAATCCATCTACGCGAGTAGGGGGCGTGAAGGATTTAAAATAGGCGCGTTCCCGCGGCGATCGAACTGCGCATGCTCCGTTCGCAAATTTCCCGCCGTGCATTGCGCGAAATCACGTCGTTACGTCATTCGTTGTTTGAGTAGCGTCGTTTACGGACATTTCTATTCCCGAACGAGTTACGTAAAAAAAAAAAATTAATTCGACGCGGGAACAACGGCCATACTTAACATGGGCTACGCACCGTTAGACCAGCAAAAAGCTGGTCTAACAGTACGTAAAAAAAAACAGACGTAAGCGATTGCGAAGACCGCTCGTATCTTCGTGGATCGCCGTAAAAACACATTTGCATATCCCGACGCATCAAAACGACGCAAACTCCTCCCAGCGGCCGCAAAAATATCGCAGCGTAGATCCGAAGGCTTACGAAGACGTAAGCCTCTCGGATCGAAGCCCGAAGCCGCCGTATCATGGTTTGAGGATTCAAACTAGTGATACGGCGTGCGAAATTTGAAATTACTCCTGTCTAACACCAGTTAGACAGGCGTAATTGCTTTATGAATCTGGGCCATTAATTTTACCAATCCAAGATATAGGGAGAGATGACCACTAAGTTAATAAGTTGGTAATCTGTCGTACGATAGGTAGAAAATGTATTCTAAATAGTTCAGAGAGATGAGGCGTAAGATTAATTCCAAAGTATGGAAGACTGGTAGTAGACCATGAGAAAGGGAAAGATGCTTGTGCCTGTTGTACATCTGAGGGGGTAGGGAGATATTTGAGGTAGTGAATATTACCGCGCTACCAAGAAGAGGGGAAGGGGGAAAAGAAGGGGCTACGGCTGCTGCACTGAAAGGTGTATCAGACCAGAATGATTATGAAGAAAAGGTTAGTGCTGTGCTGAAAGTAGGGAATGGGGTAACCGTGTAGAGGAAGTGTAGCAAATTCTTATATGTAAAATGATACAGTCTAACTACTGATCCTGGTAGAAATAGTGCAAAAATGTTATATAACATCAACAAATAACATCCAAAAATACACATGCTACAGTGTAGCTAAATCTAGCTAACATAAATGTGAGATAATACAAAGTAACAGTGCTGATAACATAAAGTGCTGGTGTAAATGCCAAATAACGTGAAGAAAAGTGGGTCTCCGGTGTTCTCTTCAAAGTAAGTGAGGAGGAAGATAAAGGGAGATAAACCTGCACAATTGGCAATTTATTTAACAACAAAAAAATACACTAGAGTACTCCTGAAGAAGTCACGAGAAGTGACGAATACGCGTAAGAGTGTAACAAAGAGGCCACAGAGAGGTACCAGAGGTGATGTTGGCTTACGCACGCTTGTATTTGCATTCCTGATTTTATCACAGCATTGTGAGTACCCTAGTGTATTTTGTTGTTGTTAAATAAACCTTTTAAAACAATACTGCACTATTGGCACTTTATCTCCCTGGGTGCGAGTCACTATCTTTTTTCGGACGTGACTGCCGAGAGGGATCTCTTCCATTACAGTCCATCTGGATGACACCCTATGTGGATACAGACAGAAAGCGTACCTGGGTTTATATGCTGTTACCTTACAGCAGTAAGGTAAGGGGACATCCTCACTTACTTTGAAAAGAACACCGGAGACCCACTTTTCTTCACGTTATTTGGCATTTACACCGGCACTTTACTTTGGATTCCTTCCTTTGCTATGCCTATTGCCTATTAGCTTGTTGTTGCATTGACATTCTATTTAGTTTATCCCAGTCACTGCTGTGTGTTGTGCTTTGCACGTTGTACACCCCATTGTGTATTAGTACACAATTTTTTACTGTACCATACTTTATGTTATCAGCACTGTCACTTTGTATTATCTCACATTTATGTTAGCTAGATTTAGCTACATCGTAGCACGTGTATTTTTGGATGTTATTTTATGATGTTATATAACATTTTTGCACTATTTCTACCATGATCAGTAGTTAGACTGTATCATTTCACATATAAGAATTTGCTACACTTCCTCTACACAGTTACCCAATTCCATACTTTCAGCGCAGCACTACCCTTTTCTTCATAGGGAGATATTTAGTGCCATGGATTTTTGAGGATTAATGACTAGGCCAGAAGTATGAGCAAAATGTGTATTGGACATAAAGATTAAAATGTCATCTGCAAGGAGACATGTTTTGTGATGGTGTCCAGCTAACTTAAAGGGTCACTAAAGGAATTTTTTTTTTAGCTAAATAGCTTCCTTTACCCTAATGCAGTCCTGGTTTCATGTCCTCATAGTTTGTTTTTGCTGTAATCCTTCTCTGTTCATTTAAAAAACAAACACTGCCCCGTATTGGCTCTGTGTCTCTGTCCTTCACACAAGCATGAACCTAGATGAAAAACAAAACTGAAACTGCAGGCACATTATATGATTGATTTTTTATCTATTTTTAATCATTTTTAGAGGGAATCAGTTAACTATTATGTCTCTATACCCTGTAAACAGTCATTTTAGCAAAAAAAAAGTTTTTCTTTACAACTCCTTTGAGGCCTCTAATGGAGGGATCAATGCAAATATATTGGGCAAGGGGTTCAATAAGTAAGGCAAATATAAGTGGGGATAGTGGGGAAACCTGTCTCGTACCTCTGCAGATGTCAAATGTATTTCCTTTATACCCTGCATATTTTACATATGCCTTGGGTTTATCTAAAGAAGAGATCCAACTAAGGAAATGGGGGCCAAATCCCCAGCATTGTAGGACATAGCATAGGTAGGGCCGCAAAACTGTATCAAATGCTTTTTTTATATCTAAAGATAAAAAACAAAGTGGGATGTTCCTAGATTTGGCAATATGCATCAATAGTGCCACTCTACATATATTATCCCCTGCTTGATTCTTTGGGATGAAGTCTACTTGATCTCTATGTATTAAAGAACCAACTATATTATTTAGGCGCATTGCTAAAACTTATGCTAGAAGTTTGATGTCTAAATTAAGTTTTATAGGGTTACTGGTATATGTATCGTGGGATAACTTCAATCATATTGGTTTAAAGGGGTGATTTATCTATCGTGCCCGGGCATGAAGTGTACTAGGTTTATTGGCTTTAAAATAAAATAAGGGTCTGGCTTTACGTATCGTTTTATCCACTGAGTCCGAAAGGAAAAGGTCAAGATCAAGGCGCGCTTTATCTCATTTTGTCACAGGAGAGGGGTTTGATTGGAAGTTCATGTGCAGAATTAAATTCTGCTTCTAGTTTTTGCTGCATTGTGCGTTTTTTATTTTTGAGAAAAGAAGCCTGGTGTATACAAACACCTCTAATCACTGGCTTATGCGCCTCACAAAGTGTCTGTGCGGATATGTCGGGAGTCTTATTATTATCCAGATATTCCTTTAAAGCTTTTTCCAGATCTAAGGAATACGATGGATGTGACCATATGGAATCATTGATAAACCATGTGGGGTCATGTGGGAATTAAAGAAACAAATGTTGTTAGTACAGCACTACATTCTGTCCACAGAAATGGTATAAGTGAAGAGGAAAGGAGTTCTGGGGTCATGCCTATTGCGATCAATATGTGATCTATTTGAGAGAATGATTTGTGTGAA
Source organism: Rana kukunoris (assembly GCA_029574335.1). Taxonomy (NCBI): domain Eukaryota; kingdom Metazoa; phylum Chordata; class Amphibia; order Anura; family Ranidae; genus Rana; species Rana kukunoris. The sequence goes on from CM056052.1 coordinate 355,549,536, forward strand.
TGGTAATAAAAAGTGAATTGTTGCTTTGTAGGATTATTTTTGCGCCAAGAGTCTAATAAAGAGTACTGTTGGAGTAATTGTTGGAAGGTATGCTTTTGTGGATTAGCGGTGATAGGTATTGGGGATTTGTCTAAGAACAGATAATGGACTTGGTTTGAGTCACCACAGATTACCAGTGTGCCCATTTTGTGGGTATCGATTACATGTAGCAAGTGAGAAATAAATGATGTTGGAGTTTTGTTTGGGGCATAATAGGATACCACTGTGATTGGGGAATCGGTTAAAAACCCTGTTAGTATCAGGTATCTCCCTTCAGGGTCCTTGATCTCGTTTTGGAGAGAGAAAAAGGTGTTGTGCAATGGAATGCCACCAATACTCCTCTTTGTTTGGTTTCAGCAGAAGCTGTGAAAACTTGTGGGTATAAAGGGCTAAAATATTTGGGAGTTGCTGTAGTAGTAAAGTGAGTCTCCTGCAGACACACAATGTGTCCCTAGGTTGATGCCAATGAGCAAAAAACTTTAGTTAGTTTTTGTGGTATATTTAAACCCTGTACATTTAAAGGAGCCGTAGGAAGGGTATACAAGACATATAGTCAAAATTAGCCTTTACAATTTGTGTTGCTACACTTACATCTGAGAAGAGTAAGAACCAGTAGAAGAGTAGGAAGAAGTATGTAAGATAGAGGAGGGAGATAAGGTTATATATATATATATATACATATATATAAAATAAATATATATATAAATAAAAAAAATATATATATATATATAAAATAAAGTATACTAAAACCCAAAATCGGCTATAATAAGCGATAAGTAAGGGGATAGGGAGAATCGGGAGGGGTAAAAAGGGGGCAGTAGAAAAAGGGGAGATGGGAAAAGAGGGTAGGAGGGAGTAGGAAAACATGAGTTGAAGCATATTACACGTTTAAGAAGGGTATAAACTTATGTACAAGATTTGTTAACCATTTAGTTAATAAGGGGAAGAGGAAAGGGGAGGAAAAAAAAGAGTGAAGGAAGCTATAAATTTCATTCACAAAAAGAATAATTTCTTGGAAAAATTAGGTTAGGGGTAAAAGTGAGCTCTATTCACTTATTATGTTATCAAATATGTATGATCTGAGGATAATGATGTTAACATTTGCAAACACATCTAATGGCATAAAGTGGGAAAAGCAGAACATGCTTGCAAAATAGAGTCCTTAAAAAAGTGGGTTATATGGATCTATCAGTCCATAGTATATGCAAGGTCTTCATTGGGATAATTGCGGCGACTGCGTTTAGATGAGTTTTGGTGACTTCTGTCATCTTTAGCATTAGAGGAATCTTGTGATGGATCAGGTGTAGTATGACGGCGAGGACCAGTTGAAGATCTATCTATTAGATGTAAATTTTGCAGGGTACTTTGCAACTCATCATAAGTAGGGATGAGCTTCGCGATCGAAACAAACGTATGTTTGAATCGAACATCGTCCGTTCGATCGTTCGACGAATATCGTACAAAAACGATCATTCGCGGCAAATTCGAGTGAAACGAAACGGCCCATAATTCATTGCGGCATTGCGCCCTGATGATTGGCCAAACATGCACTATCACCCTGCATGCTTGGCCATTCACAGCACGCAAAGAAAGGAGAGCCCAGGCTTTGGCCAATTATGGCTCAGGGCTTTAGCACACGCCCCACACTATATAAGGCCGCCTGCTGGGCGGCCTTGTGTAGTGTGTTCCGGCTTGTTAATGAGAGCAGTCAGAGAGATTGGGCCAGATTCAGGTAGAGTTAGGCTGGAGTATCAGTGATACTCCAGCCTAACTGTCACTTTAAGCCGGCGTTTTTGTTTTCTGTAACCAGAAAACAAGAAACGCCGGGTTGGAGTTCCGATGCGATCGGCGCAATTGAATTTCACCATCGCATCGTTACTTCAACTTAAAAATGGCGCCGTTCCCGCTGATTTACGCTCAAAAAATATGTTAATGAGCAGGAATCGCCAATTCACGATCTTTTTCGGGCGCGACGCAGTGACTTTACAACGTTTCCGGAAGCGATATGCGGCGTATAGATAAAGCAGCCCCCTAGTGGAGTATCCTATGTTAAGTATAGGCGTCGTCATTGCGTCGGAAAAAAAACAAATCGCGTCGCTTGCGTAAAACATTCATGAATGGGGATGTGACGTCATTGACGTTCACTGACAGAATTTGGAGCATGCGCACTGGGATGCATTGACACTCGACGCATGCGCAGTACGTTCGCCACGGGATCGCGCTTAGTTTTAATAATACACGCCCCGTACCCGCCCAATTTGAATTCCGCCGGCTCATTTGCGATGCGCTGCCGCAACTTTAGGAGCAAGTGCTTCATGAATAACAGCACTTGCTCCAAAAATTTCGGCAGAGTAACGTAAATGAGAAGTCTTACTCCAGAGCAAAGATGCTCTGATCTACCTGAATCTGGCCCATTGTCTTTTTAGCTAGCTAGATAGAGCAGGCTAGTTAGTTTAGCTTTATTACAGTGTGTAGAGAATATATATACATCCTTAGGAGTTGTACATATATTTATACACTGTATAGCTTAGCTAGATCAGTTCTTCCTAATTTACTGGCAGGCAGGTGATTGTGCTATTTAAAGACGTTATCACAGGTATAGACACCCAGCAGGTACAATAGCAGTGATTTTAATGATGCTTAAATTAAAAAAAAAAAAGAAAAAATCCTTTAAATATTGTACGGGCTGGGTGTCTATGGTTTGCCTGTGAAAACGTCTTTGAGAACCCGGGTCTTGCCCGAGGGAACATGTATCAGGACTCCTGAAAAAACGACAGTTTTTAAAACTTTTTTTCCATTGATACTACTATCAATGGAAAAAAAGTTTTAAAAATTGTAGTTTTTCAGGAGTCCTGCTCCTGAAAAAACGACAGTTTTTTAAACTTTTTTCCATTGATACATGTTCCCTGGGGCAAAACCCGGGTTCTGAAAGATGTTTTCCAACAATCACTTGAATATTGGTCTTTAAAATGATTGTTTTTGAATGCGAACATTCGATTCCCATAGACTTCAATGGGGTTCTAAATGTTCGTGCGAACGATCGGACTGTTCGGCGGTTTTGGTGCGAACCGAATGCGGGGGTCTTCGGCTCATCCCTAATCATAAGATCTGCAGGTGTATTTGGTACATTGATAGGTAAAACATACAGAAAACGGAAATTCCCATTGATAAGATGTTTGATTTGACTGAAGGATTTGGAGAAGGGGTTTTAGGGCTCACAGTTTAGCGACTGTAATTGGGGAAAGATCAACAAATAGCTGTTAAGGGTGACCTTGAAAAGTAAAGGAAGTCTTTTCCTCTTGCTGCAGCCAAAATGTGCTCTTTTGTGCAAAAAAAAAGATGCAACTGCCATTATATCGCAAGCAGAAACTTCAGTTTTGCGTGGCATTAAAGCCCTAAGAATTCTTTCAAGTTCCAATCGAGCAATTGGGATTGACGGCATTAGTTCTTGGAATAGAGCAGTGATGGTCGATTGAAGATCAACAATTGCCTCAGGTATTCCATGGATGCAATGTGCTCTATTCTCAAAATCTTCCAAACGCAAATTTGCAAAGTAAGGTTTTACTCTTTAACTACTAGTCCACCGCCCACCGTCAAATGACGGCGGGCGGAGGACTCCATTATCCTGACATCACGTCATATGACGTGATGTCTTTTTAAAGCCGCGCACCCGCCGCTCTGCTGGGATCCCGGCGCGAGTGCCCGGCGGCAACGATCGCCGCCGGGCACACGCGATTGCCCAGTAACTGAGCGGGGACGTGGAGCTCTGTATGTAAAACACAGAGCTGCACGTCCCTGTCAGGGAGAGAGGAGACAGATTGTGTTCCTTGTACATAGGGACACAATCGGTCGCCTCCCCCAGTCACCCCCCCTCCCCCTACAGTTAGAACACTCATAGGACACACATTTAACCCCTTCCCCGCCCCCTAGTGGTTAACCCCTTCACTGCCAGTCACATTTATACAGTAATCAATGCATATTTATAGCATTGTTCACTGTATAAATGTAAATGGTCCCAAAAATGTCAGAAAAGTGTCCGAAGTGTCCGCCATAACGTCACAGTCCCAATAAACAAATCGCAGATCGCCGCCATTAATAGTAAAAAAATAAAATAAAAAAATGCCATAACTATCCCCTATTTTGTAAACACTATAAATTTTGCGCAAACCAATCGATAAACGCTTATTGCATTTTTTTTTACCAAAAATATGTAGAAGAATACGTATCGGCCTAAACTAAGGAAAAAAATATTTTTTTTTATATATTTTTTGGGGATATTTATTATAGCGAAAAGTAAAAAATATTGCATTTTTTTCAAAATTGACGCTCTATTTTTGTTTATAGCGCAAAAAATAAAAACTGCAAAGGTGATCAAATACCACCAAAAGAAAGCTCTATTTGTGGGAAAAAAAGGACGCCAATTTTGTTTGGGAGCCACGTCGCACGACCGCGCAATTGTCAGTTAAAGCGACGCAGTGCCGGAAGCTTAAATTTTGTCTGGGCAGGAAGGGGGTGTAGGTGCACAGTAGGCAAGTGGTTAAGAATTTTGAATTCACAAACATGGGACTGTACATTTGTTTTCACATCTTCTAGGTCTGATGTATGCTAGCCTAATTCTCTGATTTCTTTAGTCAGGTTTTCTGTGATGTGTTTTGATGTCTGCTTTTAGTGCTTTTTGTAGCATCTTTTCAAACTGCTTTATAATATTAGGATGTAAAATGTCCATTACTGCAGTTTTTGAGGAAGCAGTGTATTCAACATCAGATTCAGCTATGTCAGCTGTATCATCCTGTGGCTGTTGTTTCTGCCTCTGCTTAGCAGCAAGAGAAGAGCTTGTGTGAGGTGAGGGGGAGGTGACATTTTAAACATGGCCCTAGGCAGAGCGTCTCTTGAGTTCTTTTGTATTGTACTTTTCAGACAGGCCCCACTTAACACCATAATGTGTTCCCTGTACCTCAGTGAAGGTTAGTGTTCTTTGTCTACCTCTCCTGAAGCCGTGCGGGTGTTTAATCTGGCCACGGAGTCCCAGGAGATACAGAGCTTCTGCAGGACTCAGCCTCAGCCAGCTCCACGCATGCTGTCCCCAATCTTAGTAGTCTTAATAACATTTAGCAGTTTCTCAGTGAAGAAAGGATCCTCTAAGAAAGAGCTAGTGGCCAAGTCAAGATTTGGCAAAGCTGTTTTTTTCCACATATGAAAAAATTATTTTTTTCCATCCCTATGGAAGAGTAAACAATTTTAGAATTAGTTTGTGAAATGTTATATAGTGAAGAGTAATAATTATGGAAAGTCTCTACAATAGCCGAGTTAGTAGACACCAATCCTTTACCCGGGGCAGATAGTTTAAAAACCAAAGGTGATGAAGTTTTAGAATGAAGAGAGTGTGCCAAAAAAGAGGCACTCTTATTGCTAAATTCATAAGAAATTCTCAAGGTTTCATCCCAAGCCCTTAAAGACTAATAAATATAAATAAATATTCCCCTCAAAACACATTTTAAAGCCTCCCATTTAACCGATTAAGATTATTTACATCGGCAGAATTGCACAGCTGGGCACATGGACGTAAAGGTACGTCCCCTTTAAGATGCCTAGCCGTGGGTCGGGAGCGACCCGGTCCTGTCCTCCGTGACTGCGCCCACAGGACCCGCAGACCTAATCGCCACCGGTGTCCAGCGATCGGGTCACAGAGAGGAAGAACGGGGAGAGGTGAGTGTTAACATACCTTCCCCGTTCTTCCTAGTGTGGCTGTCAGTGATCGTTTGTTCCCTGTGTTAGGAAACAACGATCAGTAACTTCACACGCACAGCCATGCCCCCCCACAGTAAGAACACTCCCTTAGTACACACTTAACCCCTACAGCGCCCTCTCCGGGTTAACCCCTTCACTGCCAGTGTAATTTTCACAGTAATCAGTGCATTTTTATAGCACTGTTCGGTGTAAAAATGACAATGGTCCCAAAAATATGTCCGATGTGTCTGCCATAATGTCGCAGTCACGAAAAAAATCGCTGATTGCCGCCATTAGTATTTAAAAAATATATTAATAAAAATGCCATAAAACTATCCCCTATTTTGTAAACACGTGATTTTTTTTTTACCAAAAATGTGTAGAAAAATACGTATGGGCCTAAACTGAGAAAAAAAAAAAATATTTTTTGGGGGATATTTAGTATAGGAAAAAGTAAAAAATATTGCTTTTTTTAAAAAAAATTGTCGCTCTATTTTTGTTTATATCACAAAAAATAAAAACCGCAGAGGTAATTAAATACCACCAAAAGAAAGCTCTATTTGTGGAAAAAAAAACGATGCCAATCTTGTTTAGGAGCCACGTCGCACGACCGCACAATTGTCAGTTAAAATGACGCAGTGGCGAATCACAAAAAGGGGCCAGGTCCTTTACCTGCATATTGGTCCGGGTCTTAAGTGGTTAATTGGTGGTGCAGTATTGTCAAGTTTATGGTCTTCTACAAAATGTGTTATCACTTTTCTGATAGCAGTTACACATATTGGATCTACTAATAAATTATCATTTAATTGCCAGGATTCTGCTAAATTAAAATGACAGAAAACAGGTGAGTGGTCTGACCATATTTTAGATTTAATACTAATTGTCGGAGTAGCATCTAATAATGTTTGGGATACAAAAATATAATCCAATCTACTATGTGTTTTATGAACTGGAGAACGAAATTTGAGTTTTACCTGGAGATAAATCTATTCGAGGATTAAAATCACTTCCCGAGAATTATATCACCCTCTGCAAAGCTTTCAAGAATACGTAAATATCTAAGGCCTTCAGAAATGTGACAAGTGTTTGGAAAGTATACATTGGCTATAGTATATATTTTATTCTCATTTTTAATTTTTAAGAATAAGTATCTACTAGGGATGAGCTTTATGTTCGAGTTGAACAACGGTTCGACTCGAACATTGGCTGTTCGCCCGTTCACCGAACAGTGAACAATTTGGGGTGTTCGCGGCAAATATTTGGGATATATCTAAAATGCAAATCCTAAGGCCGCGTACACACGAGGAGACATATCCGATGAAAACGGTCCGACAGACCGTTTTCATCGGACATGTCTCCTGGGATGTTTTGGTTTGATGTGTGTACACACTATCAAGCCAAAATCCCCGTGGAAGACAGTGCGGTGACATGGCGGTGACGTTGATGCCGCCACGTCACCAAACCAGGAAGTAAAATACTTCCACGCATGCGTCAAATCCATTTGACGCATGCGGGAGATTTCGGTCCGCTGGTTAGGCGTACTAACCAGTGGACATATACGACAGACCGCTTTCCAGCAGACAAGTTCTGGAAACCTGTCTGCTAGCCCGTAAACACGATCGGATATGTCCGCTGAAACTGGTCTGCGGACCATTTTAAGCAGATATGTTTGATCGTGTGTACGCGGCCTAAAGGTTAATATGCAAGCAATTATCATAAAAAGTGTTTGGGGACCTGGATCCTGCCCCATGGAACATGTATCAATGCAAAAAAAAGTTTTAAAAACTGCAGTTTTTTCGGGAGCAGTGATTTTAATAATGTTTAAAGTGAAACAATAAAAGTGAAATATTCCTTTAAATTTCGTACCTGGGGGGTGTCTATAGTAAAGTAGCGCATGTTTCCCGTGTTTATAACAGTCTCTGCACAAAATGACATTTCTAAAGGAAAAAAAGTAATTTAAAACTACTCGCGGCTGTAATAATATGTTAGGTCCCGACAATACAGATCAAAGTCATTGAAAAATAATAAAAAAAAAAGCGTTGGGGTCCCCTTAAATTCCATTACAAGGCCCTTCAGGTCTGGTATGGATTAAGGGGAACCCTACGCCCAATTAGAAAAAAATGGCGTGGGGTTCCCCCAAAAATTCATACCAGACCCCTCAGGTTTGGTATGGATTTTAAGGGGAACCCGTGCCATAATTAAAAAAAATGGCATGGGGTTCCCCCCAAGAATTCATACCAAACCCTTATCCGAGCACGCAACCTGGCAGGCCACAGGAAAAAGGGGGGACGAGAGTGCCCCCCTCCTGAACCGTACCAGGCCACATGCCCCCAACATGAGGAGTAGGGATGAGCTTCGAGTTCGAGTCGAACTCATGTTCGACTCGAACATTGCCTGTTCGCCGAACAGCGAACTATTTGGGGTGTTCGCGGCAAGTTTGTGTGAACTTTAGAACCCTGTTAAAGTCTATGGGACTCGAACGTTTTTTAATTTAAAGGCTAATATGCAAGTTGTTGTCCTAAAACGTGTTTGGGGATCTGAGTCCTGCCCCAGGGGACATGTATCAATGCAAAAAAAGTTTTAAAAACTGCAGTTTTTTTGACAGCAGTGATTTTAATAATTCCTTTAAGTGAAACAATAAAAGTCAAATATTCCTTTAAATTTTGTACCTGGGGGGGTGTATAGTATGACTGTAAAGTAGCGCTTGTTTCCCATGCTTAGAACTGTCCCTGCACAAAGTGTCATTTCTGAAGGAAAAAAAGTAATTTAAAATCACTGGCAGCTATAATGAATTGTCGGCTCCCGGCAATACAGAGAAAGGTCATTCCTAAAAAAAAAAATGTGTGGGGGTCCAGGGAATTTAAAAAAAAAATTTGGGATGGAGTTCCCCTTAAAATCCATACCAGACCTGAAGAGTCTGGAATGGATATTTTGGATGCAATCCCACATCATTTTTTTTTTATTTGACACAGGGTTCCCCTTAATATCCATACCAGACCCTAAGGTGAGTGATTTTAAATGACTTTTTTCCTTCAGAAATTACATTTTGTGCAGGGACAGTTCTAAGCACAGGAAACAAGCGCTACTTTACAGGCATACTATACACCCCCCTTTAAGCATTATTAAAATCACTGCTCCTGAAAAAACAGACTATTTTTAAAACTTGTTTTGCATTGATACATGTCCCCTGGGACAGGACCCGGGTCCCCAAACACTTTTTAGGACAATAACTTGCATATTAGCCTTTAAAATTAGCACTTTAGATTTCAAACGTTCGAGTCCCATAGACTTTAACAGGGTTCTAAAGTTCACACAAACTTTTGGTGTGTTCGCAGGTTCTGGTGCGAACCGAACCCAGGGTTAATGAGGAGGATGTCCCCATGTTGATGGGGACAAGGGCCTCATCCCCACAACCCTTACCCAGTGGTTATGAGGGGTCTGCGGGTGGGGGGCTTATCAGAATCTGGAAGCCCCCTTTAACAAGGGACCAGTCCTTTAATAAAAATAAATAAACATTCCACTGATGTAATCCAGTCTCAATGTCCAGCTTTGTAATCCATTCTCGATGTCCAGCAATGATTCATTCTCCAGCGATGCTCTCCAGCAAGGAACGACGCATGATCCTGCCTGCACCGGAGGCACATGGCCTAATGACACACAAGCTGTTTCACAGTAGCGGACGGCAAACGCGAATTTCCGCAAATGTTCGCGAACGGGCAAACCGGGCGAACCGCTATAGACTTCAATAGGCAGGCGAATTTTAAAACCCACAGGGACTCTTTCTGGCCACAATAGTGATGGAAAAGTTGTTTCAAGGGGACTAACACCTGGACTAAGGCATGCCGGAGGGGGATCCATGGCAAAACTCCCATGGAAAATTACGTATTTGACGCAAGGTCGGGTTTTAATCCATAAAGGGCATAAATGACTTAACATTCCTAAATTGTTTGGAATAACGTGCACACGCTGGCAGGCAACTGACTGCTATTCTATTCTAAGTCAACATTTTTTTTTTTTTTATGTAATTCACTGTGACACCAGATATGAGTGGTGGCACTGGGCAAGTGGGCACAGTATATACGCTGTGAGCCTGACACACACACTGGCAGGCAACTGACTGCTATTCTATTACAGTCAATTTTTTATTTTATTTTTAAATGTAATCTACTGTGACACCAGATATGAGTGGTGGCACTGGGCAAGTGGGCACAGTTTATACGCTGTGAGCCTGACACACACGCTGGCAGGCAACTGACTGCTATTCTATTACAGTCAAAATTGTTGTTGTTTTTGAAATGTAATCTACTGTGACACCAGATATGAGTGGTGGCACTGAGCAAGTGGGCACAGTATACACTGTGAGCCTGACCCACACGCTGGCAGGCAACTGTAATTAGATTACAGATGGAAAGAAAAAAGCAGACTGATATACTAGCCCTAAAAAGGGCTTTTTGTGGGTGCTGGCAGGATGCTGTCTTTACAGCAGAGATCAGATGAGTCTTTCAGGACTGGAGTGGACACTGAATACACTGGCCTAGCTATCGATTTCCCTATTAAATCAGCAGCAGCTACACTGTCCCTCCTCTCACTAAGACTGCAGCTTCCGAATGAATCTAAAATGGATGCTGTCCAGGAGGTGGGAGGGTCTGGGAGGGAGGGTATGCTGCTGATCGGCTGGAATGTGTCTGCTGACTGTGAGGTACAGGGTCAAAGTTTGCTCAATGATGATGAATAGGGGGCGGACCGAACATTGCATAATGCAGTAAACACGAACAAGCTATGTTCGCCGAGAATTATTCGCCAGCAAATAGTTCGGGACATCTCGTTTTGTGTGACCCCTCCCTCTCTGACGCATCATGGGAAACCCCCGTAGCTTCAGAGGGTGGCCCTGCCCTGTTTTATAAAAGAACTGTCAAACAGCTTGCGCGTCATTAGGCCGGGTGCCTCTGGTGCAGGCAGGATCGTGCGTCGTTCCTTGCTGGAGAGCATCGCTGGAGAATGGATCATTGTTGGACATCGAGAATGGATTACAACACTGAACATCGAGACTGGATTAGACTGGATTACATCGCTGGAGTGATTTATTTTTTTATTTTTTCTAAAGTTCTTGTCCTCCTCCTGTCATTTTTAAAATGTTCACAATTTTTCTTTGTACAATGTAACCTTTACCAATTCACATGGGTGAGCGTGATCTGAAGTTCCCCTTTGTTAAAGGGGGCTTCCATATTCCAATATGCCCCCTGCTCACAGACCCCTACAACCACCAGGTTGTGGGGATGAGGCCCTTGTCCCCATGGGGACATTCTCCCCATGTGGAGGGCATGTAGCCTGGTATGGTTTAGGAGGGGGGCACTCTCTCGTCCCCCCCTCTTTTCCTACGGCCTGCCATTTTGCGTGCTCAGATAAAGGTCTGGTATGGTATTTTTGGGAGGAACCCCACGCCATTTTTTTTTTAATTTGGCGTAGGGTTCCACTTAATATCCATACCAGACCTGAAGGGCCTGGCAATGGAATTTAGGGGGACCTCCTCGCTTTTTTTTTTTTTTTTCAATGACTTTCAATGACTTTTATTAGTATTGCCAAAACCTGACAATTCATTATAGCCGCAAGTAGATTTAATTTACTTTTTTTTCCTTTAGAAATATCATATTGTGCAGAGACTGTTATAAACACAGGAAACATGCTCTAATTTACAGGCATACTATAGACACCCCCAGGTATTTACTAGGGTTGTCCAGATACTAGTATCGGCATCGGTATCGGGACCGATACCAAGTATTTGCGTGAGTACTTGTACTCGCCCAAATGCTCCCGATACCTAAATAGAATACTTTTTGGTATTTATCAACATGTTCTGTGAAAATTCTTTGAGTTTTTTACTACTGCGTGACAAGCAAATAAAACATTTTTATTCTTTTATAATGTCTTGAGTTAGAGTTCTTCATATTTCTAAAGAAAATATCCTTAGTCTGTATTGTGGTTTGAAAACTGTCACATGACATTTAAAAAAAGTATCGGTATTCGGTATCGGCGAGTACATGAAAAAAAGTATCGGTACTTGTACTCAGTCCTAAAAAAGTGGACAACCCTAGTATTTACTATTTATTGTTTCACTTTAAGCATTATTAAAATCACTGCTCCCTAAAAAAGGCAGTTTTTAAAACTTTTTTTGCATCAATACATGTCCCCTGGGGCAGGACCCAAACACTTTTTCTGACAATAACTTGCATATTTAAAATGAGCACTTTTAATTTTTCAAGTTCGTGTCCCATAGATTTTAACAGGGTTCGCGTGTTCGAACGAATTTCGGCTCATCCCTAGGATCTACCATGAATGTGGACATTGGACATTCAGATCGGCATTAAGAAGGGGGAGGGCAAAAAAAGGGGGGTAAAAAACCTTCAGCCCTTCAATATGGCACTTCTGTTTATACCAACATCTATGTCAAAACATGTGATTATATCTAAGTTAGTGTCATTAATATTTTCCTTCAGGCAATAAATGATCTAAAGAAAAAATAATATATAGGTAGACATATGAGAAGAAACATCCCTTATCTACAACAATCTAAAGCAATTCTATTGTTATCACAGTATTTAATTTCTCTGTTGTTATCTCACCAGCCTACCTTAACCGCTTAACGCCCGCCGCTGTGTATGTCCACAGAATGGCACGTACAGGCAGATGGGCGTACATGTAGGTCCCTGCCTTCTTGCGGGCCGGGGGTCCGATTGGGTACCCCTTCTCTACATGCGGCGGTCTTCTTTGGGAGCGATCTGGGATGAGGGGGCGGCTGTTCGTTTCTGTCCGCCCCCTCGTGATCACTCAGATCCAATCCGGCGTCCCCCTGCCCTGCACTTCCTCTGCCTGTGTAATGTAAACACTGGCAGAGGAAGTGATGTCAGCTCTCCTTTCGGCAGTATTTTCAATCCGACGAGAGGAGAGAAGACATCAGAAGTAAGTCGCACCAACACTACACTGATACCACACACATAGGCACACTTAACCCCTTCCGATCACCCCCCCCCCCCTCAGCCCCCTGTCACAGTGTCACTAATAGCAGTGATCATATATTTACTGTTCACTGCATTTAGTGTCAGTGTGACAGTTACTGTGACAGGCAGTTAGTGTTAGGTTCAGGGTAGCCCTGTACCCCCCCAATAAAGGTTTAACCCCTTGATCACCGTCCTAGTTAACCCTTTCACCCCCTATTGCCAGTGTCACTAAGCGATCGGTTTTTTGATCGCTGTATTAGTGTCACTGTTGCCGCTAGGTAGCAATTTTTTTTTTATATTGCGTTTTTTTTGCTAAAGACATGTGGCTGAATACATTTTGGCCAAATGATTGACTAAAATTTAGTTTATTCGATTTTTCTTATAACAAAAAGTAAACAATATAGTCTTTTTTTCAAAAATGTCGCTCTATTTTTGTTTATAGCGCAAAAAAATAAACATCGCAAAGGCAATCAAATACCATCAAAAGAAAGCTCTATTTGTGGGAAGAAAAGGACGCAAATTTTGTTTGGAAGCCAGGTCGCACGGCCGAGAAATTGTCTGTTAAAGCGAAGCAGTGCCGAATTGTAAAAACGCCATTGGCCGTTTAGCAGCATATCGGTCCGGGGCTTAAGTGGTTAATAAAAAAAAAAAAGGGGGGTCTCTATAATGATATTACCTAAAATTCTTGTTGCCGTTAAAATCCCCTTCAGGTGCCGTTAGAATCCCTGTGCACGAAAACATATTTAAAAAAACTGTTCGGAATGAATAAATCTCAATAAGCAGTGGGCACCTAGATGGTTGGAAGCCATATCAAAAAGCCAACTTATAAGGATTAAAAGAAACTGTGACCTTGAGGCAGATTTTTAGTTGCAAGCCAATATATCATACATATGTTGAAAGAAAAAGGATTCAAAGAACATTAGCTCATTAAAATCAAACAAATTAAATCTATGAATAGGAAACAACTACTAAAACCGAAACAGAAGAATCATAAAAAAAGATTACAGCATAGCCTTCAATACTGAATACAGGAGACAGTACATTATGATGGAAAGAGCTTTTAAAAAACATTGGCCTATACTACGCAGCGGCAGAGACCCCATATTAGAAAAAGTTCTCCCCGAAAACCCACAGGTCATATAAAGACGTCCTCCCATTCTTAAAAATAGATTGGTAAAAAGTGTTCCGGACCCCCCTAAAAAAAAGAGTCACTTTTTTGGACCAAACTGGCTTTTTTAGATGTAGTAAATGTATGACATGCAAAATGTGCCCGGACCAAAGAAAAAACACACATTTCCAATCAAAGCAAACAGATTCAAAGTTAAAAAGTTCATCACCTGCTATAGCACCCATGTCAATTATTTGTTGGAGTGTATGTGTGGGTTACAGTATGAGAGAATAACTACCAGGGACTTGAGTTTCTGATTGAGAGAAAATTTGAACAATATTAAAAAAGGTTTCATATATCATAGATTTTCTGAGCACTTTATAAAATACCATGAAAGAAACCAAACACAATTAAAAGTATGCACCATCAATAAAATCAAAGATCACTGGCCAGGAAGTAATAAAAAGCAGGAAGTTTTCACAAAACAAAACATTTTGGATACATGAATTGAGATCTATGATTCCAACAGGCCTGACTGTTGCATTAGACATTAATTGTTTTATATATAATTATTAACCACTTCAGCCCGGGAAGAATTTACCCCCTTCCTGACTGTGCCATTTTTTGCGTAACAGCATTCCGTCGCTTTAACTGACAATTGCACGATCAGCCAACGCTGTACCGAAAAAAAATGTATGTCCTTTTTTCCCACAAATAGAGCTTTTGTGGTATTTGATCACCTCTGTAGTTTTTATTTTTTGCGCTATAAACAAAAAAGCAGACAATTTTGAAAAAAAAAACAATATTTTTTACTTTTTGCTATAATAAATAAGCCAAAATGTAAAAAACAAAAACAAATTTCTTCCTCAGTTTAGGCCGATATATATTCTTCTACATATTTTCAAAAATCAAAAAAATCACAATAAGCGGACATTGATTGGTTTGCGCAAAAGTTATAGCGTTTACAAAATAGGGGCTAGATTTATGGCATTTTTATTATTTATTCATTTTATTTTTTTGACACTTTTTCGGCACCATTGACATTTATACAGCGACCAGAGCTAAAAATAGCCACTCATTACTGTATAAATGTCACTGGCAGGGAAGGGCTTACCACTAGGGGCGATCAAGGGATTAACTGTGTTCCCTCAGTTTGTTCTAACTGTAGGGGGGTGGGACTGCCTGGGGGAGGAGACTGATTGTTGTTCTTATATACTAGGAACACACAATAGGTTTCCTCTCCTCTGCCAGATTGTGGATTTGTGTGTTTACACGCACACACATCGCCATTCTGGCTCTGTCAGAAGCGATTGCGGGTGCATCGGCTCCTCAGTGATGTGGCAGGCACACCTGCGCACCCCCTATACACCTTAAAGCAGCCACCTTACAGCGCAGGGGAGCCATTCTGCCACCGTCAAACACCTCCCACCAATCCATATACCAGGGCTCAAAATGTCAAGTCCTAAGCTACTAGCCAGGTCTCAAGGATTACTCGCCACCAGTTGCCCCACCCAACTCTTACCTTGCCCCGCCCCTAATCACACTATCATATATTAGCTCTTGAAATTACACTTAAATATTTTATACAGAATTAAGTTACAAAAATAAATATTAATAACAACTTTATCAGTTCCCTTCAGCACAGCCTCACCAGTGCCCCACATTGCAGCCTCACTTTGCCCCCATTGCAGCCTCACCATGCCCTACATTGCAGCCTCATGTGCCCACATTGCAGCCTCACCATGCCCCACATTGCAGCCTTACAGTGCCCCCCATTGCAGCTTTACAGCGCCCCATTGCAGCCTTACATTGCCCCCATTACAGCCTTACAGTGCCCACATTGCAGCCTTACAGTGCCCCCATTGCAAGCTTACATTGCCCCCATTGCAGCCTTACATTGGCCCCATTGCAGCCTTACATTGCTCCTTTGCAGCCTTGCCAGAGCGGAGGAAGTGAGGGGGTGGCTGGATCGTGATTGGAGTTAGAGGAGAGCCATGGGATCATCAAGTGATAAAACATGCTGTAACAGAATTACATTGAAACTGTCTCTGCTCTGCTCACTGATCTCACACAGCCCTGCCTCCTCCTAACCCCATGCCGGTGATAGACAGAATGGAGGTCCAATGCTGGGATGTATTCTGTCTATCACAGGCGTGGGGGTTAGGAAGAGGTGGGGCTGTGTGAGATCAGTGAGCAGAGCGGAGACAGTTTCAATGTAATGCTGTTAGTGTGTTTTACCGCTTGGTGATCCTGCGGCTCTCCTCCAACTCCAGTCACCAGGAGAACGGCTCCCGATCAACCCTGCCCGGCGGCGGGCTCGGCCCTTCCCTCCCCCCCACTCCCAGGCAGCAAAATGCGAGTAGGCGAGTGGAAAATTTGAGGGCTGCATATACCAATGACCACCACTCAGATAAGTGGAAGCTCATAATGGGTGTAGTAGGAGGGCCAGAGGGAGCATTGGGAGGGGTTATTGATATATAAGTCCATAGCCTCCAGGAAGACTCCAGCCTCTAATGACGCTCCCTGGGTGGAGTGAAATGCATTATGGACACCGGCAGCTGCCCGCTCCTTAGCAACCAGCTATTTAGAGTCTTTGTTAAGGATGCCGGCTACTGCCTGCTGTAAATTGTCACAGTCTTTCGCTACTAAAATACTGAATAACTTAATGTAGCGGTACCCCCGGAGGGGCTGCTGATAACAGTGGAAAGGCACATTACCTCATGGCTTCTTCCGAACGTCTAGGAGTGAATGATGAATGCGACAGTAGAAAAAGGAATGTCCGCAATGGATTGTCTTTTATGTGCTCTTTATTACCCAGCCGGGAAAAAACAGTAAAACTTGTGGTGATAAAAGAGTTGGAGTAAAAGGAGAAATAGCAGATTCAGGCGTACAATAGGGAAAACAGTCCTGCTTCCGACAACACTTAGTTTTCTTCGCCACTCCAGCCGGGGTGGGCATAGCGTACCTGGACAGGCCTCTCTCACTGACCTGGCAGCCAGAGTATCAGGGAAACGCCTCTGCCACAGGCCTTCTCTGATTGCAGATATGGAGGTAGCCCTCCATAATAAAGTTACGCATGGATCTTCTTCTTAACGTCACCCAGGTACCGACTGAAAGAGGAGTCAATCCTTCAGTGTCCGGTTACCCTGATCTCGTGGTTCGTCGGAATCCTATTGGATTGCGAGCCTCTCATTGGCTTTCCTCAGATGGACTCCCCACCGAACATCTATACTTGCTTGGGATCTTCAAAAGTGAGAACCCAGTCGATTACTGAGTCCCCGTCCTGCTTGAATGTTCCCGGGCCAACATGGCTCTGAAACCAGGAACACCCCATGGCACACACACCCCGGCCAGGTAGGCCATAACTCTAGGGGCGCGGTGGTGTGGGTGCCACACTCGAAGAAGAACCCCGTCAACATGGCATCTGTTCCATAAGTACCCTCTCCCAGCAGAGAACACCAAAACTCCAACTCCACTGCTGCCACCTAGGGGTGGGAAAACACCCCAGCACAATACCATGAGCCCACAGCACGGCCAAGCTGAAACAGAGACCCTAATTAAGTAATAGCAATTAGAATCAGAGTCACTTACACTCTGATTATCCCTTAAATTTTAATAGCACCGGTACTTGGAAATACTCTGGCGTTACATTAAAAAATAGCCCATGGGGCATTTTAGTAGTGTGTTTTACAGCTCGGTGATCCTGCGGCTCTCCTCTAACTTCAGTCACTCTTCCACCAGGAGAATGGCTCCTGATCAAACCCGCCCCCGGCAGCGGTGCTCACCCCCCCCCCCCCCCGAGTGTCACTTCGGGTATTTTCGGAAGGCGTGGCACGCCTTAGCAGCCCGTCAATCAACTCCTCTTGGCTTAGGAACGCCCATTCCCCGCAGGATTCCCCGCTCGGAGCCGGATAACAACAGCTCATAAAACGATAAGTACAAAAAAAATTAAAAACCCCAGCATACTGCAGATGTTAGCAGTATGCTGGATCTAATGTCAGAAAGTTGATTTTTGGGTGAACCTCTGCTTTAAAGACTTTATTAAGGATGCTGGCTACTGCCTGCTGTAAATTAACTACTAGTCTTTCTAGACTTTCACTACACAAAATACTGCATAACTTAAATAGCCCATGGGGCATTTTAGTAGTGTTTTTTAGTGAATGTCAAAAGTGCTGTGCAGTATCTTATGGAGCTCATTGTCTATTTCAAGCTGGTATATTTTGACATGTTTATGTGTTATTGTATAACAGTAATATTGGTAATCTTGAAAATCTGCAGTTTTGAAAGCCTTGTAATCATCTCTATTATCCAGTGATTCATGATATTGCATTTTAATAGATGTTAATAGATGTTAGTAACAGGACAGCTAAAGCTATACAATAAAACATTTAAACAAATAAAACATTTCTGTTTTTCCTATTAGATAAGTAGAATGAATACAGGAAAATATTGGCTGCTGGAGTGTTTTACTCATAACTGGCAGAGAAAAACAAAAGAGATCATTTTATGTCATCATCTTCCAGCTTTGTACAGCCTAGTTAACTAATTACACCATCTGGTGCCTTTTAGGAATGTTTGCTTGCATTTATTTCCTTCGTCTGTTCGAATACAGAGATCACCTGTGCCAAGAGGTCTTTCTAATGCTAGATAGAAGCTATGAACAGAAAATGCTTTATAGGGTGCTCATACTCCTACAAGTAGCTAAATAAAGGTTTACCAACAAATTAATATATTTAGACTTTGTAAGAATACTTTCCCTTATACTTGCCTAATTAAATTCAAATTTTAATCAAGTGACACATTAGGAGCATATAACAAATTTACAAGTTAAATATTAATGAAAAAGCTCAAAAAATCATACAGTCAAAATATTGTAAAATAGGTTGTGTTCATTGTTACAGGAAATTTTCTATTAGCTAACCATTAGGCAAAAGTGGGACCTAATACTGATGTTTACATATTTTATCATATATGTAAGGAGTCAGCAAACATGTGGCACCTAATGCTTTTTCTAGTGGCATGCAACAAACAAAAAGAAGTTCAGGAACAGCCAATTTCCTATATTGGAACTGATGACTCATCTTTTAGAATGTTGTCATCCCAATTTAGAATAATTACACCAAAAAATAGCGTGACCTATAAAAGGGTCACAAAACAGAAGTCGCAGATGGGGAAAATGTGGTAGAACAAAATATAAATACATTGATAACAGAGAAAATATATATGTATGGTAATACATTTTTTTTTAATCCATTCACCCAATTTTAAATCACAATGGTGTCACCAAGTGACATCCTGCCCACTCATACCATAGTCACTTAGTCACATTGTGTCTAAACCAAAGTTTCTCGACTCCAGTCCTCAAGATACCCCCAACAAGTCATGTTTTCATGATTTGCCTTAGATGAAATGGCTGTGATAATTACTAAGACAGTAAAGCTGGTCAAATTATCTGTGTAAAATAATGGAAAGCCTAAAAACATGACCTGTTTGGGGTACTTGAGGAGTTGAGAAACATTGGTCTAAACACCCCTCTTAGATCCTAAGTCACAATTACTCAACCAAGAAAAATTATCCAAGAAACTTGGAGTAAGGCCATTGAATTATTGTTCATCAAAGGGTGACTATATCAGTGTAGTAATGTAAATGGTGATGTTTAATCCCAGGGAACTTTCTCTATACAAAGCCTCAAAATATCAATGGGCTTATTAATACTCTTAGAGAAACACATTCCCTGTGGACAACATAGGAAGTGCCATCTTGAGGCTGCTGTAATTCCACTTAAGAGTAAAGTCTACTATTAGATGCTCACAACTCATGCAGTAAGTAGGTCTGAATGAAAGCATCCACAACTAGCATAGATAGAGCAAGACAAGCTTGGAAAAGCAGATGATTAGGGACATCAAAGCACATTTTCAGATTGAAAGTATCCAGCCACCACAGATTTTCAGGCAGCTGTAACAAGCAAAGCTGAGTAATAACAGTAGGATGGGAATGCAATCATCAAAGCCTGAGCATACTGCTCTATTTTCACTCACTCCCAATACTTATAAGGCTTAGAGCATATTCCAATGCCAATCTCCTACATTAGACTTCAAGCCGTGTAAAACTGTGGCTGTGCTGTTAATAAGCTTGATCATCAGCTGAGGAGTCCCGAATTTTCCATTCCCCTTGGGTTGCTTTTCACTAACTGCCGGATTGGTAAGCTTTCCCCAGTACAGGTGGTGCATGAGGGCTTGGAGACAGGGCACATCTCAGAAGGAGCGAGAACTGGACATTTGTGATGTCAATGTGTTTTGGCCGATCCCAACGTAGGCTTCGTCAGGACTGGAAGGCAACCAAGCCTTATGGACTTTTAAATTATAACAGCCATTCCCTAATTAAAGCAGTTCATTGCAAGGTACACCGATGACCAGAATATTGAAAATACAAAAAGTAATACAAAACATAGTAATTTTACCTGATTTAGTCATGCCTAAACTATATACATAATCGTTCATACAATTAGTAGTTGGCAATGAACATAAATAAGAGACAAAAGTAAAACTCACAAAATAAACATCTAGGATGTAGGAAGCAGAAGTGGGGGAGGTTGTTTTAGGATTGGATTGGTAAGCATGCCTAAGTTCACATGTTTTCTTTCTGTAGGATGACAGGATCAAAATCACACCACCTGAAGATAAATTTAACACATGTTTTGGATTTACTAAAGACAAATAGATTGTGTACTTTTGCAAGTGCAGAATATTTTGATCCCATCTGCACTAAATAATTTCTTAGTTCTATGCATGATTGGGCACATTTTACACTGTCCCCATGGATACATCCCTTTAACCCTAGGGATATTATTTGACACTTTCCCCATGAATACATCCCTTTACTTCTAGGGATATTTCCTAGCCGTGTCCTTGATTTTTCGATCAACTCAGAATGAACCAAATGATGCCAAAGATTCCTGGTTCATCTCACCACTATTAAAAGTTGTGAACCAAGAACTTCAGCAAGTCTTGGACACATGTATTGCATATGCCAGTGTTTTACCAATATCTGTTTCAGTTCTTGGCACTGTACACCTAATTGGGTAATTACATTTCAGTCCCCTCCTCGTTTAGTTTCCACCTCTTTTGGTTTTAATAATTTATGCATAGTCATTTGGCTCAGCTTTTCTTAAAGTGTTTATAAACCCAGACTATGAAAAACATTCATTACAAGCTATATTACAGAGTGTTCATACTCACAAAGCCACTAAAGTATTTGTTTTCTGTAGAGTGAAATATACCTACTCATCCTGCCTTCAGCTGTCCCTCCCACCTTTGTGTCCCTACCATAGCCTGAGATTATGTGAACCAGCTGGTGTCCTCTGCTGAGCTTGCTTTATTTCAGTTTGCTTCCAAGCTCCTCATTTGCTTATTTTTCTTATCTGTGCAGCCCAAATGACTATAGAGTCACACATGTGGGCTTATGCACAGTGGTAAATGACACTCCCTTCTTTCCCATGTCCTCCTATTGCTAAACACTATGGGGGCAGGATATAGTATGCGGATTGGTAACATTTACTAGGGATGAGCTCAACACCCCCTCCCGATTCGGTTCGCAGCAGAACATGCGAACGGGCAAAATATTTGTGCGAACATGCGAACACCGTTAAAGTCTATAGGACGCAAATGTGAAAAATCGAGAGTGCTCATTTTAAAGGCTTATATGCAAAATCAATATATCAATGCAAAAAACAATGCATTAGTGCAAAAACAAAGCTTTAAAAACGTTAAATATCGTCCTGGGGGGTCTCCTTAGTCTGCCTGTAAAGTAGCACATATTTCTCATGTTTATAACAGTACCACAGCAAAATTACTAAAGGAAAACATGTCAATTAAAACTGCTCGCGGCTGTAAATGCATTGTCGGATCCCGGGAATGTGGATAAAAATCATTGAATCATTGAAATCCCAAAAATCCCAAAAACAAATCGTGTAGATTTCCCCTTCAAAATCCATACCAGGTCCTTCAGGTCTGGTATTGATATAAGGGGAAACCTGCACCAAAATGTAAAAAAAATGTAAAAAAAAAAAAAAATAGCGAGGGGGTCCCCCAGGCACTATATACTCTGAACAGCAGTATATATACTATACAGCCTGCCCTATATACTAGACATGTGCAGACTGGAATATTTTGTTTTGTTTTTGTTCGAAAATAAATGTATTTAGTTACTCCCGAAAATCGTTTTGACGTATTTCATTTTTCGTTGGGGGAATAGCTTTCGTCTGAAAATTCAATAATACTTGGTTTCTGTCGAATGGTCAAAAGAATATTCTACGGAACGTCGAATCGTACATTTCCGTTCGAATATTCCGCCTACAAGAATTCTAATGTTGTATGACTAGTAATAATGTCGAATCTATTCTCTATAACGTCGAATCTATTTTCTCATGAATCGAAATCTAATCTCTGTAATGTCGAATCTATTATTTCTATATTGTCGAATCTTTTCTCTATGATGTCGAATCTTTTCCCCTATAATGTCGAATCTCTCTATATCGAATTTTTACCACAACGAAAACTAAAATAAAGCATTTTTTATGTCGGATCTTTCAGTTTTCACTCCTTGCACTTTCATTATCGTTTGTTAATACGATAACGAAAAAACCTGATTTTCGGACGAAAATGCATTCTAACGAAAACAAATGTACATGTCTACTATATATATATAATTACTATATAATTGGCCCTTGGGTGTTGGTGATGTCATAACACTGTAACCCCTCACAGTAACTCTTGTTGGGCACAGGAGCAGGCCCTGCTGTTAAATACTATTTCAAAATGTGTAATTGCATGCCCCTGTTAAACAGCAGTAAAATGTGGATTGCACAAGATGGGGTAGAATGGGGAGATGCCAGGAATTAGAGAAGACTCAGAAAGGGTTTTGGTGCTAATTTTCAGAGTAGGGCCCATTGTGTAAGGATAGAAGGTCAGCAAAGCACCAAGGTCCACTACGAAGAGAAATGTTACCACCTGTACAATGTGCGGCCTAAGATTAGCATCTGTATGCCGACCAGTCAATAATCCCGACAAACAAAAAAGGGAGAAAGGCTGGTGCCATGGAAGTCGGCTAAAACATAATTTTATTATTGCATGTGAACAGTTAAAAAGAAAGCCAATGCGTTTTCGACCGTCAGGCCTTAATCATGGCTAACAAATAAGTGACACAAAACAGCTTAAATAGTGTAGACTAAATAACCCCAAGGGTCACATGGCCCAAAAAAAGGGGTGGTGGCAAATATCAAAACATACAAAAGAAAAGCACTATAAGCATACAATTTCACATTGTATATAAAATGTCTACAAAAATAAAAGAGGAACAGCATTGAATATAATGAAAGAGTATGATAAAAAAGTATACTGAAATTGTATATACCTCCAGATGTTTGTTTCTATTTAAATTTCCAATTTGCATGTGTTAGATGGCCAGCCTGGCTTCTACTTTTTAACAAGTTTGTCGTATGTGTGACACCACAAAACACATTTATTATTTATCTATTCAATACTGGTTATGTGCACTTGTTTCGGATGTATTCATTATGTTAATTAATGTTTGTTTTACATTAATACTTTAAAATTGCGCAGTGCAGCACTGGTTCTAGTTACTGCTTTATTTCCTAGTGTGGAAACATTTTAAATGTCAACAGCCGCATCAGCCTTTTTACCTTTTTACCTTTATATCTTTTCATGTGACAAAACTAAAGAAATTACACTTTGCTACAATGTAAAGTAGTGACTGTACAGCTTGTATAGCCGTGTAAATTTGCTGTTCCCTCAAAATAACTCAACACACAGCCATTAATGTTTAAACCGCTGGCAACAAAAGTGAGTACACCCCTTAATGTCCAAATTTGGCCCAAAGAGTCAATATTTTGTGTGGCCACCACTATTTTCCAGCACTTTCCTAATCCTCTTGGGCATGGAGTTCATCAGAGCTTCACAGGTTGCCACTGAAGTCCTCTTCCACTCCTCCATGAAGACATCATGGAGCTGGTGGCTGTTAGAGACATTGTGCTGGAATACTGCCCTGTGGCCCAGTCTCTGAAGGGAGGGGATCATGATCTGCTTTAGTATGTCACAGTACATGTTGGCATTCATGGTTCCCTCAGGCTGGATTCACACCTATGCGAATTGGTTGCGGCTTAAACCACATTAAATTCACGTAACATTATAAAATACATTGTTTTCAATGAGGCTGGTTCACATTCACATTCTCACTGCTCATTCCTGAAAAAACGTGTGCCTTTTCTAGGCATTGCAGTGCAGGTCAGGTGCGAATTCAGGCCCATTATCTTCTATAGGCACACATCTAATTCGCAGATGTGTTCATTTCTCTTCAGGATTTGTCTCATTCACCTCAGTACACTTCCCTCACTCCCCCTCCCCTCTCCCAGGTCTCCAAATTTGCATCTAAAACGGAGCTGATCTGCTGAACAGTTCTCTTATCTCTCTGCAGAGATAAGAGAGCTGAAATTCGCACTGCACAAGTGTGAATCCGACCTCAATGAACTGTAGCTCCCCAGTGCCAGCAGCACTCATGCAGTCCCAGAACATGACACTCCCACCACCATGCTTGACTGTAGGCATGACACACTTGTCTTTCTACACCTCATCTGGTTGCCGCTACACACGCTTGACACCATCTGAACCAAATAAGTTTATCTTGTTCTCATCAGACCACAGGACATGGTTCCAGTAATCCATGTTCTTAGTTTGCTTGTCTTCAACAAGTCACTTTTTGACCAAAAAGTGTCCCGCAATGCCCATCCATTTTCAATGCCCATCCATCTTCTTCCTCACCGCGGGATGCCTCCTGCGGTGACAGCAGTTATATAGGCAAGAATGGGGCCACCTGGTGGGGGTGGGTCATTTGGTTACATCAATGGGTGGCCTGCCCTTGCCTTATTAACAGCTGTCACAGCCAAAAGACAGCAGTCACTGGGAGGCCTCCCATGGAGGCAGAGTTTTTTCTGTTTTTTTTTTTTCTCTATTTTCCAGGTCCGTCAGGCAGCGTGATTGAAGATGGGTGGACATCGCGAGACACTTTTTTAATTTTTTTATTAATAAAGGAATTGTCAAAAACTGACTTTTATGTTTCTTTTTTGGGGGGAATGGGTAGGCTTTACCCATTCACATGGGGGGGGGCGGGATCTCATTATAGGACATACGAACCAAAACGACTATCCCACCCCCCCTAATACATTTGGCAGACTACAATATCACTCCTACTCTTAAGGGCCTCTAACCCTTTTTTGGATATGGGGTTCACTCTACATTTCTTAAACATTAACTTTTTCCAAATCTGCCAAAACAAAATCGCTCAACACTCACCTCTCGCTGTAGCAATTTCTGATCTGATCTGATCGAAATTGCCACCTTTTGGGCCCCCAAGAACTTTCTCCAGGGTGGCAAATTGAAACACAAGTATAATGATTGTGTTTTCAAAATAAGATGTCTACCTATAGGTGTATATAATATTTTTTTTTCTAATGTAATACATGTGGTCGTATATTCTTCTCAAAAAGTTCTGCCAACATAAAATGCTCCACATCTACAAAACATGATATAAATGACGCCTTGGGTCTGGCAGTCCACATAATGTTTCAATGTGTGCGTGCATCTGTTCGACAAAACATAGGTTGGTCCCTCCAGAATCCATTCACATTATTCACACAACCTAAATTTATACATGCCATATATCTGTAACCTTCATGGAAATAACTTTTGACCAACTGGTCCCTAAGTGATCTGGCTTTCTTATAGGTTACTTGTGGGTATTCTTTAATATATGTTCTTAATATAGGATTGCCGGTTAGGAGGTGGCAATGTTTTTGTATGGTATTGTCACGATCAGGCGTCAGGCTTGAAGGCCAATTGCAATAGCAGTTGTAGAACAGGTATACAGGCAGTCACTTCTGCCAGATAACACAGGCTCCCTTGAGGTGCGGAATCTAAGTACTAGCTGGTTTTCCCCAGAGCTCCTGATGGTGGAGATGGATTTAGCTGCAAGCTAGTACCAGGTCGCGGTCCTCAAGTTTGCCCCACCAGGGTGTGAGAAAGCCGGGGTCCAATAGCAAATAAGCAGACAAGGAGGAAACAGTAGCGTGGTCAGGAAGCAAGCCAAGGGGTCAATCATGAGTGGCTGCAGGCTGGGATCAAGCAGAAGAATAGTCAAAGAATAGGCCAAGGGTCAAACACAGGTAGTAGCAGATCGGGATCAGGCAATAGAGAAGTCCAGGAACAGACCGAGGGTCAAACACAGGTGGATGCAGATACAATGGCAGCAGAGCAGACAATCGCAAGGCACTGGCTGGGAAGGCACAATAACCTGGCAAGGAGAAAGTGCAGAGACATGGCTTATATCAGGAAGTTTGTGGGAGGAGCAAGGGGTTCAAGGTTCAAGTCAATCAAGACACAAGGCAGCAAGATCCAATGGATCAGATAGGTTTGTCCAGCAGATAAGACAGGGAGCTGTCCAGCATCCCAGATAGCTCAGTAAGATGGTTCATTGCCAGACATAGCTGAGGTCCCAGGTTCAAGTCCAGGTCCTGACAGTACTTCCCTCCTCTTAGGACGTCCTCCGGACGTCCTAGAGCTTGGCTTGTTAGGAAACCTCTGGTGGAATACTCTCCTGAAGTGAACCTTCTCCTCTCTTGCAAGGCTTTTTCAACATCTTCAGATCCTGCTTATGGATAAGGGTGCCATACGAGGCATACATACAGTCTTCATCAAAACTACGGGGAAACAAAGCACTAACAGCAGAGCCTGAAGACTTTTTATTTTTCCTTTTGGTCTTTTGAGTTCTAGAAGGGATCCCATTACTTGGGGACACCGGAACCTGAACTTCACTTGGGGACACCGGAACTGAAACTTCACTTGGGGACACCGGAACCGAAACTTCACTTGGGGACACCGGAAACCGAAACTTCACTTGGGGACACCGGAACCAAAACTTCACTTGGGGACACCGGAACCGAATTGCATACAAGGGAAGTGTGCTTACCGATGTTAGGGTACTTATGTGGCTCATCCAGCACTGGGGATATAATCTCTGACCAAGCTTGTAATAGAGGCTGAACTAACATCAGTTTGTCTCTCCCTTGCTCCATTAAACAGCGCACAGCAGCGATACATTCCAACACCACCTGTTGTGAATAGGCAGAATACCGCTGGAGAAACAAACCTGCACAATATTTCAGCAACCATCCCAAAAATCCAGCCTGGTACAAAGTAAATGGGGGGATGAAAACATCATGGCCCTGAGAGGTAACCTGAAAAAGTAGCTCAGAACAGACCTGAATCAAGGGCTGTACGCCATCAAGAGAGAATCTGCCCTTGAAAGCCAAGGCATGTGCAGTCAGAATGTTTCCCAACAGCTCCTCCTCAGTTAAATCCCGCCACAATGAACGACACAAATCCTTGTCCCCAATTGCAAGCTGCACCCCATAAATAACCTTCACTCTAACAACAGTAGGTGGCAACATGGAGGAGGCATGGACATCAGCAGCAGACGGCAACATGGGGAATGACTGGAACATATCAGCAGTCTGCATGGAGGAGGACTGGAATTCATCAGCAGCAGTCATCTGCATGGAGGAGGACTGGAATACATCAGCAGCAGTCATCTGCATGGAGGAGGACTGGAATGCATCAACAGCAGTCGTCTTAATGGAGGAGGGCCGGATCGCATCAGCAATCTGCATGGAGGAGGGCCGGATCGCATCAGCAGTCTGCACGGAGGAGGGCTGGATCGCATCAGCAGTCTGCATGGAGGAGGGCCGGATCGCATCAGCAGTCTGCATGGAGGAGGGCCGGATCGCATCAACAGCAGTTGTCTGCATGGGGGACTGGGTAATGGTCACTGGAATGTCAAGCTGGGGCAAAGAAGCTTCGACTGGAGACACAGGAACTGGGGACACTGGAGCATCAAACTGCATAGCAGGCAGATAGGTTTGTCCAGCAGATAAGACAGGGAGCTGTCCAGCATCCCAGATAGCTCAGTAAGATGGTTCACTGCCAGACATAGCTGAGGTCCCAGGTTCAAGTCCAGGTCCTGACAGGTATCCTTCACTAACCTGTGATGACTAGAAATTGTGGTGAAAATTCAGACAGTATCCACCTTTGGTTTCTCTGCTACCATGCCTGACAAAAATTATAGATTCACAATGTATCTTCACAGAGTGAATCTGTGGATGCACAGATAACAGTGTGCCAACGTCTCCCAATAATGTTCAGAAAAACAGAATTAAAACTAAAGAAATAGACTTTATAGGCACACGCATTAACTAAGTTAAAATTTGGTCGAATTTTTTTAATTGAATAAGGTTAAAAACATTAATAGAAACACGTATTAAAACACATTATAATGTTGAGTGACCCCAGAGACTCTAATGACACCTCCAAGATTTATAGTTATATTGTAAACCCAATTGGTGCAATAATAAAGGTAACCAATGACAGCATCCAAATGGAGATATTCGCATGGAGTAGTTGAGTCAAAATAAGAGGTCACACAGAGAAATCGCTCTACATGTTACGCGCATCAAATCGCTTCTTCATGAGCTTGTAAATATAAAGAGTATCATTTCTTAGTAACGCTTCAAAGAACTGTATATAGGTGTCAGGACAAAATAGTCCAAAATATAAAATCAAATAGGTCAAAATCTATCTGGACGCGACTGCTCAGATACAGAAGACTGACTGTCTGTTTGTACTGCCACACGGTCCCAGAAACGGCCAGGCAGCGTCAAAGTCCACTATAGCTAGGTGGATTCGACAAGTTGTTGTTCAGGCCTATGGTTTGGAAATAAAGATTCCTCCTTTTCATGTTAAGGTGCACTCGACTAGAGCAGTAAGTGCTTCATGGGCAGAGAATCACCAGGCCTCCATGGCTCAGATCTGCAAGGCTGCAACTTGGTCTTCAGTCTATACATTCACTAGATTTTATCAGGTGGATGTAAGAGGGCATGAGGGTGCCGCTTTTGGGCACAGTGTACTGCAGGCAGCAGTGTAGGTCCTCACGTCCAAAGGTGGTCTTTTTTTCTATTCTGTGTCTCCCTTCCCTCAATTTGAGCATTGCTCTGGGACATCCCATGTAATGAATAGAGCTCTGTGTCCCGTGATGTATGAACAAAAAAATGGGATTTTTTGAAACAGCTTACCTGTAAAAATCCTTTTCTTGAGATTATATCACGGGATACAGAGCTCCCCGCCCCTCTTCGGGATTTATGTGTGTGTGTATATATATATATATATATATATATATATATATATATATGCATCGGGATACTTATTGCTTTGCTACAAAACTGAGGTACTCTTCATAGGGGAGGGGTTATATAGGGGAGGAACTCTCCTTACAATTAGGGTTTCCAGTGTCCCACACCTGAATGTAATGAATGGAGCTCTGTGTCCCATGATGTAATCTCAAGAAAAGGATTTTACAGGTAAGCTGTTTTAAAAAATTATATATTTGTTCAGCCATTACTACAACCATGGTCAGATATATTGCACTCAGCCTCAGTCAGCTTGCAACAACCTATTCCTGCTGCCAGACACCTGCCTGCTCAAATGTCTCTCTCTCCATCACCCACAGCAACCACAGTGTCAGCCCAATATACCCTGCTACCAATTTAGTATCAGTACCCTGTTTCCACTTGCTGCACCTACTCTGCCTTTAACTCATCTGTCTCTTCTCTACTTCCTGCCACAATCCTACAAAAATCCCCCTTAGCCACTGATCCCTGCTTTTTTACCGTACTCCAACTCTTCTCTTCAATCAGTTGTACTCCCTATTTATTGCCCTGCAGTAACTTACATAACTTTAGTGGCTAAACCAAAGAAGAAACTTAAGTTTTTCCCAACACATACTAGCCTGTTTTTACACCAGCCGATCTGCACAAGCCTGCCTCCACGCCAGCCGATCCACTCCAGCCTGCCTCCACACCAGCCGCAGATGCTTGCACACATTGCCATGGTATTTTTTCCTTGTGCCCTGACCTGTGTTTGCTAGGCTGTGTTGATGTATCCTGTGACCCTGAACCCTGTCCATCCCTGAGCCACTGTATCCATTCCTGGGCCCATGCCATGCAGCCTGATCTCTTCCGCATGCTCTCCCTGTTTTACGTTACCCTCTCCATGTTCTGTATTGCTCCTAGCCCCATCTGCTTGATCTCCTATGTGTGAACATGGCTTGTTTCCGATTACACCTGTGATCTTACACCTGTATATTTGTTTGGTTTGGATAGTTATTGTTGTGTATCACTGTGGTTGGTTGCTGGTTTATTTTATTGTTTGCCATATTAGAGGTGTGTTTACTTTTGTTTATTACTTATCCTTTAATAAATCATTAATACTTAATACATGCGTTTGATTCACTTTATCGCAGTCCACATATTTCTGGGCGCACTGGTCCCTGACATTATGTTTCAGCAGAAGGTTGTCTTCTTTAACCACTTGCTGACGGCCGTACGACTATATACGGCCGCAGCGCGGCTCTACTTTTCTGAGGCGCCGTGGTTTTACGGCCGCCCCTTTCCACGCTCCCGAGCGCGCAGCGGGAAACTACTGTGCTGGCCATGTCCCCTGGACACAGCCAAACACAGATCGCGGTAAATAGCCAATCACAGCTGCTATTTACAGCACCATCTGTGTGGCCAATGAGAGATGATCTCATATGTAAACACCAGTACACAGGCCTCATCAGTGCACATCAGTACCCATCTTATCAGTACCCATCTCAGTGCCATCTGTGCCGCCTCAGTGCCATCTGTGCCGCCTCATCAGTGCCATTTGTGGGCATTTGTACTTTCCTGGCTTGTTAGGGTCTCAAGAAATGAGAGAGGCCTTTAGTACATCAGGTGTGATCAGATGTGATAATTTTTTATGATTTGCACTATAGCTTGTAGACTCTAAAACTTTCACACAGACCAAATCATTTCCAAAAACTTTGGGTTATTTTTATCAAAGACATGTAGCAGTATAAATTGTGGCCAAAATTTATGAAGAAAAATTAATCATTTGCAAAATTTTATCACAGAAACTAGGAAAAAATCATTTTTTTTTCAAATTTTCGGTCTTTTTTTATTAATAGTGCAAAACAACAACAACACAGAGGTGATTAAATACCACTAAAAGAAAGCTCTATTTGTGGGAAAAAAATGGCAAAAAAAATAGTAATTGTGATTCAAAGTGTAAGAGCGCTGAAAGCTGACAATTGGTCTGGTCAGGAGGGGTATTTAAGTACACAGTATGGAAGTGGTTAAAGACATGGACATATTGGACCAAATTGTCAAATTTAGTTTGCAGATGATCTGTGTGTTCCCCAATTAAAGCAATATCACCCCACAATTCTTGAGTAATTTTCTCCACTTCAGTGGATGAAGTATGTTTAATGTTCTGTAGCAGGGTATGGAGCTTTTCATTCAGAATTTCTGCACTCAAATATGGCACTGGGAGAGGGGGAGTGATGTTTCAGGAGAGATTGTGGTTACCTCTTTTCAGAAGGGTGCCGTATGGTCCGCCTGGGAAGCCTGCTTGCTCAAGGCCAGTTGTGCATGCATCTTGCGAGCCTACCACCTTCCCCCAGGAGTGGATGAAGCTTTTATACCTCTTATACCTTCCTACATGTGCTGTGATCTCTACGATCTTGTGAGTTCCAAATTGTCTGTCCTATATTAAAAATGTTTTTACATTGCTGCACTTAGATATTGCTGCTCTATTTTGTGTTTTACTGTCTACAGAGCCCCTTCTAGCTTGTTATGAGCTGGGAAACCATCCACAGTCAGCCTATCTGTGACCAACAACACACCATGCGCTGCATTTGAACTTTCATATGTGGACTTCCTGCTATAGAGAGCTGTTTAATTGCCCATTCTCTCTATCGAGCTAACAGAGCACACTTGAGCATATGTATACAGTATAATACAGTAAGACCTTGAAATGCAAGCATAATTAGTTTTGGAAACATGCTTGTAATCCAAAGCACTTGCATCCAAAGCAAATTTCCCCAGAAGAAATAATTGAAACTCAGATGATTTGTTCCGCAACCATTTATTTACAGGTCCTTCCATTTATAGTTCATATAAAAAGATTATAGCAATGTGATAGGTTGTGTAACCATAAAATGTCCACCCACAAATGGAAGCCTCCGCAAAGGGACTAGAAGCAAAATTCAGCAGGAGCTACAGAGTATAAAAGAGAAGAGAGGCGCCTCTAAGTGTAGCAATGTGTTGCTAAATGTTGTACCTTCATTAAATCTAACCATATTGCTACACTTAGAGGTGCTTCTCTTCTCTTTTACACTCCGTTGTGACATGACGCTACTCTTATATCAAGACATTGCTTGTACAGTCGTGGCCAAAAGTTTTGAGAATGACAAAAATATACATTTTCACAAAGTTCGCTGCTTCAGTGTTTATGATGGCAATTTACATATACTCCAGAATATTATGAAGAGTGATCAGATGAATTGCAATGTCCCTCTTTGCCATTAAAATTAACTTAATCCCATAAAAAAACATTTCCACTGCATTTGTGAAGAAAGGATTCAGGGCACCCAAGAAAGTCCAGCAAGTGCCAGGACCATTTACTCTGCGATTCAGCTGCAGGGTGAGGGCACCACCAATGCAGAGCTTGCTCAGGAATGGCAGCAGGCAGGTGTGAGTGCATCTGCTCGCACAGTATGGCAAAGAGGATGGAGGATGGCCTGGTTTCAAGAAGGGCAGCAAAGAAGCCACTTCTCTCCAGGAAAAACATCAGGGACAGACTGATATTCTGAAAAAGGTTCAGGGATTGGACTGCTGAGGACTGGGGTAAAGTAATTTTCTCTGATGAATCCGCTTTCCAATTGTTTGGGGCATCTGGAAAAATCCTTGTCCGGAGAAGAAAATGTGAGCACTACCACCAGTCATATGTCATGCCAACAGTAAAGCATCCTGAGACCATTCATGTGTGGGGTTGCTTCTCAGCCAAGGGAGTGAGCTCACTCACAGATTTTCCCAAGAACAAAGCCATGAATAAAGAATGGGACAAAAACATTCCCCGAGAGCAACTTCTTCCAACCATCCAAAGACAGTCTGGTGAGGAACAATGCATTTTCCAGCATTATGGAGCACCTCACCATAAGGCCAAAGAGATAACTAAGTGACTTGGGGAACAAAACATCAAATTTTGGGTCCATGGCCAGGAAACTCTCCAGACTTTAATCTCATTGAGAACTTGTGGTCAATCCTTAAGAGGCGGGTGAACAAAAAAAAAAAACACAAATTCTGACAAACTCCAAGCATTGATTTTGCAAGAATGGGCTGCCATCAGTCAGGATGTGGCCCACAAGTTAATCGCCAGCATGCCAGGGTGAATGACAGAGGTCTTGAAAAAGAAGGGTCAACTCTGAAAATATTCACTCATTGCATAAACTTAATGTAATTGTCAATAAAAGCTTTTGACACTTCTGGAATGCTTGAAATTATACTTCAGTATATTATAGTAACATCTAACAAAAATATCCAAAAACACTGAAGGAGCAGACTTTCTGAAAATATTATATTTGTGCCATTCTCAAAACTTTTGGCCACAGCTGTATATCAAGTCCAAATTTATTAAAAAATGTTGCTTGTCTTGCAAAATGCTCTCAAACCAAGTTACTCTCAAACCAAGGTTGTACTGTATTCATGTGTCATAAAAGGAAAACCTCCATTTTAAACAGTAGTAAACCACATAGAAAAAAAATTAAATCGGGCCCTGTGCAGTTTAAGCCATAATGTGCTATTATGACACACTTACCTAAAAATGAAGCCCTTCACCAGTGCGCTGTCACCGCTGAAGGCACTTCCACCTTTTCCCAATCTTCTTTCCAGGTTTGCGGGCTTCAGCTATCTGATTGGCCAACCCAGTGATGACTTTATGCACATGGGAGTTTAAGGCACGGCTCTGAAGGAACGGCATGGGTGTGCTGTTCCTTTAGGGCGCATGCGCCGGTGACGTCACCAGCTGCATATAAAGTAAATATCTCCTAAACGGTGCACGTTTAGGAGATATTCACAATACCTATAGGTAAGCCTTATTATATGCTTACCTTTAAATAAAAATCATACGTGGGAGTTTACTTACACTTTAAAGAACAATTGTCATTACTGTAAACAGAATAAACTAGTATCCTGTTAATGCTTGATTAGTCAAAGAACCCTAAAACACAGGGAGTTCTCTTGTGCAAACTCAAAAAGCTAAGACATTGGCACCTTAGCAAATCCTGATATGACTCCCAAATGCTAATAATGGCCCAAAAAATTACTGGGGCATTCTCACAGATCATCCAGCAAGTCCCTGTTATTCATAAAATGTGCACTGGGAGTCCACGCAGGCAGGGTGGGGTGAACTTGCAATCCTGTGGACCCAACAGGTTTACTGATTAAGTACTGCTGGACCAAGATGTAATGGTCAATGTACAGTATATGTGTGTCAGCTCATAGAAAGGCATGCTGTGCTGTAAAGCTGGTGGATAGGCATGAGCTCACATAAGCAAATCAGAGGGGGATAGAGCAGGTTAAATCATTGCCTAAATATGCTCATATTTGGGCAATACTGTCAATGGTTGTTAAGGAAGCAGTGTCTGCTGGTAGCCACTGTGTCCTGACCATCAGTCACATAAGCAAATGGATAGGGAAATAAGCCTTACATCATTGCCTAAATATGGAAATATGATCATGTTTGGGTAGTAACATTGCCCATAATTTGCCATGGTGATATTTGAGCAATGATGTCACCAGTCCCCCAGCCTATTAGCTTATATGTCCATTTACAGCTCAGGGAGCTGTCATTTGGCTATTGTTACCATTGGGGATTGTGTGTGTGCAATGGATCATCATGTTTATTTTTCGGTGGGCAGGCATCATGATTGATGATGAATTTACAAGAGACATTTTTTGTGGACTTTTATATTTTAATGAAGGACTTGTCGAATGTTTAGGTGTCTTCATTTCATGGTTACAATTTTTTTGTTGCAATGGAATAGGGCTATTATTAAAGGGGGCTTCTAGATTCTGAGAAGACTCCCACCTACAGACCCCCACAACATCTGGGCAGGGGTTGTGGCCCTTGTCCTGAGTGCATGCTTGTCCGCTCCTCTTACCTGGCCAGCCAGGTTACATACTCGGACTAAGGGTCTGGTATGGAATTTTACAGGGCGGTCCTCCAAGATTTATATTTCAGCCTATTTTCTTCATATACATACTCAAACTTTCCAACATGCCTCACTGCCACTGAAAGTGTCCATATTAACCTAAGAAGGAAACCACACAGGTGGAAAGATAAATATTCAAAACATTTACTATTTAGTCAAGTTATTCTAGAAATGTAAAAGTTCACTATAGGAGTCCAGCTCTTTAGGTGGATTAGGAATATATACAAGATTGTCAAAAACTCAGTATAATCACGTCTGATCAAAAGATTAGACAAAAAACACTGAACACAGCGCACAAATGGAAAAATAAATAAAATAAAAACAAAAGGTATTTTGTCTCTATAGATATGTAGGTCAGCAGTTTAAGCAGCTGTTATAGAATTAAAGTATGTCAGAGGTTATGTTCAAACGAATTAATGATACAAATGTACCATCAATCAATAAGCACATTAACAGCGCTAGAACAAGATTCATAAAAATCTAAGAACTTGAAAAATATGAGTTACCATATCCTGCTTCAGAGAACCATTTGGTAGTATTAAAAATGCATGTAAACACATGCATATCTTATATCCATGAGCTATGCCTTAATCTTAGTAATTCACAAGCTACCGCTAATATGAAGCCAAGTATCAAGAGCAGAAGTGCTCAAAGTCACTTAAAAAAAGTGGGCCAGATTCAGGTAGATCAGAGCATCTTTGCTCTGGAGTAACGCTTCTCATTTACGTTACTCTGCCGAAATTTTAGGAGCAAGTGCTGTTATTCATGAAGCACTTGCTCCTAAAGTTGCGCAAGCGCATCGCAAATGAGCCGGCGGAATTCAAATTGGGCGGGTACGGGGCGTGTATTATTTAAACTATGCGCGATCCCGTGGCGAACGTACTGCGCATGCGTCGAGTGTCAATGCATCCCAGTGCGCATGCTCCAAATTCTGTCAGTGAACGTCAATGACGTCACATCCTCATTCATGAACGTTTTACGCAAGCGACGCGATTATTTTTTTTTCCGACGCGATGACGACGCCTATACTTAACATAGGATACTCCACTAGGGGGCTGCTTTATTTTTACGTCGCGTATCGCTTCCGGAAACGTCGTAAAGTCACTGCGTCGCGCCCGAAAAAGATCGTGAATTTCCGACTCCCGCTGATTAACATATTTTTTCAGCGTTAATCAGCGGGAACGCCCCCGGCGCCATTTTTAAGTTGAAGTAACGATGCGATGGCGAAATTCAATTGCGCCGATCGCATCGGAACTCCAACCCGGCGTTTCTTGTTTTCTGCTTACAGAAAACAAAAACGCCGGCTTAAAGTGACAGGTAGGCTGGCGGATCACTGGATACTCCAGCCTAACTCTACCTGAATCTGGCCCAGTGTGTTTAAGCTACACCAAATACATATACAATTAAATTAAAATAAAATAAATTGGCATATGTAAAATATAAAAAATAACACAAGTCCTTCAGTAAGTCCTATAAATAAAGGTTTAGAGAGCACTTAGATATACAGGTTCTGCCGATAGGTTTGTGTTAATAAAATGTAAAGTGTTTTTGCCTCGACGGGATCCCCCAAGAGGACCTCACTCACCAGATAGACGAGTAAGGCGGCGTACACACGACCAAGGTTCTCGCTGGAAACCAGCGAGAACCTCGCTGGAAGCTGCATTCCAGCGAGGACCTCGGCCGTGTGTACGCTCTCGGCGAGCATCCCGTCGGGAAGCCCGTCGAGCAGAAATAGAGAGCACGCTCTCTATTTGCTCGACGGCCCGCCTGGATGAATGGCTGGTTGCCATTCCCGACGGGCGGGTCACCGATTTCGACGGCCGGCAGGAAACCTCGACGGGCGGAACGATGTGTTCTGCCCGTCGAGGTTCTCTGCCGTGTGTACGCGGTCTAAGATGTGCAGTCAAACACTTGCTGTCTCACACTTGTACAATGTGGCTGGAAGGTTCCTCACAAGCTCTGCTCATCCCTGGTCAGTGTTAGGTCTATTGATCCTCCCATAGGTAGATGGTCATGCAAAAAGAGAAAAGGAACTCCACATAGTGTAAAACTCTATTTATTAACATGGACTCTCTTCAAAAATACACTTACAAGAAAGGAGTTTAAAAGCACCGCTTAAAACTAATCCTTATGGTGAGCGGCTCTCACTGTGCTGTCTGACGGGGGATTCCTCCTCCTGACGCTGTGAGTCCTGGGATGCTGCTCACTCGATTGGTTAGTTAGATCACGTGACCACGCACTGACGTGTTTCGTGATTGGACACAAGTCCAGGAACGTCTTCAGAGGGCGTGGCCACGTGTCGTGATACAACTCTTTATATAACGCCAGGCAGGGGCGGACTGACAACTATGGGGCCCCCGGGCATCAGAAGATTATGGGGCCCCCAGGCTTACAGATGGCCACCAAG
The DNA here is from genome assembly GCA_029574335.1 of Rana kukunoris. Taxonomy (NCBI): domain Eukaryota; kingdom Metazoa; phylum Chordata; class Amphibia; order Anura; family Ranidae; genus Rana; species Rana kukunoris. The sequence goes on from CM056052.1 coordinate 355,587,025, forward strand.
CCAGGTGGCAGTACAGAGGCGGGGCAGCTAAAATCTCGGGATTTTCACATCAAAAGCATGTCGGTTTTGAACATATCAGGGACAGATGTAAAAAAAACCACACATTTTTACATACTGTCCCTGGTCTTAATGAGCATGGCAACCCTGATGGGGCCCCCTAGTGGCATGGGGCCCTCGGGCAGTGCCCGAGTTCCTCAATGGTCAGTCCGCCCCTGACGCCAGGCTAAGAGGATACACTCCCATCCCGTGACGTGAATCACCAGCTGGGCGTGCATCTTCAATGTTTATCAGCACACAGCTGATGCAACGCTGCTCTCTCTGCGCGCATCAGCTGTAGCTGAAAAACAAATCTTGTTTACGGAGCAAAAGAATAACAAAGACCCATACTCCTGGTGGAAACAGGAGATATTGCATATTATACGTAAACTACTGCTGCATAACATGCGATACATTTTGCAAGCTTTCATATAGTCCTCTATTCTCCAGATACTACGTGGACATAAAAGCGCCTGTCACATGTTAAAAGCAGATCATAAAGTCTGATGATATACATATTTTTGATCTTATATCATCACACCATTATACCAGTTACATTAAAATAAGTACATATTACAAAATATAAAAACAGGTAAAAGTACAATACAAAAAGTGAAACATATATGTGTAAATACTGGTATGTTTTTAGGTACATACACTTATCCAAAACAGAAAGTTAAAAAAACTCTTCTATAGGTTTGGAATGAAACAAGGATCAGAGAAATCATTGTTGTATACAACTCTTGAATGACCCTCGTAGCCTATTCATTCTATAGGAGACATTGCCATATTACCCCTAGTTCTAAACTAATACCTCCGCCTATCTGTGGTTGCGCCATCTTCTGGCTAGTCACAATATGACAAGAGATAAGGGTAAATATTACCATGTAAATACATATATATGTACACTCATGCATACGTATTCATATACAAGACATGTGCCTATATATATTATTATGAAAAAAACATTATATTTGAGAAAAAGTATATGTAAAAGATATGACAAATTAATTAATTGCTTTCTTATATAAATTGACTAGTTCCCATTAAATGCCAAGGACTTAATCAGATGGTAATTCATAACCCTATATATTGTTTTAATGGTTGCTGATAAAACAATTCAAGTCCAATTCAATATTTAAACCTTTCGGGCTAAGTGAATTGGTCAGAAAAATCCATTTGGTTTCAGATTTTGAAATCTCCCGTACCATATTGGCACCCCTCCATTTTTGTTTTATTTTCTCTACTCCCCAAAATTTTAATCCGATTGGATTACTCTCATGCTTTTGAAGGAAGTGTAGGGAGACACTGTGGTCCTCATATTTAGTTTTAATATTATAAATAAATAAAGAACCTTTATTTATAGGACTTACTGAAGGACTTGTGTTATTTTTTATATTTTACATATGTCAATTTATTTTATTTTAATTTAATTGTATATGTATTTGGTGTAGCTTATACACACTTTTTTTAAGTGACTTTGAGCACTTCTGCTCTTGATACTTGGCTTCATATTAGCGGTAGCTTGTGAATTACTAAGATTAAGGCATAGCTCATGGATATAAGATATGCATGCGTTTACATGCATTTTTAATACTACCAAATTGTTCTCTGAAGCAGGATATGGTAACTCATATTTTTCAAGTTCTTAGATTTGTAGGAATATATACAGTAGATGTGTGTCGAAAAAAAAAAAAAAAAAATCATCAGCATAAGCTGCCAGCTTGTGTACCTGGTGGTGATTAATGTCATGTATGTCAGACTTCAATCTAACCATATTTAGAAATGGTTCCAACTAAATAACAAATAATATTGGAGAGAAAGAGCATCCCTTCCTTATCCCACAGAGTAAAAGGGGATGAGAGAAAGCCCTTAATCTTAACTAGGGCTTATGATTGATAGTAAAATGCACTAAATATGGTAATAATTCTTTGTCAAAGATATTGATAAGACACAGTTGTCTTAAGGAATCTAAAATCCATCTTATCAAACATTTTCTCTATATCAATGGATAATAGCAAGATGAGCTGGGGGTTCCTGTTCACATAATGTACAGTATAATCAAGAAGACCCTCAACGCATTATCTCTACCTGCCTTTATGGAGTGAAAACTGTCTGGACTGTGTCTATCAGTTAAGAAAAGATTGAAAAAGTAGGGTCTTTACTTTGATTATGTATCAATGAAATATGTGCACCACGTGTTTCTTGTTGAGGGTTATTACCTTCAGTTAAATAGTTTGCATACATAAATAAATTTAAATTCCCTATGAAAATAAATCAGGTACTTGTCCTTACCCGTTTCCATCTCAGATAAAGTGTGCAAAGGTTATTTTTTCAACAAATAGTGGTTAGATTCTGTGAGTTTTACGTAAGTTTGCTTTACAAAGAAAATTCAGAATTTTATCAATGCAAGATGGTTTATTCAAAGCCAGGCTTAATATAGTGCATAGCGGCTGACGTCAGCCGCTATGCACTATATTAAGCCTGGCTTTGATAGCCACTACTCTAGGCACAACCCGTGCATGATGCTGCCGAATGCTTTTGGCTCAGCAGCACATCTACTTTCCCTTTGGAAGTCTCAGCCCTGATCCGATTCACAGGTAAGCAGCGTTTGTTCTGTTTTCTTGGATCAGTAATTGTTACTTTATTAAGATTATATTATGTACCTTTTACAGTACCAACCTGTTTTTGAGAGATACTTTCTTTTCTTTTATTCTTTTCCCATAGATTTGGTCATCATTATTATTTTTGTGACCTTTTATTGGGGTTAACTGAAGTATCATTACCAACCACAAGGTGGAATTTTCCTTTGATTCGTCCTGCCACTGCCCTCCAAGACAGCAGTGTCAATCTCTGCTTTGACTTGGGTAGTTTTTACCCCTCTGTGACCCACAACCTCAAGGTATAGGATCCTTAGATATCATTATCAGTATCTGTTCTAAAGTACTTTTTCCATTGTTTTTTCAAATATATCGTTACATTCACACTATTTAATCAATTATCATTGGCTTTCTCTAGTATATGGTTCGTGGCCAAACTAGGCATCCATAGTGACACAATCTATGTGGCTCCGCCTCTACCAACTGAAGGGTTGTCAAGCTTAATCAACCAATACATTTTTAGAAATTATAGGAGGTAAGTTTTTTGCGTTAGATTCAGATTCTTTTTGTAATCTCTTTGACCATCTACATGTATGTTTATTTATTATTTTTTAGAGACTGTGTAGTTGTTTAGAAAAAGCTCTTGAAAAAGCTCTCCCATGAGCGAAACATGTCGAGCAAGATATAACTACATGGAACTTTCCTCACATTGTTGAAGTTCGATATTTTGGAAGACTTCAGATGGTCTCTTGATTTATGTGTGTATATATATATATTTTTGTATGAATTAAAAACTTTTCTATCATTTTAATTTTTGTCTTAGTACATTCCATTTGCACCGATGCATAATCCCAGGGTCCATAGGTACCCATCCTTTCCTTCTTTATCTTTATACCTACACGGGATGAGGTGCTACATTTTGAGATTCTTTTTATCCACTAAATTATTGAAGTAGAGATCTACCTGACAAAGATGATATAGTTGAGAGGGGGGAGTTTTGGGACTTTAAATGAGGCACAATGAATGTACCTCTATCCCTGGTTCAAGTAAATTAGAAAGGAATGTGGGACTTTGAATGATGCAATTGACTTGTCGAGGTAGAGTGGTTCGCAAACATTATTTATTTGTAACAATGGTATAAAACAAGTAAAAATAAAAATGCATATGTAGTATTAGATAATATGTTTTACCCCTAAGGGGAGAAATGTATGCTCACAGGTCGGCTAAAGCACTGTGCTTGGCTAGCATCCGAACCGTACACTTTAATTCCATAGGTCCAATTCCTTTAGATCATTTTTAGAGGTCTCCTGTAAACTTTCATGTAATATGGGTTTTTATTGGTTGTGCATATGAGGCATAGAACACCAGGCAGCGGCAGGTAGTAAACAGTTTAACAAATAAATAAAATACTAATTTCCTTCACTTCTCAGTTGGATGTGGGATAATATCAACAGCCATTCATGAAAGTGACTTTTTGAATCGTTTTGATCAAATTTTACCAACACAAGCAGGGCATGCCATTGAGATGGTCTTGTGCCAAGATCAGTGGAAAATATAACTAAATTATTGCAATTCCCACCCTCTCTTTTTATACATTTGGGTTCCAAGTTACATTATAGTACTGATTTTGATTCATTTGAATGCGTTTTTCTTTTTCCACTTTGTTTAATCCCTTCACTTTGTCATGCTTTCAACTTGGCAAGTGAACCCATTAAATATAAAAAGGTTATTCAGTGACTTAATATAATGCACATTATTTATTTAGTTTCACATCTATTTATTTTACATAAGAAGAGAATGTTCAAACAGATTATAGTGGATTATACATATCTCCTTTGTTAGGTATTATTTAGTAACTTTTTAAGTTATAACATTGGAGTAACAGGAAATGTACCTCAGAAAATGATGATAAAAAAATTAAGAACATGAATCATAATGAAAGATATATAACGATAAATATACATATACTGTAGCAGTGCATAAATTCCAATGAACAATGACGTTTTTTAATTCCTATATAAAAGTTAATAAAGTCTTGTGAAGACCAATACCAACCTTCAAATTTACGCCAATTTGTTTTATTCATGCATATGCCTACACAAATATTTAGCCATTTTTGCAAGGTATCGTTATAAAACAGCTTAAAAGAAAGGGACAGAAACTGAATGATAGCATTGTAGCAAGGGGATTGAAGTAAAAGTCCTCTGTGTAAAAAAAATAATACTGTAAATATTTAACACAGCGCTGCCCAAAAATAATAAACTATACTCTCATATAATAAACAAATTAAGTGATAATAAATAAAATGCTTCCTATACAAACAATAATATAATATTATAATTATTATATTATAATATTTTAGCATCCATCATTTTCAGTGAAAAACAAACTTTTCCTTTAAGTGCTAAAAATACAGTGCTCGAGTCATATAGTCCTTTCATGCAATGCTCATCCGTGCACACTCTGTGACCCCCTCTTATGTGCCCAAACTCACCAGAGAAATAGGATGCTTAACAATCAACTTATGCTGGCCATACACTATACGAAAATTCGGCCGAAAATCGGTCGTCAAGAAAGATCTTTCGTTTTTTGGCCAGTTAATGGGCACAAAATCGAAAATCGTTTGGACGTTTTTGAGCCGAAGAAGTTTGGAAATTTTCTGACGACCGAACGATAAATCTGAAGGTTAGTGTGTTTCCCGTCCGAACTTTCTGCACTAGGTATATGTAAAATAAAAAAAACTTTTTTTTTTTTTTTTTTTTAATGTCCACTGAACCATTTATCGGTCATTACATGATGGCACTATCGTTTGCACTCATGACAGAACTTTCGTTTTTCGAAAGTTCATTCGGAAGATTTTTCGTGGAGTGTATGGCCAGCATTATGATTCGACCACACTTATTTGGATGCTTTCACACACATAGGTTGGACTTGATGTATTTGTGTCTTTTTTTAACCTCACCTACTATGTAACTATGTAACTATTCTTCCTGGGATCTTCATAAGCCAATTGACAGTTTACATTAATAGCATATTTCAGTATGGAGAAAAAGGGGTGGAGAAAACAGGCATAGTGTAGCATTTTATTTAAAATTGTACATTTAAAAGTATTGAAGTAAAAATAAATTGTGGGCACCAAGTACCCTCTAAAAGCTATTGGGATATTATATCCTTTTTTATATGAAAAAAAAAAAAAATTCTATTTATAGTGCAATCTTTTGTATACCACAAATTGTGCTCATGACTTCATAATGTCCATAAATTATATGATACCATGTAAAAGTCCACTTGTTTGCTCGGGGATATACTGTAAATCCTTATAGATCATATAACAGAATATGTAAATCCACTATAGTGCACAGTGATATAATCCGATTGTGCTTTGATCATGCATAAAAAGTGCTTTGTGCGGTAAATCTTCATGATCCTCACCACCACTGCACACATTGACACTCACCACACTCAAAGACTAAGGGGCAGATTCACAAAGACGTAATATTCCGCTGCGTAATCGAAATACGGTACGCTGCCGTATTTCACCAGACTCTACACCGAATTCAGGTAGTTTTTTTGCGCGTACGCTATTGTGTCGTATTTTTTTTCCGCCGCGCAATCGAAATACGTGATTAGGGGGCGTGAAGCATTTAAATTAAGCGCGTCCCCGCGACGATCGAACTGCGCATGCTCTGTTCAGGAATTTCCCGCCGTGCATTGCGCGAAATCACGTCGTGACGTCATTCGTTGTTTGAGTAGCGGCGTTTACGAACATTCCTATTCCCGGACGACTTACGTTAAAAATAATAAAAGACATCGGAAAACGTTGAAATTCGACGCGGGAACGACGGCCATACTTAACATGGGCTGTCTAATATTAGAGCAGCAAAAAGCTGGTATAGTGAAACGGAAAAAAAAGATGACTAAAGGTGCCGTAAGAGATTGCGTTGAAAGTGCGAAATTTTGTGGATTGCAGGCAAAAGCTCATTAGCATACCCTGACGGCGAAAAACAACAGGAAGTCCGCCCAGTGGCCGCAATTTTCTTGCAGCGTAGATCTGAAGGCGTACTAACACGTAATACAGTCGAAATGAAGCCCGCAGGTGTCTTTTCATGGTTTGAGGATTTCGACTAGCGTAAAAACGCCCGTAAGTCGAAATTACTCCAGTCTAACAACATTTACACAGGCGTAATCGCTTTGTGAATCTAGGCCTAAATGTTTTGAAAGCTTAGTCACCGGATTTGGTATACAGTTAACATTATACACTTATGCCACGTACACACGATCATTTTTAGGCGTGAAAAAAACATTCAAATGATCGTGTGTGGGCTTCACATAATTTTTTAGGTTCTGAAAACCGAAAAAAAAAATCGAACATGCTGCATTTTTTAACGTTGTTTTTCGGGTTGTAAAAAATGATCGTGTGTGGGCTAAAATTACGTAAAAAACCTGCGCATGCTCAGAAGCAAGTTATGAGATGGGAGCGCTCGTTCTGGTAAAACTATCGTTTATAATGGAGTAAGCACGCATTAACAGACAGAAAAGCGCGAATCGTCTTTTACTAACACAGAATCAGCTAAAGCAGCCCAAAAGCGAATGGAACTTTCCCTTTATAGTGCCGTCGTACGTGTTGTACGTCACCGCGTTTTGCTAGATAATTTTTTTAAAACGATGGTGTGTGGGCAACGTTGTTTTAATGATGAAGTTAAAAAAACGTTGTTTTTTCGACATGAGTTCTTCTTTAACCACCTCAATACTGGGCAATTTCACCCCCTTCCTGCCCAAGCCATTTTTCAGCTTTCAGTGCTGTCACATTTTCAATGACAATTGCGCGGCCATGCAACACTTTACCCAAATGAAACTTTTATCATTTTTTTCCCACAAATAGAGCTTTCTTTTGGTGGTATTTGATCCCCTCTGCGTTCTTTTTTTTTTTTTTGCTATAAACAAAAGAGTGACAATTTTGAAAAAATATATATTTTTAACTTTTTGCTATAATAAATATTCCCAAAAATATATATACATTTTTTTTCTCAATTTTGGCCGAAAATAAATTTATAGCATTTATATTATATATATATATATATATATATATATATATATATATATATATATATATATATTTTTTTTTTTTATCGTGACTGCGATATTGGGGCGGACACTTTTGACACATTTTGGGACCATTCACATTTATATAGCAAACAGTGCTATAAAAATGCGTTGATTACTGTGTAAATGTGACTGGCAGGGAAGGGGTTAACCATTTGCACCTTAGTAAGTGATTCTAACTGTAGGTGGAGGGGACTAACAGGGGGAGATGACCGATCTGTGTCCCTATGTACAAGGGGCACAGCATCGGTCACCTCTCCGACAGGATGTGGATCTCTGTGTCAGAGATCCAAGTCCTGCTCAGTTACTGGGCAATCGCAGGTGCCCGGCGGACATCACGGCCGCGGGGCACGCGCAGCGGGTTCCCAGTAACGGGGCGGGTGCGCAAGCCCCCTAGTGGCTCGGCAAGGTGAGGATGTTATATGACGTCCTCCCAGAACAAGAGGATTATCGTGCCGCCGTCAATTGACGGCGGGCGGTAGTAAAGTGGTTAAAGATTATTTTTAGCTGCGTTCTCGTGAAAAAAAAATAGATAACCTGCTGTGACCTTGATCGTCTACTAAGACATCGAAATGCATTGTTCACAAGTGATCTATTCCTACATATAAGCTGTAGTAAAGCCATTGTTAGATTCTCAATAGATGAGAGATTCTGTGTGTGTTTTTTCTCGGTTTACAGAATAGGTTAAAAAATATATTTTTACAGTATATACAGACCACTTCTAACTTTAACAGGAGTACATTGTTGTCTTATGAGTTTGTGAAACCTGTGTATGCCCTTTCCCGAGCGGCGGTGGCACATGCGCAGTTAACATGTAGGCCCGGGCCCTCAGACATATCTTTTGCGGGTGCTGCTGTGCTCAAAGCAGCCCCAGGGCAGGTGGCTTTGGCAACCTTCTGGGAAATTTCTCAGGATTCCGGTAGGCCAGTCTGGCCCTGAGCAGACTGCTGCACCCAGTAAGAGACTTGGTGCTATAGCCCCAGAAGCCACCCCCACAGCGACACCACTGCAGCACATAAACTAATTGGCTCCTTTAACTGCATCTTAAATTACAAGGACAGCGAGAACCCAATACCAGGTCAAAATCAGATACTTACACTGCTTGAATTAAAACAAAAAATTATTTGATGATTTATTAATGACTGTAGAGCTGCATTTACTTGTGCCTAGAATTCAGTTTTATGTTTGTGTTCTACAGTATGTGTTTGGACCTAATATGTCAGTTAACAAATTTAAATAGGCAAATCATTTGTATAACAGTGATATTTAGGTTTATTGTTTGTTTAAAAACAAGGGAAACAACATATACAATTGAATAAGTACCACACAGGGCAGACAAAAGGCAGATTGTTGTCATGAATGTGTATTATATAGAGTGGTTTACAAGCAGTAAAAAGTGTAGACACCCAACAAATTAATTATACCTTTTCTTTATTCAATCCACTTTTTTCTGTGTATCAGTTTTTTTAATGTCTCCTTCATAAAATTACATTATGGCTATGTGATTTCTTATAATAGTACTAAAAAATTGCAGACGAAACTCAATGTTTTCATGTTCTACTAACTGCCATAAGGCAATTACAGTAGAAATGATAATGAGTATCAAGTTCTGTCATTCAGAATCATTTAACAGCCAAATTAGAAAATGTAAATTCACAACAAAAATAAAAACCATTAAAGTCTTTATTAAAATAGGAAAGAGTTTATTATCTACATATGTTCATTCCATTCCTCAATGCCAGTTTTTCAAAATCATAACTTTGCTTCTGACAGATCTGTTTAAATCACTGATGGAGAGCATCTTGATGTTCTATCTTTTAATCCCCAGGGCTGACTTCATTTAGAATACTGTTCAAGAAATTATTCATTGGTACTTGTGTGGTGTGCAAGTACCAAGTGCTCAGTAAATCATCATATTAGTCTGTAAACTTATGACCACAGTCTAATTCAAAGTAGCAATATAAAAGTATTTTATTATCAACCTATCTGCATAGGTATGTGCAGTAGCATGCCATGCCTGATATCAGTTCAAATGAAAATACACTTGCAGCAGGTAATATCAGCACTGAGGTGAAGGCATCATGTGGTGCATGTAAATAAACTAATTGTCCTCTATAAATTAATTCATGTTTCCCTGTACATGATAGGAAAAGGTCTTTGATCTTAATACAAGTTAAAATTAAAGTGTCTGTTAACCCAAAATAAATAAATACAGATCCTGGTCCTTTAAAGCAGTTTAAACAGCACAGTGCTTGAGCTGTGTAATCTGCCCCCTCTAAACTTTAAAAAAACTTCCATGAACCTGTCACTTCCTGTATGCCCCTCTCTAAAATTACCACGATAATCAGAGCTACTCAGCCCTGATCATCGTGGTCAAAGTGCGTCCCTCTGTCAAACGTTGCCCTGCTCTGCTCTCCTCTCTCCCCCCTCACACCCTCCTTACTGCCTGTAAGCACCCTCTATGTCTCCACTTCGCCCCGCCCCCTGCCGCTATTATTGAAAAAAAAAATTCACTGCCAGACTCTCTATTAGATGCTGGCATAGCTCACTGTGTAAATCCTTTCTAAAAATGGGCATTCTAAATAGCTATTTAGAGCTGTCTTCAGGCTAGTCACGTGACTCGTGGCCGCTTTACTGCTCCGAGACAGGGTTACTGCGGGAGGAGCCGAGCGGTCATGTGATCTCCCCAGCTGATGTCAGAGGGAGATCACTGTCCCTTCTGCAGTAGCCGTGCATCGGAGCTAAAAAGCAGCCACGGGTCATGTGACCGGCCTGAAGACAGCTTCAAAGAGCTATTTAGAATGTTAGTTTTTAGAAAGGATTTACACAGTGTGCTATGCTAGCTTCTAATAGAGTGGCTGGCAGTTTTTAAAACAAAGGCTTAACAAACACTTTAAGCCCTCCCACTGCCTGGGTTTAGCTTCACCCAAGACATTTAGAGGCAATTTTCAGAGACTCTACTGCTCACTGAAGTTCTGCCATTTGACATGTGAAAGATAGAGGGAAGGTGATAATTATGACTTGCACAGATGTCAAAGTCCTTTGCACAGCCTTGGACTGAGATTGAAGGAGCTGAATAGAGATCAATTTTAAAATAAACATACAGGGCCAGATTCACATACACTTAATATTGCACTGCGTAATTGAAATACTCTACGCTGCCATATTTTACCAGGCTCTACACCGAAATCTGGTAGATTTTTGCCCGTACGCTACGGCGGCGTAGTCTATTTCTCGCCGCGTAATCAAAATACGAGATTAGGGGGCGTGAAGCATTTAAATTAAGCGCGTCCCCGCGGCGATCGAACTGCGCATGCTCCGTTCAGAAATTTCCCGCCGTGCATTGCGCGAAATCACGTCGTTACGTCATTCGTTGTTTGAGTAGTGTCGTTTACGAACATTCCTATTCCCGGACGACTTACGTCAAAAAAAATAAAAGACGTCGGAAAACGTAGAAATTCGACGTGGGAACGACGGCCATACTTAACATGGGCTGTCTAATATTAGAGCAGCAAAAAGCTGGTATAGTGTTACGCAAAAAAAGATGACTAAAGGTGCCGTAAGAGATTGCGAATGAAGATCGTAATTTCTGGGATCGCCGGCAAAAGCTCATTTGCATACCCAGACGCGGAAAACGACGGGAAGTCCACCCAGTGGCCGCAATTTTATTGCAGCGTAGATCCAAAGGCGTATGAACACGTAATCCAGTCGAATTGAAGCCCGCAGCTGTCTATTCATGGTTTGAGGTTTTCAACTAGCTAGAAAATGCGCGTAATTGGAAATTACTCCAGTCTAACACCAGTTAGACAGGCGTAATGGCTCTCTGAATCTGGGCCACAGTATTTACTAGACATGTGCACACTGAAATATTTTGTTTTTCGGAATATTGTTTTTGTCCGAAAAATAAATGTATTTAGTTACTCCCGAAATTTGTATTTATTTATTTTGTTTTGTTGAAAAATTCATTTGTCCGAAAATCCAAATTAATTAAGATTGAATCTGTCATTAAAGGCTTATGGTGTCTGTCGAATGTATTAGGAAGATTCGACAGAGCTGCTAAACTGTACGATGCCGCAATCGTACATTTCCGGTCGAATGTTCCGCCTACAAGCTATAGAAGAATTCTAATGTTGTATGACACTAGTAATAATTATATTTATTAATTATTATTACTAGACATGTGCATGCATTTTCGTCCGAAAATCAGGTTTTTTCGTTATCGTTTTAACAAACGATAACGAAAGTGCAAGAAATGAAAACTGAAAGATCCGACATAAAAAATGCTTTATTTTTGTTTTCGTTGCAGTAAAAATTTGATATAGAGAGATTCGACATTATAGGGAAAAGATTCGACATCATAGAGAAAAGATTCGACATCATAGAGAAAAGATTCGACATTATAGAGAAAAGATTCGACATTATAGAGAAAAGATTCGACATTACAGAGAATAGATTTCGATTTATGAGAAAATAGATTTGACATTATAGAGAATAGATTCGACATTATTACTAGTCATACAACATTAGAATTCTTGTAGGCGGAATATTCGAACGGAAATGTACGATTCGGCGTTCCGTCGAATATTCTTTTGACCAATCAACAGAAACCAAAAAGATTTAACATTCCGTTGAATATTCTTTTGACCACTGGACAGAAACCAAGTATTATTCGATTTTCGGATGAAAGCTTTTCCCCACGAAAAACGAAATAAATCAAAACGATTTTCGGGAGTAACTAAATACATTTATTTTCCAAACGAAAATGAAAAAACGAAACAAAATATTCCAGTCTGCACATGTCTAATTATTACTAGTCAACCAACATTCAAATTCTTCTATAGCCTATGGGCCAAGCATTTGACCAGAAATGTACGATTGCGGTGTCGTACAGTTTAGCTGCTTGTTGAGTCTTCTTAGAACTTTCGACAGACACCATAAGCCTTCAATGACAGATTTGACGTTTGTATGTTTTTCGCAGCTTTGTCGAATCTTCGTCGTTCATGTCGACTGGTCTATCCCAACACTGTCCCTATAATGTTGAATCTTTTCTCTCTATGTCAAATCTTTATGTCTCTATAATGTTGAATCTTTCCTCTCTATGTAGAATAATCTTGGACTAATAGAGTTAAGGTTAGGCACATTCGAACACAGGTTCAGATAGACACAGATTGCTATTGTCAGCCTCATGTTGAATCTTCTATCTATATCAAACTGTTGTCGGATCTTTCGTATTTCAGATTCTGTGCGTTCGTTTTCGTTTGTTAAAATGATAACAAAAATACCCCAAATTTGGACAAAAATGCATTTGAACGAAAACAAATTAAGCCAGGACACACTCACTCAGAGGAAACAAGCCATAGGATAAATGGGAGAAATACCTTGCTATAATACTTTTAGTTACTAAAAATTCTACAAAATATATTTGCTATGCATAATTTGTAATGCATCTCATTTAATTGACCATGTAAATCCTTATATTGTTGATTGCCATTTTACCAAAATGTATTCACATTTTGGTCATTTAAAAGCATTATTCATAAACATTATGAAACTTGTTACTTGAAAATGTTTGAGGTTTATAGTGCAAGTGAAAGAAATAGGGCTGACAATTTTAACTATTACTTCTTTAAAGTCATAAAGCGATGTGCTGAAACGCTATTGGATGTATTAATAATATTTTATAACTTGTAATAAGAGTTTCAAGCAATAAACTAGGGTTATACAGTATAAGGGAGCGTCTGAAAATACAATATTCTACATAAGCCCAGTGGCGGACTGCCTGCTTCTTTCATGCTATTGAAGAGCAACCTTTGCAGTTGCTTCTGAGACTGCTTAATTTTCTCTCTAGATATTCATATGCTCTTATAGAACAAAAGCAGACCCAGAGGACAGTGGCGGGTTCTATGTACAGACAATCTTACCTAGGTAGTTTTGTTACACTTCAACATAAATTAACCATATCAATACTTGGCACTTTTGCCCCCTTCCTTCCCAGACCAATTTTCAGCTTTCACCGCTCTCGCAATTTCAATGACAATTGGGCGGGCATGCAAAGCTGTACCCAAATTAAATCTTTATCATTTTGTTCACGCAAATAGAGCTTTCTTTTGGTGGTATTTATTCACGACTCCATTTTTATATTTAGCAATATAAGCGAAAAAATTGCAGAAATTTGAAAAAAATATATATTTTCTTTCTATTTTAAAAGAAATCAAATGTTGTCATAATTGTATGCCAAAATGTATTCTTCTACATGTTTTTGGTAAAAAAAATCCTGTTAAGTGTATAATAATTGGTTTGTGTGATCACGGACATATGTATGCAGATGATCATGTACAGATGTGCACAGGTGATCACAGACATATGTGTGCAGATGATCATTGGGACATGTGATTTTACTGTTACATATGTGGGGGACAGGTGTTTTTACTGTGTGGGGACATGTGTTTTGGGGACACTATTTTGGGGACATGTGTGGGGACACTAGGCTGGTGATCATTGGTAAAAAGCTGTAAAAAACAGCTCATACTCACTGATCACCAGCCGGCTGGAGAGGAGAGCCGATTGCCTATCAACCGACTCTCCAGTTTACATCACATGACGGCTGTGATTGGACACAGACATCATTTAATCAGGAGGGCCAATCACAGAGCCCTCCTAACGATCGGAGATGCGCTGTGTCGGGTGACACGAGTGCATCGGGATCGTGCCACCTTGTGGGCACGTCCACACGCAATCCCCCTCCTTCTGAGGGACATTCCTGAATGTCCTCTCAGAAGGAATCCCTACAAATTCAGATATATTCAGTAGTGGCCGGTGCTAATTATTTTTGGGGGGGGCAGTAAACAAACCTCTCCAGATCCACGGTTTCCCTAGCTTCTCCTCCCAATTAACCTGGTCTTCATTAGATCCGCCTCCTGTCCAGAATGTCCGGGAGGAGAAGCCGGAAACTGATTGTGAATATTGATTCGCTAGTATTATAAGTGGGAAGGTTCAGGGTGCAATGCTCTGCACCCTAAGCACAACTTTTTTCAAGCCAATTAGAGAGTCAGGCTCTAATCAATTATGTGCTTGAAAGAAAAAGACCGACCTCATAGAAAGGCATTATCCGGTGCTCCACATGAAAACTAGGGGGGCAGCGCCCCTGTGCCCCTTATTGACTGGCCGCCACTGGATATATCATATAAATAACAAAACAAAAAAACAGGCGCCAATAAATAAACTGCTGGACTTTAATAAAAAAGTATCATAAAAGCACTCACATAAAGGTTGAAGTACACAGGCATAAGGTGAAGGTCTTCATGAATCGTCCAGACCAGCCGAGGATTGGTAGGGTCCCAGGAAAATCTTCATGCTGATGTCTGCTGTGCAGAGAGGACAAACAGTGCTGATTTCCGGGAACGTGCAGGTGTTGTGTGCGAGCGTGCCAGCGAAGGAAGCTGGAGCGCACTCTGGAACGCACGATGGGACGCTACGGTTGCGGCTTGGAAGGGGGGAATGACGTCATCACGCAGGACCTTCAAGGATACCACGCGTTTCAATGCAAGTGCCGTGTGTTGAATCTCTGACACACGGCGCGCACCTTTTTCAAGTTGTTTGTAATAGGAAACTATGGCCAACTTATATACAAGTCTACCTGTGATCGCCATCTTTTTTTGTTTTGTTTTTTACATGTCCTTGGAGCATTGCTTCGGCTCCCCACGCAAGGCTGCCTTTCATCAAAGAACTGTGACTCATTACAAAGCTTTTTATAGCTTATAGGACTCTGCACTGAGGACAATTTAAAATCATAGTAGTTCCTGTGTGCGCCAGCATTGTTGTTTTCTTTTTGTATTACTTTTGAAGCTCTGAATTTTTTTGGCTGCAACAGACTCTCCTTGTTATATTATACTCAGTACTTTTTTAGTCCAATATATGTTCTTAAGTCCACCCCCTTTTTCTGATAATCTGATTGTGTTTTTCTTCTTTTTTATATTGGGTTGCCACACATAGGTGGGTTTATATCAACCAATTGGTTTGCAATTTCAGTTGCTCACCAATGTATCAGTGTTTTCAAAAAAAGTTTCTTTGATTTCCATTGTATGCACATAGAGAGACAGGGGGGGGTTTGTGTATATGCATGCACGTATACACATGTAAACTGTACTTTGGGTGCGTGCGTTTGAATGTGTGTGCATGTGCACACACAGGATCTTTAGCTCCCCCTGTTTTTCTTTGTTTTCTGCTTCCTTTTTATTTTTTGGTGTTCATCCTCATACACATTTTCTATATATATATGTGTGTATATGTGTTTGTGTGTGTGCGCATGCGTGTGTACGTATATATGTATATATATATATATATATATATATATATATAGTTTGTTCTGTCTCTCTTTTTTTGCATCAGTATAGGTATTATATGATTGAGACCCTTATATATACATGATGGATTTTCTATCTGAAATAGAGTCAGAACGCTATAATATTCTTGATACACTATATAACAATCTATCCCCATCTTTGTTTTCGCATGAAGTTTCTTTGAGCAAAAGCACTAGATATAAGTTATGCGGTAGTTTCAAAAAATTGGAACGTTTAATACATTCCACCAATTCTCAGTGGTGGGATAGATGTTTCCTAAAAAAATACCTTGTCAGTAGAATCTCACCAAGGGGTCTAAGAGTTCTAAAAAACTGTTCCTTTCTTGGGCCTGAAGACTCAAAGGAGTGGAACAGTTTGGCAGAATTCTGCACTACTAAGTGGATAGACATCTTAGTTAAACATAGGACAGCAGTTTAAAGAGGCTGTCTTTAAATTGTGTTCCGAAATTAATGATACAGGACACAAAGTCCCCTCCTCTTGGCTTGATATACTTAAAAAGAATACAAAAAAATTGGAGGGTGATCTTATTTATAATAAACTAGGTAAATTTAGGCGGGATATAAAAGACTACACTACAGTAGTAATAAAGTATTCAATTGGATGGAAAAACAACCTGTTTCTACCATTTCTATTCATCTTTCTAATGTGATCTCGGAGCCTCAACAACACGATGGCCACCCCATCACAACATCTTATCCACCATACCCTCCACCACTGATGTCCATCAATCCAAAAATAGTATACCCTAAAAAAGGCCTTAGCAAAAATTCGGAAAAACAACATATTCCCTCTAAAATACCATCTGCTAACAAACTCTCAGGTATGAAACTATCACAAAACAAATTGATAGAAAATCTGAGTGTTTTTTACAACCGTGATCAGGCTAAATTTGCTCTAAGAAATCCTAACTTTTCTCAGAATTTAGATGAACTCATTGATAGACAGAAGGTGGTCAATGCGGTTCCCACTGCTGTAGATATTAGTGATTCTGGTATAACCAGTACAGCAGGTCCGAACAGTATTAATACCAATAACCCTTCCTTTGTTTGTAGGTCCACATGTAGAGTTGATCCCACAGAGGCCTCAACCAGTGCACCTATTAGTTTTGGCGTTGATAATGTTTTGTCTTCTTCTATCCCTCAATTAAATGCCTCTTTTTTAGGGGCTCACCCCTCTCCACCCACACAAAGCAAAAGAAAATTTGCAGAAGAGGTTGTAGAGGGGGTAAGAACAGAACCAGAGGAAAATCCTTGCAAGAACCGAAAACGGTCAAAATCTTCAATCTTTCCAAGCACAATCTCACAGTAGCAGAGATTTCCTTACTCAATCGTGGTCTAAATTTCGCACCATCTAATAAACCCGATCCGTTTATACTATTTAAGGACCTTAATAGATTCATACGTAATCTTACTTTAAAAAGGTTCTTTCAGATAAAAAATTCTAAGACCACACTAACTGAAGACCCAATCAATCCCCCTAGTGATTTTGAACTATCTGTTGATGGTTGTGAATTTGATTTTGATATTGATCTAATTGACCAATTGGAACTATTGAGCCAGGACGATCCAGATATAATGTTGGAACTTTTTACTCAACACCTTCATTCTTCCCCACCTACCATACACACAGCGTTAAAGCCCATTTCTACCTTTTACCCATATCATTCAAAAGGACCCCACCTGACAACGTTTTATAACATGGTGTTTGCTGACATCAAGAAAATGTGCACCAACTCCACCTTACAGCATACCAACTTAGGCCGTTTGACGACACAAGAGACTGCAGCCTTACAGTCTCTTTCAAAAAATGACAATATTATTATAAAAACTGCCGATAAAGGCGGAGGAATAGTAATCCAGGACCGGGCAGATTACATTCTTGAGGCCGAACGCCTATAAGGCGATATAGCAACATATGAAAAACTTAGTCAAGATCCCCTTCCACGTTTCACAATCATTAAAGACACGTTAGTTAAAACTGCGCTAAGGGACAACATCATCACAAAAAAAGAGGCCTCATTTATGGTCAAAGATTTGTATAATACACCCTATTTTTACCACATCCCTAAAATTCATAAAAGTACAACCCACCCTCCAGGTAGACCAATAATAGCAGCCATAAACACAATCACGTCTGGCTTTTCCAAATACATAGATTATCATTTACAGCCCCTAGCTCAAGGACTGCATTCATATATACGTGATGGCACAAACCTTTTTGAAATTTTAAAATCTTACAAATGGGAAAAAGCATACATGTGGATGTCTCTTGATGTGGCCTCACTGTACACTTCGATCCCCCATGATTTTGGTTTAGCAGCAACTCACCATTTTTTAACAGAGAATCCTTATATGAGTAACGCCCAGGCAGCATTTATCTTGGACTGTACTAATTTTTGTTTGACACACAATTATTTTTCCTTTAATGGTGAGTTTTTTCTTCAAAAAATAGGAACAGCAATGGGAGCAAATTTTGCTCCCTTGTATGCTAATTTGGCAATGGGCCTGTGGGAGCACAGATACATCTGGTCCAATAATCCTCACCTCGGTAAATTGATATATTATGGTAGATATATTGATGACGTGGTGATAATTTGGGACGGTGATGCCAATGAGATCAAAACCTTCGTTGAGCATTGCAACAACAATCCTTACGGTCTGTCGTTTACCTATGTTTGTGACTACGACAAACTTATATTCCTCGACCTCGAGTTGTTTCATCTTAATGGCAACATAGAGGCCAAGACACATTTTAAACCCACTGCGGGCAATTCCCTTCTCCATTACAAAAGTTGCCATTACAAAAAATGGATTGATAACATCCCCAAGGGCCAATTCTGCTGACTCAATCGTAACTGTACCCAAAAAAGTCATTATGTCGAACAAAGTGCAATTTTAAAGAAAAAAAAAAAAATTATATGAAAAAGAATACCCGACCTCCTTAGTGAATCAAGCGTGTGATTATTATTTAAATTCAGAACTACCAACTACCTCTCAAAAACAGGTACTCAATACATCCACTCGCTTTATCACAACATTTCATACAGGTTTCAAAACAATGGAGTCAATCCTTAAAAAACATTGGCCCATCCTTTTAGAAGATCAACATCTAAACATGCTTCTACCACCTAAACCCATCACTACCTATCGACGGGCCACCAATCTAAAGAATAAAATAGCCCCGAGCAAATTAAAAGTGCCATTGGCTCAACAATTCATTCCTATGATTTCATTACAAGGGATGTTCCAATGCAAGAAGAAAACATGCAAAACATGCAATTTTGTCAATCATGAACAAAAACAGTTCACCAGCAAAGGAAATACATATTTGAGCAAAGAATTCTACAACTGTGGTTCGGACTTTGTAGTGTATGCT
The DNA here is from genome assembly GCA_029574335.1 of Rana kukunoris. Lineage (NCBI taxonomy): Eukaryota > Metazoa > Chordata > Amphibia > Anura > Ranidae > Rana > Rana kukunoris. Next base: position 355,606,502 of record CM056052.1, read on the forward strand.
CTGACCTGCCCTTGTAAATTATTATACATAGGCCACACCATACGCCCACTTCGCCAACGCTTTGGCGAACATAGAAGAAAAATTGAGGCTGGTAAGGACAAACAGTGTTCCACGTCATTTTTTGGAACACCATGGTAAATCTACCAAGGGCCTGAAAGTATGGGTCATTGAACAAATATCCAGTAAATATACAGAGGCTGAAAGATTTCATCGCCTATGTGAGAGAGAAACTTACTGGATCTATTCCCTCGATACTTTAAATCCAGGAGGAATGAATGAAGAACTAGAAATTGCCACTATTCTATAGAGATAATATTGTAGAGTAAACATTAATTAATCTTATATCAGTTTTCAAATATAATAATTGTATTCACTTATTTTTGAAATTATATACATTCTAATTAAATCTTTGAAATGTCCCACAACATAACAACTCCATATTTACCTCTATTATTTTTTATTCCCATTTCATGAGAACAATTATTAATAATAATTTTTAAATTTGTCCCATCCAAATTAGGTTTTTTATATATAGTTTCTTATTTTAATAATACAATCAGTCCACATCATTATCTACTAGGTGTTTTTCCCTATTTTATATCAAGCATTTGTTATTTCAGATAGGCCAATTAATAATGTTTTTATATTTATATTTATTTTCATTTAGGTAGTACTGAACACTGGTCTGTGATTACTAATTTATTTTCAAGTTATCTCAATTTATATCTTTTTATTGTGTGCATATGTATTGAAGTTATAAGATATGTCCGTGTATTATTGAACACAAAAAAACCCCATTAATCTATCATTTCATTGGGTAGTAACAGCAAGTATTACATATAGTACTATTTTTTCATAATTGATGTTATTTTACTATTTAGCCACAAGATGGCGATCACAGATAGACTTGTATATAAGTTGGCCATAGTTTTCTATTACAAACAACTTGAAAAAGGTGCGCGCCGTGTGTCAGAGATTCAACACATGGCACTTGCATTGAAACGCGTCGTATCCTTGAAGGTCCTGCGTGATGACGTCATTCCCCCCTTCCAAGCCGCAACCGTAGCGTCCCATCGTGCGTTGCAGAGTGCGCTCCAGCTTCCTTCGCTGACACGCTCGCACACAACACCTGCACGTTCCCGGAAATCAGCACTGTTTGTCCTCTCTGCACAGCAGACATCAGCATGAAGATTTTCCTGGGACCCTACCAATCCTCGGCTGGTCTGGACGATTCATGAAGACCTTCACCTTATGCCTGTGTACTTCAACCTTTATGTGAGTGCTTTTATGATACTTTTTTATTAAAGTAGAGGCAGTTTATTTATTGGCGCCTGTTTTTTTGTTTTGTTTTTTACATGTCCTTGGAGCATTGCTTCGACTCCCCACGCAAGCTTGCCTTTCATCAAAGAACTGTGACTCATTACAAAGCTTTTTATAGCTTATAGGACTCTGCACTGAGGACAATTTAAAATCATAGTAGTTCCTGTGTGCGCCAGCATTGTTGTTTTCTTTTTATATCATATAAATGTCTGATTTGGAGAGGATTTATAGCTGTGGTGCACAAACCCAATACAATCCAGTAAAACATTAGCCCTCAAAAAAGTCAATGGTTTGCCTCATGTTCACCACCTACAGTGTCTTGAAAAAGTATTCATACCCCTTAACATTTTCCACATGATGTCATGTTACAAACAAAAACGTAAATGTATTTTATCAGGATTTTATGTGATAGACCAACACAAAGTGGCACATAATTGTGGAGCGTAAAGAAAATGATAAATGTTTTTTTTTTTTTTGTATGTTTACAAATAAATATGTGAAAAATGTGTGAATTTGTATTTAGCCCCCCTGAGTCAATACTTTGTAGAACCACCTTGCGCTGCAATTTGTCAGAAACACAAGTACTTACCGAGGCCGAGATGCTGAGGATGGCTCACCTTTACGACCAAGCGCACCTGCCCCCTGGAATTTGAGACAGGAGGCAGAGGCACAAGGAGGTACCGGTACCGGTGGGTAGGTAGATGGGATGCAGGTACTGGAGGTCAGAGGCTGAGAGGTGCTGGAGGGTCACCAAGGCAGATGAAAGTGGTAAAGTCCCAGGGCACAGTTCAAAAGCCAGCAGACTAATGGAAGCAGATCCGGGGTACAGGTAAAAAGTCCGGGTTCCGGGTAGCGCTAAGACAAGTCCAGGTATGTAAGCCGAAGTTCAAGGGCAGGAGACAGAAGCAAATCCAGGTCACGGTCCGAGGTCAAAGGGTTCAAGAAGGCAGCAGAGTCCACAAACAGGCCGAGGTCAGGTTTCCAGGCGAGAGCTGAGTCGGGAAGTAAATCCGGTCAAAGGGCACAAGTCAAAGTGTCAAAACTTTACTCAGAGCTGACGATAAACCAGCAACCTGTGCAAAGACAGGGGCTGGTTTAAATAGGCCTGTCAGGTCTGTGATTGGTCCCGGGAGGAGGCGCGCGTGTCCGCGCGCTCGTGCACGCGCCGCGCCGCTGCGCCACGCACGCGCCCCAGGTGCGCGGGCACGCGCCGTGACGCGATTCTAACGTGCCTGTGCATGGATTGAGCGCTGTGAGCGCTGGGACCCTGACAAATTACAGCTGAAAATCTTTTCGAGGATGTCTCTACTAGCTTTGCACATCTAAAGAGTGACATTTTTGCGCATTCTTCTTTTCAAACTAGCTGACGCTCTGTCAGATTTGATGGCGAGCGTCTGCGAACAGCAATTTTCAAGTCTTGGCACAAATTCTCAATTGGATTTAGGTCTGGGCTTAAACTGGGCCATTCTAACACATGAATATGCTTTGATCTAAACCATTTCATTGTTGCTCTGACTGTATGCTTAGGGTCGTCAGCCTGCTGGAAGTTGAACATCTGCTCCAGTCTCAAGTCTTTTGCAGATTCTAACAGGTTTTCTTCTAAGATTGCCCTGTATTTGGCTCCATCCATCCTGCCATCAACTATGACCAGCTTCCCTGTCCTTGCTGAAGAAAAGAATCCCAACAACATTTACGTTTTTGGTTGTAATATGAAAAGATGTGGAACATTTTGGGGGGTATGAATACTTTTTCAAGGCACTGTACATATAAAAGAGAGAAAATGCTTGTTGGTGATACTGACTAAATAATTTTAAATTTCAAAGTGTTTTTTTAAATTTCAAAGTGTCATCCTCATCTTCTTCTTCTGTAGTATGTTAGGTAACAAATAACTGTATTGCTTGCTGCAATCTTGGTGTTTTGAGATATCAGCGAAATGACTCAGCATGGGACGCTATTGCAGCCTCCAGATACTTTTGCTGCTAATAAAATATGTATTTACTGTTAGCAAGGATAAGGTTATTAAGATGGTTATTAGTTAAGGGGTTCAATTAAATCCATGTTGAACGAAATGGGTAGGATGCTACTGCTTTAAACAATTAGAACTATGCAGCAAAATTACATTTCTAAAGGAAAAAATATGTATTTAAACTTTCTCGTTGCTGTAATGTATTGTCGACTCCTGGCAATACTGTATAGATAAAAAATGAAGAAAAAAAATTAGGAAGTCCATGTAAAAACAAACTGTGTGGGGTCCCCCCAAAATTCATACCAGACCGTTATCCGAGCAAGCAGCCTAGCAGGCCAGGAAAGGGGCAGAGGGGGGACAACTGAGCTCCCCCCTCCTGAAACATACCAGGCTGCTTGCCCTCAACAGGGGAAGGTGCTTTGGGGACCTATTACAATCTGGAAGCTCCCTTTAACAAGGGGGCCCCCAGATCCTGTCCCCTCCCCCTATGTGAATGGGTATGTGGCACATTGTACCCCTACCCATTCATCAAAAAAGAGTCCAAAAGTAAAAACCAAAATAGACAGATTTTGACAATTTCTTTATTAAAAAAGAAAAAAAAGAAAAGAAAAAAAATGTCCACCATGTGAGTGAGTGAGTGAGTGAAAAACGTATATAGTGCAGCACATGCGAACTTATTAGCCTCTGGGCCTCTGTCAATCCATCATCAATCACGCTGCCCGATGGACCCGAAAATTAAACTCCTTGGGAGGCCTCCTGGTGACTGCTGTCTTTTGGTTGTGACCGCTGTTATATAGGCAAGGGTGGGGCCACCCACTGAGACATAACCAGATGACCCCTCCCCCCTATAGGCCCCACCCTTGCCTATACAACAGCTGTCACAACCACGAGACAGCAGTTGCCGGGAGGCCTCCCATCGAGGCAGAGTTTTTTTTTCTATTTATCTATTTTTCAGGTCCGTCGGGCACCGTGATTGAAGATGGATGGACATCGTGGGGCTATTTTTTATAAAGGAACTGTCATAAACTGTCTATTGTGGTTTTTAATATTTGACACTTTTCAGTCAGGATTTCAGCTTCTCTAGGCTCAGCAGATCTCTTTCAAGAATTCTCCATACTGGCGCTCCATATTATTCAACCATATACACATAATCCGAAGGAGGAGAAAAGGGCTCTCATAGCATAATACTATCAATGACTTTATTTAATAAAAACACACCAAAACACTTGCACTAAACAGTGTCTCAACTGACAGTGGTATAGCGCACAATCTCGTATAGCCAAGCTGACTATGGCAGCACTCTCAGGATGCAATGTCATGTTTAAAGTCCCTTCCTGCGCAATTTATCATCAGATATGCTCTAGCGGCCTCCTATAGGTAAATTGAGCTTCAAATAGCACTGTTCACTTTACATTAAAGGATGTTACTTTTGACCTAATATTTAGAAATGCAGGTTGCCTAGTTGTCCTGGTTATCTAGTGTCTCTTTCTAATTTTGTTCATATAGAAGAGGGAGTGCTGAGCCCACAAAACACATTGGCTGTTCCAAATAAAATCTTTTAAATGACTATACAAGCTCCCTTCCATTCAAATCTTTAGTAAATCAGGACCCCACAGTCACTGGAAAGCAGCCTCTAGGACCGCAAACCATCCATCAAATTTGAAAGCATCTTCATAAGGTTCAGCGCTCCTACATCACATCACAATGCTCGTACATCACAATTGCTGATATGGAATAAAAATGTAGATCAGTAGTTCTGAGGTCACTCTGACTTCAAATCATTAAGAGTTAAAGCTTCAGTCTAGGGGAAAAATATTGGGGGTGATTAAGAGTTAAGGCGATAGCAAGTGATGGTTAAGAGTAATAGACTAAAGTGCAGGGGGAATTAAAAAAATTGCTGTACAGAGGGGAATGTTGTCCCAGTAAAGCCCATTACTCACCCTATTAATTAGGTACCGACTTAGTAAACAACATATTAGTGACAGCGCCACTACCCCCACCACCTCTCTTTTTTCTGTACAAATTTCTTAGCATTCACAAAAGCATAATTAACTGTTTGCCAACCTGCCGCCGTCATTTTACTGCGGCAGGTCGGCTCTCCTGGGCAAGAGCCGTAGCTCTACGTCGGCACTTCTGCGGCCGCTAGGGGCGTGTGCGCGCCCCCGGCAGCTGGCTCGCGCCCCCCTCGGTTCTGAGTCCTGTGCGCGTGCCCGGCGGGCACGATCGCCGTCGGGCAAACAGGATCGCTCGTTACAGAGCAAGAACCGGGAGCTATGTGTGTAAACACAAAGCTCCTGGTCCTGTCAGCGGGGGAAACTCTGATCTTCTGTTCCTACAATGTAGGAACAGGAGATCAGTGATTTCCCCTAGTGAGTCCACCCCCACACAGTTAGAACACACCCAGGAACATACTTAACCCCTTCCCTGCCCCCTAGTGTTAACCCCTTCACTGCCAATGGCATTTTTATAGTAATCCAATGCATTTTTATAGCATTAATCGCTAAAAAAATGCCAATGGTCCCAAAAATGTTTCAAAAGTGTCCGAAGTGTCGGCCATAATGTCGCAGTACTGAAAAAAATGCTGATCGCCGCCATTACTAGTAAAAAAAATAAAATAATAAAAATGCCATAAAACTACTCCCTATTTTGTAAACGCTATAACTTTTGCGCAAATCAATCAATAAACGCTAATTGCGTTTTTTTTTTTACAAAAAATATGTAGAAGAATACGTATCGGCCTAAACTGAGGAAAAAAATGTTTTTTTATATATTTTTGGGGGATATTTATTACAGCAAAAAGTAAAAAATATTGCATTTTTTTTCAAAATAGTCGCTTTATTTTTGTTTATAGCGCAAAAAATAAAAACCGCAGAGATGATCAAATACCACCAAAAGAAAGCTCTATTTGTGGGGAAAAAAGGACGCCAATTTTGTTTGGGAGCCACGTCACACGACCGTGCAATTGTCAGTTAAAGAGACGCAGTGCCGAATCGGAAAAAGTGCTCTGGTCATTGGGCAGCAATATGGTCCGGGGGTTAAGTGGTTAACCAATTCAATAAGGCACGTTTACCCCTTTTCAGCCAAGGCCAATATCCAGCAATTTCACACTTTGAATGACAATTGCACAGTCATGCAACACTGTACGCAAATTACATTTTTTCACACAAATAGAGCTTTCTTTTGGTGGTATTTAATCACTGCTGGGTTTTGTATTGTTTGCTAAAATATAAATACCATTTTTTTTATTTTTTTTTACGTTTTTCTTTGTTTCTGTCTGAAAATGTTGTAAATAAGTAATTTTTGTCCTTCACTGATGTGTGTTAATGAGGTGCTACTTATGGGCACAGATGAGACGGCACTGAAGAGCACTAATGAGTTGGCACTGATGAGGAGGCACTAACATGCCTCACTGCAGGCCACTGATAGGTAGCACTGATAGGCGGCACTTATGGGCAATGATAGGCAGCACTGATAAGCAGGCAATGCTGGGCACTGAAAGGCAGCACTGACTGGTATCATTGGGCACAGATTGGCATTACTGATGGGCACAGATTGACATCACTGATGGACACTGTTGGGGCTGCACTGATAATCAGGGCACTGATCAGCTTTCCCCTCCTCACACTCTCACTTTTACTCTCCCCACACTGTGAGGCAAGGAGAACTGATTACTGGCACTTCCATGTTTACATGATTGGACACGGTGTGTCACATGGGTAAAGACCCACGCCATAGGCTCTTTACTGAGGTGGGTGGTTAATCATTCCCATATTTTTAAGTATGTAATAATAGTTTCCTAAAGCTGCCATCTGTAAAATGTCCATCCTGCCCAGATTCTTGTATCTGTTAAGGACCTTACCAGTTAAAATCCCTAAGGCCGCGTACACACGACCGAGAAACTCGTCGGGCTAAACTCACGTTCCGCCCGTCGAGGTTCCTGTTCAGCTGAAAAGCTCATCGAGCCAAATTTCCCCATAGAACAACGAGGAAATAGAGAGCATGCTCTCTTTTTGGCTCGACGAGCTTCCCGACGGTATGCTCGGCGAAAAGTGTACACATGACAGGTTTTCTCGGCAGAATACGTCTCCCATCGAGGTTCTTGCTGGATTCTGCCGAGAAACTCGGTCGTGTGTACAGGGCCTAAGAGTATTTTCAACACTCTGCAGTCCCTCCAGCTCAAATTCGTTTGGGCACACAAACGTCCCCGAATCAGATTTGGCTTAGTGACCAGGCGGAAAGCAGAGGGTGGGATGGGACTCCCAGATTACAGATGTTACTATTATGCTTCCCACATAACTAGGATTGTGGACTGGCATTGCCATGCTCATACCAAGGACTGGGTACTTTTGGAGGACGAGCTATGCTCTCACCGCCTGAGGCTCTCACCCTGGATAATATGGAACAAATGCCCGTCAGTACTAAAACATCACCCATTGGTTAACGCCACCCTCTCAATATTCCACCTGTTAGCTAGGCAACCAGGACCTTTTTCACACACTGGCCCCCTCACCCCACTGAAGGATAACCCAGATTTTATACCAGGTGTGGGAAACTCTTCCCTGCACATGGTTGACAAGGATACCCCCTACTGGCCACACACTGTTTTCAAAATATGCGATTTAAGGATTTTCAGGCCTTAAAGGCAGACATGAGATGCCCACAGTTACCGCTATGGACCTATTTCCAGATTCGTAGCTACGCGAATGACACACGTCGTAGGGGACAGTTCAACAGACAGCTAACGGAGTTAGAATCAGTGTGCCTGGAGAAAAAAGCGATCCGAAAAGTTACCTCTAGGTCTTACGCCTGGATTCAGAACTCATCCCTGAACGATCCGGTCCACTTCAGGGACAAGTGGTCCAAGGATCTTAAGGTGAACCTATCAGACAAACAGTGGCACAGGGCCTGCATAATCTCGCACAAGTGCTCACTCAGCACCAGGACTCAGGAAACGGCATACAAACTGCTCACGCAATGGTATGCCACCCCTGCTAAAATCCATAAATGGTACCCTGACACTTCAGACCTTTGCTGGCGCTGTCACACTGAGGTGGGCACTCTCGTCCATATTTGGTAGCAGTGCCCACAGATACAAGGGTGCTGGACTAGGGTCACTGAGATGATAAAACATATTACTAAAACAGATCTGACACTCGATGCAGCTTGCTGTCTGCTCCATGTCAATAGTTTTTCATACAGAAGATACAAACGCTCTTTATCCAGGCACCTTCTGAATGCGAATAAGTCCTTGATTCCATTATACTGGAAATCCACGTCCACTCCAACTATTCGGGAGTGGTTACAAAAAGTCTCAGAGATCTGTGACATGGAGGACACAGTAGCACAAGCTAATGACGAAACAGCGAAATTTCATGACACTTGGTCGCCTTGGTTCAGCTTCCGCTACTCAAAGGAATTTGAGCTGGCCTATACACAAAACGATTCATAGCAGGATTAACCTTGTGTACGTTTCATCCAGATATATACATTCAGGCTACTGGAGCACTGCTCATGAGACCTTTGAACATGATGAATAGGGGACAACCCCCAATCACCTTTTAATAATGTGAACTTAAACAGTTTATCAATAAACGACACACGATAATGATGAACATATTTTACGATGACTACCTCTTCTTGATCTCTTTTTGATCTCTCTTCTTTCCTGTCTTATTCTTCTAACCTATACCAGCTCCTCGCCGGAAGTTTGGCTCAATAATAAAGCAGGCAAAAGGCAGTTGCTTATGGCACTGTAACCGAGAGTCTCTATTGTTAACTGCACCAGTGCTAATCTGTATGTTACTAGGTTTTATCCACCTTTTTTCTTGGGTGTTATTACATGGCTAGCATGCATGTATTACATAATACTTGACATCTGTTTTTTTAATTTTTCTACGGCATGTGCAATTGTACCTTGTATCTTTTGTTCAATAATGCCTTTGAAAGAGAAAAAACAAAATAATAGTTTCCTTGTTGCTTTTTGATTGACAACTGTAACAATCCCAAATTTTTGCACTATTCAGCATGAATAGTGCAAAAGAAAAAATAGCTTGACCACGAGAATTAAAAGGGTAAGAACATTCAACCAGCAAAGTGAGAAGGAGACTTCTACAAACAGGACTGAGCAAAAATACACATGGATCGCTAAGCCAAAGGGTAGCATACTGGCATAAAGCATAAAGAAAAACAGAACCCTTACTTCCATATATCAACAAGAACTATCATTGTTGATCTATCATATACATAAATTATTGTTACAGTATACAATAGTGCAGAGAAACCCTTTAGGATTAAAAAAAAATTCCCAGCAAGCTCAGACTAACACAATACATCAGAGGTATAAGTAAGAAGGCCGAGCAGCGGCCTGTGTTTATGGGAGGAGCCCGGGCAGCCTATATAAACTCCTCGGCTGCCTCCGGGCTCAGTCGGCTTCCTGTCTCAGCACGAAACTTCCGGCGCACTTCGCTTGCGTCATCGCACCTGCGCCCATCCAGCGGGCAACAAAGACAATGCAGACACCGAGCCGTCTGCTCGCCCCGCATCCGCCTGACCGCGACAGGTAGGCTCTGCTCCCTCATCGCCCAACTGCCATTCCTCACTACAAGCTCGCCAGCCATTTCAGCCCCCACCACACCAACGTACCCCACTTGCTGGCTGCTTCTAAATCATTTCAGCATGTCACTACCGAGTACTCCTTACCCGCTCCTTGCAATGTCTACTGACTGTTGCAAGAACACCCACGCAGTTTTGTCACACCCCACATGTCCCACACTCCTCACCTCAGTTGCAGGCATGTCTCTAACCCTCATGTGTGTATTTGCAAACTACGCTCAACCACTAGCAAATGTTTTTCCATAGTATCATTGTGCAGTGTTACTGGCTAATTCATACTCAATCTTCTTGTTAATGCAAACTCATATATTCTGGTACTCACTAGTTTCATTAGCAACAGCAAACTGTAATACAATGCCCAACTGCATCTCGTGCACTCCACCCTATAGCGTCAGTTTTTTTTTTTTGCACTAAACTGTATTCCTCTTGTTGTCACTTGCCTCACATACATGCATTAATTTCTTGGACACTCTTACAACTAGCTTCCCTACGGTATTGATGTCGTTTAAACTGTTTTTTTTGTTTGTTTTTTGCTTTGTTTGCCTGTGTTTTGTTGTTTTCCCCTGGTTTATTGATCTGGTATCCACTTCAAAAACGCACTACCACAGCAGACCAACTGCAGCTTCCCCGCTTCACTGCACTCACAGCCCCACGGCTTTCTCAGATCCCAACACATGGAATACCGTGCACCACATTGGGAACTTCCATCATTCCATCCCCTGCCTTAGTATTCGTTGCTGCGCACCTTTCTGGGGCATGGCATCGCGTAAGGCACACATGCCACCGTTTACTCAGGCTAGTCGGGACAGCCCATTCATTCCTTCCTCCGTCATTGCTTCACTGCATTACCACACTTACTCTACTCGCCTCCTAGGCATGCCTCCCACAGCCCGCGACCCTCACGAGTCACACGCACACCAGCCACGGCACCCCCGATCTGTAGCGGCCTCACTTCAGCTCATGCTCCACAGCCCGGTAGTCGCCAGCCACGTGTCAACGCACCTTCACGCCCCTCTTGTGGGTCGTTCCCTCACTTAACCAGCTGCAGTACATTTGGGTGTACACAAGCACCTTCTCAGCCGCAGCTTCACCCCATTCCACACATGGCCAAATCCGCCATGGCCCCCTTTCAGTACATGCTCCAGAGCCCGGTTGTCAGTCACAATCACAGTGCACCGGTTCATGTCTCTGTCATGGGTCATCCCAGCTACTTGCCCTACCAAACAAGCCCCAGCAAGTCCACACACGTCCCCACACACAGTCCGGACCCAAACACGCCCTTCTCTCTTTTAGCCCCATTTCAGCACATGCTCCAAAGATTCGCATCTCTGCCATGGGATTTCTGTCACTCATTTCCTTGACACACGTCCAGCTCCCAAACCCTCGCACGTTCCCGCAGGCAGGCTCGCCTCGAACGTTCCCCAACAGTGTCACCCTCATTTCAGCACATGCTCCAGAGCCCCCGCGTTGTCAGCCGGACCCGCAACGCACCGTTTCAGGCCTCTGTCATGGGACATTTCAGCCACAAGCCATTGCCGCCTCACCCCGTTCGTCGGTCGCTTACAACATTCGAGCTTGGCTAGCCCCCGTCCTTATATATTGTCATTTCTCCACAGGTCAGTCAAGCTCACCAATAGTGTTGCTCATGAATATTCGCAATTTCGCAATCAATTTCGCATTCGCACTAGCGAAATTTCGCAATTTTATTTTTTTTATAAAATATCACGAATATTCGATATTAACGAATATTCGCGAATATTCTTCGAAATATTCGCGAAATATCGCGAAATCGAATATGGCGTATTCCACTCATCACTACTCACCAACTCCTCCCGCACGCCAGATTCAGTCGTTTCTACAGGTAAAAAAAAAAACGGATCCCCCGTCCCACCGAAACAACCCGTTTTATCCCACCCCTGCAGGTTCCCGCTCGTCCCACCCCGACCTCCTAGACAAGACTACGTACCCAGGGCACGATTCATGAGTCATGTCTCAGGACGGCAGCGAAGACCTTTTTGCCCCCTCCTCACCGCCCCCCCTTCAGAGAGCGGCAGCGCACGCTCCTTCAGGGAATGGACCATCTCCAAGTTAACAGCGGAGTTGAGGCGCAAGCATGTGCCCTTCCCGTCCAGAGCCAGGAAGGCAGAACTCTTCAGGCTTCTGTTCCCACCTCCAGCTTCAAACAACGTCCCGCCAGCCTCACCCGGACCGAGCACCCAGCAAGCCTCATTACACTCCATATCCACCGCCGTGTCCCAACTCCACAACATGGTCGCAACCCTCTCCACCACAATTACAGACGTACAGGCGAGAATGACGCTTCTGGAGGCTCGCCCACCTACAGCTACCCCCGATCCATCCACAGTGCAACTGCAAATACCTCCCTGGCTTACACCCGCAGGCAAGTGCTCCATAGTCCTCCCAGCCCACTTGGTCCCCGCCAACATCAGGAAGGACATCCTGGATGGCAAGGACATCAACCTAGCCTCCCTCCTTATCTCAATACACGACCTAGCCGAGAACAAGGCCTACGCCTGGGGAGACGTCTCAGTGGTCCTCAAGGCCAAAGACCCAAGGCTCAACCGTAATTTAATCGGTCCCAGAATTCGCCTTGGCCTTCGGCATGCTCAGGGACGTCCTATGCTCCGCCTCCCCCAGTAGAAGGGAAGAGCTGGACCTTTATCTCCACACCTTAGTGGATCTGGGGTACAAGTACGGTGGGTGTTCATTCTATGACTACCACCGCTCCTTCTCAGCCAAAGCAGTGGCCAGGCTGCTACAGTTCCAGACAGCTACAGATTGGAGTCTCATGGACACCAAACTGTTCTGCTGCCACTTTGCCGGCCTGCGCTCACCATTATGCGCTGTTTGCCAGTCCTCCACCCACACCGCCTCCTGGTGCGGCAACGACACCTACTCCACCAACTCTCGCCCCTTCGAACTCCCCTCGAACTCGAGGGCAGCTCCGGGCCTACCGGCCACCCAGCAGACATCCCAGGCCAACAAGTTCGGGCGCCCAGTACAGACGCTAGGCGGCGCGGCCATCTGCAATAATTTTAACCATGGCTCCTGCAACTTCAGCCAATGCCGTCTACTCCACGTCTGCCTTACGTGCCACAGAGCACACCCCAGGACCCTATGCCTAGTCAAGCAACAAAAGAAGACCTGATTAGGCTGCATAAACATCCCCTGGCTGGAGCTCTACCAAATCTCCCACCCTACCCCCTCCCTCACCACCTTCCTCATCCAAGGCTTCACAGAAGGGTTCCACACAGGCCTCATTTCACTGCCCCACGCAACGCACGAGTGAAGAAACCTGCGCTCAGCCGCCACAGACTTGCAGGCCATAGACCAGCTCTTGCAAACAGAGCTAGAGCGAGGCTTCATCATAGGCCCCTTCACCAGGCCCCCCTTTTGCACCTGGAGAGTCAGCCCTATTGGAATTTTTAGGGGCAAGTTCTCAAATAAAGCACGTTTAATTTAAGACCTGTCTGCGCCTCATTCTTCCCCCACCCCCAGCCTAAACTCCTTAATCCTGTCGGAGGAGTTCTCCCTAAAATACGCATCCGTAGACATGGCAATCCAAGCCATAATCAAAACTGGCACGGGCACCTGGCTCTCCAAAGCCGACATCTCAGACGCCTTCAAACTTCTACCTATCCACCCATCCCTCTGGTGTTGGCATTGCATGAAGTGGAGAGACTCATACTACTTCGCCACCAAGCTCACATTTGGCTCCAAGTCTAGTCCCTGGCTCTTCAACACCTTCGCACAGACTCTCACCTGGATACTCATGAACCAAGCCCAGTGCCAAGAAGTCATCCACTACTTGGACGACTTTTTGCTCATCGAACCACCCGACACGCCTCCAGGGGACCTCCAAAAGTTGAGACTCGCCTTCAAGAATCTCAATGTCCCCGTCGCGAAACACAAAGTGGACAGCCCAGCACACTCCATCACCTTCCTTGGAGTTAACCTGGATACCACCTCCATGCAAGCCAGCCTTCCCCCCGACAAACTGACCCGCATCAGGGCAGTCCTCCATACTTTCACTGAAACGCAGGGCTGCACCAGTAAGCAGCTGCAGTCCCTCCTCGGAATGCTCAACTTCGCGGTAAGGATCATCCCTTAGGGCCGATCCTTCGTGTTACGTCTCCTGGTCTTCCTTTCCCAAGAACAGGACCCCGATCAGATCCTCAAATTGGACAGGTTTCCACAGGTTTCGCGGCTATTTTTGGCCACCACTGGTTCGCAGGACCATGGCCGCCAGAAATACTAGCCATCCCGGGCTTCACCCAGACGTCCTCCTTGTTCGAGTTGTACCCAGTCGTAGCAGCCGCCCAACTCTGGGGCCACAGCTGGGCCGGACAAACGGTTACCTTCACCAACGACAACCAGGCCACAGCCGACATTATCAACAAGGGCAGGTCCAGGTCCCTTGTTATAATGTCCTTCTTACGTCGGCTGGTGCAGCTGTCCTTACTACACCAATTCAACGTACACTGTACCTTCCTGCCCGGCAAGTGTAATCTCGCCGCAGACGCCTTGTCCCGATTTAATTATGCTTCTTTTTTTCAGCAGAAACCCGGAGCCGATCCATCTTCAGACCCTATCCCACCTTGGTCTCAACTGACCCTGGACTGACACAGCACCTACAACTAGCTACCCAGCTGATTAACCAGTCCCTCTCCTGCAATACCCTCAAGTCCTACCTCACAGCTTGGGACACCTTTAACAAATTCCTGCCGCACCACTCTGTGAACACCACCCCGAATGTCAAGCATTTACTGGCCTTCATCTCCTACTGCCATACTTGCCAGTCCCTTTCATATAACTCCATCCGCCTCTACCTGGCAGGCGTCCAGCACTTTCTGGCCTTACAAGACCCGGCGAAACGTTCGCTGTTTACGTCCCACGCGGTCAAAGCCGCCCTACGCGCAGTCCAGAAACAACAACCACCCGTCAACACCAAACGCCTGCCCATAACCAGCACCATATTCAGAAATCTATCCGCCATCCTAGCAACATCCCCGTTCGGCCTCCTACCTAGCTTGGTCATACAAGCAGCCATCTACCTAGCATATAACAGCTTCCTCCGGCCGAGCGAGTTCGCCTTCAACAGCCCTGCCGGCCAAGTCCTGTGCAGACGACACTTGGTCCGCCATCAAGACCGCTTCACGCTCCACCTCATTACCTCCAAAACACACCAATCAGGCCCAGGATTAGATATCACTTTTTACAAAACCGGTAACGCCTGGTGCCCAGTGACCGTGTTGGACCGCCTACTAGATGGAAAGGGCTGCAAGGGCTGGGACGGTGATAATAATGGGGGATTTTAACTACCCAGAAATTGACTGGAATAATGGAATTTCTGGGACAGTTAAAGGACAAAAATTTAAAAACCTATTGCAGGACAATTTTATGGTCCAGTTTATTGAGGCCCCAACAAGGAATGATGCTCTGTTGGACCTGGTAATCTCAAACCATGCAGAGCTTATTACTAATGTTCAGATAAAGGAGCACCTGGGTAGCAGTGATCATAACATGATTTTGTTTAATGTAAACTATAAGCAAGAAATACATACAGGAAAGATAAAAACACTTAATTTCAAGAGAGCAAATTTTCAAAGCATGAGGACTGCTCTCCAGGGCTTGGACTGGGAGGGAATATTGGCACCGATGAACACAGAACAGAAATGTGAATTCTTCAAAAAGACTCCTTGGAACCTCATTGCAAAGTATATTCCCATGGGCAATAAGTTTAAAAGGCTAAAGATAAAACCTATGTGGCTCACGGTCAAAGTTAAAAAAGCTATAAACAATAAGAAAATAGCCTTTAAAAAATATAAAAATGAAGGAACACTAGTGTCGTTTAAATGTTACAAAGAATATAATAGAATATGTAAAAAGGAAATCAAGGATGCAAAAATTCAAAATGAACGACAGATTGCAAAAGATAGTAGGACACACCCCAAAAAATTCTTTAAATATATTAATAGTAAAAAGGTCAAGTCTGGGCATGTAGGCCCTTTACAAAATAATCTAGACTGGGTGACTGAGGACATAGAGAAGGCAAATTTATTAAATGCTTTCTTCAGCTCTGTGTATACAATGGAGAATGGGGGAGCTCATGTCCATAATGGGGGTGGGAGTGACACAGCCCCAAATCCACAATGGCTCAAAAGTGATATGGTCCAGAAATATTTAGACAGAATAAAGTGGATAAAGCACCTGGACCAGATGGCATCCACTCACGGATCCTAAAAGAATTGAGCTCTGAAATTTCAAAGCCACTGTATCTAATATTTAGGGACTCATTAATGACAGGAATAGTACCACTGGATTGGCATAAAGCCAATGTGGTGCCCATATTTAAAAGGGGAACAAAGTAACTATAGACCTGTTAGTTTAACTTCTATAGTTGGGAAGATACTGGAACGTTTAATAAAAGACCACATGGATGAGTTCTTGCTGGAAACAAACTATTTAAGCAGCAGACAGCATGGATTCATGAAGGACAGAAGTTGTCAGACAAACCTGATTTCCTTTTATGAAGAGGTAAGTAAAACCCTGGACAGAGGCGTGGCAGTGGACGTGGTATACTTGGATTTTGCAAAAGCGTTCGATACAGTTCCACACACATGGCTCATGTGTAAGGTAAGGTCTACAGGATTGGATATATCAATTTGTAAATGGATAGAAAACTGGCTGAAAGACAGAATTCAGAGAGTTGTGGTTAATGATTCATACTCTGAATGGTCCAAGGTTATCAGTGGTGTACCCCAAGGTTCGGTGTTGGGTCCCTTACTTATCAATATATTTATAAATGATATTGGGTCTGAGATCCAAAGTAACATTTCTGTTTTTGCAGATGACACCAAGCTATGCAGTGGAATAACGTCCTTGCAGGATGTCTCCAATTTACAAGCCGACCTCAATGCTCTGTCTAAGTGGGCGACTAAGTGGCAGATGAGGTTTAATGTTGATAAATGTAAAGTTATGCACTTAGGGGCTAAGAATATGCATGCATCATACATGCTAGGGGGCGTTCAACTGGGGGGATCTGTAGTGGAGAAGGATCTGGGGGTTTTAGTTGATCATAAGCTCAAAAATGGCATGCAATGCCAAGCTGCGGTTTCCAAAGCGAGCAAAGTCCTTTCTTGTATTAAGAGAGGTATGGACTCCAGAGATAGAGATATCATTTTGCCCCTGTACAAATCATTAGTAAGACCTCATCTGGAATATGCAGTCCAGTTTTGGGCACCAGTTCTCAAAAAGGATATCGGAGAACTGGAGAAAGTGCAGAGAAGGGCAACTAAACTGATAAGAGGCATGGAGGAGCTAAGCTATGAGGAAAGATTAGAGGAACTGAATTTATTCACTCTTGGGAAGAGGAGAATAAGGGGGGATATGATCAACATGTACAAATATATAAGAGGTCCATATAGTGAACTTGGTGTTGAGTTATTCACTTTAAGGTCAACACTGAGGACAAGGGGGCACTCTTTACGTCTGGAGGAAAAGAGTTTTTACCTCCAAATACGGAAAGGTTTCTTCACAGTAAGAGCTGTGAAAATGTGGAACAGACTCCCTCCGGAGGTTGTTCTGGCCAGCTCAGGAGTACTAAGTTTTGTAGGTAAAGTTGATCCGGGGTAAATCCGATTGCCTCTCGGGAGATCAGGAAGGAATTTTTTCCCCTCCAGCAGCAAATTGGATCATCGCTCTGCTGTTTTTTTTTGCCTTCCTCTGGATCAACTGTGGGTATGGAGTTGGGTGTATGGGATGTACTGTGTTTTATTTTGTTTGTTTATTTTTTTTATAGTTGAACTGGATGGACTTGTGTCTTTTTTCAACCTGACTAACTATGTAACTATTACTTTTGCCAGCCCAATCAGACTCCGCTCCTCTACTACCTTTTCCGGACAAACCTCTCAACACCAGCCAGTTCATTAAACACGTTAGAATCCTCTTACAGAGTTTGCACCTCAATCCTACCCAGTATTCGGGCCACTCCTTTCGTATCGGAGCAGCCTCAGCCGCCTCGCGACACGGGGTCCCCGACCACATCATTAAGAAACTAGGCAGGTGGAAGTCTGCCTGCTTCGCTAGGTACATTCCTGACCCTCAGGCGGAGATGGCACAAGCCTTCGCCAAACTTGCTCACTAATGTTCTGACTCAATAAAACTATAACCCTACCTGAATGTTTTGCCCCCTTATTTTATCGTACCGTCTATTAAGGCCAGCGCACACTTCAGGCCCATTGTATGTTGTGAGTCCTAGTCAGTCTGTGTCCATGTCCGTATCGGCCGTAGGGCTCCAACCATAAGTAAGAAGGCCGAGCAGCAGCCTGTGTTTATGGGAGGAGCCCGGGCAGCCTATATAAACTCCTCGGCTGCCTCCGGGCTCCGTCGGCTTCCTGTCTCAGCACGAGACTTCCGGCGCACTTCGCCCACCCCCCCATCCCATTTCACAGGAATTCCCAGGTTCATTCCTCTCCACAACATCTATCATTTAACAGGGTATGCCCCCTTATTTTGGCGTACCGTCCATTAAGGCCAGCGCACACTTCAGGCCCATTGTATGTTGTGAGTCCTAGTCAGTCTGTGTCCATGTCCGTATCGGCCGTAGGGCTCCAACCATAAATATATACCCCTGAGCAGAGTCCATATAAATCAGGTAGGTGGTGTTTTATTTTAGGGTGCGTTTTTTGTGAATGAGTAGGGAGGGGTTGGCACCTTAGGGCCCCCTTATTATCAAAGGGGGCTTTCAGATTCCAATATGCCTTCTGCCTGCAGATCCCATCAATCACCTGTCCAGGGTTGTGGGTAAGAGACCCTTGTCCTCATCAACAGAGGGTTGAGGGCATGTGGTCTTATATCCTTGTATGGTTCAGGGAGGGTACACCCTCATTCTTTCCCTTTCCTGGACAGCCAGGATACATGCGCAGTTCTGGTATAGATTTTGGGGGTCATGCTTTTTATTTTTTATTGGGTCCCCCTAAAAAGCCATACCAAACCTAAAGGGCCTGGTTTGAATTCCAGTGGGACCCTTCTCTTCTTTTAAAATTTTGCATGATCCCTGCTGTTTTCACCTGTCAGTTGGGAATCCCCAGCTGAAAGGACAAGATTCTCCATCCTATCATAATGAAGGGAATTTTTCCTTTGACTTTTTAAATGGAATTTTCCCTAAGTTTAGTGAATCTGGTGAAACATCCTTGTTTACCATACAGCAAGCCGAGGAGTTTAAAAATAGGTTCAATGTGGGAATGGCGCACAGCTGAGTTTAAAGCCTCTAAAGGAAGAAAGCATCTAACATGTATGAAATGGATCTATGCTGATGTACTAAGACAAGCAGTAATCTTATCACACATCCATGATATATGCCATAGCTTATTCCATGTACATGTAAATCAAAGGACAGTCAATATAGCTGGAATATATTCTTCAATAGTGTATATACCTTTATAACATGGTCTATTTGAATGTTGAATATCTTCAAAATGTACATGTAGCAACAGATAATTAGACACAGGTCCATTTTACTAATACTTCTTGTTAGATATATATTGTATATTCTAATTTCTGGAAATTCCTTTCACCAAGAACTGAAGAAGTAGTAGTAATTGTAGAATTTTTCTAAAATATTTTTTTAGTTTGCTGCTTTTTCTTTAGAACAATATAAGAGGGAGAATAATATAATGCTAGTATTTT
Source organism: Rana kukunoris (assembly GCA_029574335.1). Classification (NCBI taxonomy): domain Eukaryota; kingdom Metazoa; phylum Chordata; class Amphibia; order Anura; family Ranidae; genus Rana; species Rana kukunoris. The sequence goes on from CM056052.1 coordinate 355,626,111, forward strand.
CAACTATACTTTTGTACACAGCATGGAATCTGCTAATTTCCTGTAGGTTGTTGGCGTTTACCTTTTTTTCATTTGCTGTATTAATTTCCTTCTTCCCCTCAATGTTTACTTGACTCTTGTTTTGTTAAGCTGATACCTATCTCAACAAATAAAGTGTGTTGCAGGATCGACTAGATGTGTTTGATTATCTTGTATTACAATAAACATCTCCTACGTCATTGGTTTGGCTATCACTCTGTCTCAGTATCTTGCTAGCATCTTGGATGGAAGCTATCTAATTTATGAATTAATGCTTCTATTGTTATAGTGAGGAAAATGTAAGCCTCGGTTTTTTCAAAGGTTTAACCAGTTTAGCATAAAATGTATATAACCCCTATCAATGAACTTATTTTCTTGCTTTTGATCTTTTATATACCACTGAAAAGGTATTGTTATTTCGTTTTTGAAAATACAAAAAAAATATAATAACCGTTAATAATGTCAGAAATGTGGAGTCCTGCGTTTCATACACACTTCCACGTCCTGTGTTATTTTAAGAAGAGTAAAGGCTGGTATGCATGGTCCAAATATATCGGGCAATGTCGGCCAGTTCAACAGAAACCTGCCGATCATTCGGCCAGTGTGTATAGCAGCCTGTCTGACTTTTTTTGAACTGGCATGTATTATGTCCCCTTGGTGCTCTGTGTCTCTCAGGTGTTGCTAGCAATGCTGCTCAGCAAGTTACACACACAGGCCAATGTACTACTTAAACAGAGCAAGGTTTATTACTCAGAACATTATGGCATTCTTACATGGAGGAGTCTTAATCCAAACAGCTTCTGTTCTTATTAGATGTAATCCCTTCTCAGCCTCATGTGCCTGCTTCCAGTTCCCCACACACACTGTCTGACTTCCTGGTACAGCTCCCCCCCCCCCCCCCCATCATGCATCAGGAGAAAGAGGGTAAAGGTCACAGTGATCTATCACAAACATCACACCTCCTTTCCTTCCCAAAAAAACAAACAAAAAACAAAAACATATCAAGAGAACAAAATGTTGAACACATAACATAACAAGGCAAGCAAGATCAGTTCAGCAAGTAGTATCTCCAACTCAGTTCTGTGAGTTACGCAGCACTTCATGAGCCCTTTGTCTCTGTTTCCTGACCTCCAATGTGTCCCGTAAGATTTCAGCACTTTGCCAACGAGGTGTTTGATGTCTTTGATGGGTAGACTTACGAAGAGGCACAGCACCAGGAGGGATAGAGTCGATCAAAGGTTCTGGAGATGTCAGTGGGCATCCCACAGACAAATCAGTCTCTGTAACTCCAGGCACATGTCCGGGCTCCTCAGGAAAATGGTCACAAACCGGTTCAGGGTTTGGTTGTAAACTTGTGGGATCATGCCAGACACCATACCATATGTCACCAGCAGCGTTCAGAGTAGACTCTGGTGGATGGTTAGAAAGAGGGGTCTGGTTTGTCACTAGTGGCTGGCAAATGCGCTTCCTCAATTGCGAAAGGTGTCGTTGAACATAAATGCCTTTCTCCAGGCGAACAAGGTACATTCTTCTTCCAAGAGTTCCATCAATAATGCCAGGAAGCCAAGGAGGCAAAACTCTGTAATTCCGAGACCATACAAGATCACCGGCACAGAAGCCCAGACGGCCCGGCGGAGGAGGTGTTGGTGACTGTTCCTGCGGACAAACTAAATCAAGTTTGGTGCGGAGATGCATGCCAAACATAAGAAAAGCTGGTGACAGCCCAGTAGTAGCGTGTTTCGTGTTACGGTACATGATCAAGAATTCCAGCAGCTTCTCCTCTGACAGTCCAACCTGGTCCAGAGTGGACAGTAAGTGCTTCTTAAACGTCTGCACAAATCGTTCTGCCAGCCCATTTGAGGCTGGATGATAAGAAGCTGTTTTGTAGTGTTGGACGCCCAAGCCACTAAGGAAGGATTGAAACTTATGCGATGTAAATGGAGTTCCATTTTTGGAGACTATGGCTGTTGGCAAGCCATATTGAGCAAAGAGCTTCCTTAAGACTAGAATGGTAGCAGCTGATGTAATAGAAGGCATTTGAAAAACCTACGGCCATTTTGAATGCGCATCTACCACGATCAAATACATTTTACCCTGGACGGGGCCAGCAAAATCAAGATGGAGTCTGGACCGCGGGTCTGTTGGCCATGGCCAAGGTTGCAGGGTTCCTCTCTTTTGGGGTCGCAACATAATCTTCAATTGCCGTATCCATTTGTGGCCACCAAACATAGCTCCGGGCTCGCTGTTTCATGCGCACCACACCAGGATGGCCTTCATGCAGTATCCTTAGCATGGTTGATTGCAAGTACTGGGGTACAATCACTCTATTGCCCCATTGTAGGCAACCAGCATTAGTCACAAGCTCACATTTTCTGGCAAAGTACGGACAAAATACACCTGGAACTCTCACTGGCCATCCAGTCTGAACATAAGTGAATATCTGAGACAGGAAAGGATCTGTGGCTGTATGTCTGGCAATTAGGGAGGTGGACATACAAGATCGTGGCCTATGTACTTCCACTACACGTATCTCTCTTTGTGGGTGGCCTCCAAGTGGCAATCTGGAAAATGCATGTGCATTGCCATGGGTATTATGGGAGAGGTATCTGATAGAATAAGCATAAGCTTCTAAAAATAAAGCATACCTTTGTAAGCGAGATGCGGTTGTTGTAGAAATTCTCTTCCGAGGGTTCAGAATTGACAACAGAGGTTTGTGGTCAGTGATAAGTGTGAACTCCCGACCATAGATGTACGCATGACATTTTTTTGTGGCCCATACAATGGCCAAAGCTTCCTTGTCTATCTGGGAGTAGTTTGGTTCTGCTGAGGTTGAAGACCTGGAGGCAAAAGAAATGGGGGCCCCGTGCCATCCGGGAAATGACATGGGAAAGCACGGCACCCAGTCCATAAGGCGAGGCGTCACAAGCCAGGATGACAGGTTTCTTTAAATCATAGTGGACCAGAACTCGAGAAGACAGAATGAGTTCTTTAGAAAGTTAAAAAGCTTCTTCACATTTGTCTGTCCATATCCATTTAGCTCTTGCATCTAGTAAGAGATGTAACGGTTAGAGCTGGTGTGCTAGGTTCGGCAAGAAACGGTGGTAGTAATTTAGGAGGCCAAGGTAGGACCTGAGCTGGGTGACATTCTGGGGAGTAGGGGCGTGGGTAAGGGCTTTAACCTTTTCTTCAGTAGTGTGTAACCCATGTCGGTCCACCGTGTGGGCACAAAATTCCAGTTGAGACTTGAGAAATTTGCATTTTAAAAGATTGACATGTAAACCATACTTTTGGAGTCTCTCTAGCACAGCTTTAACATTCTTTCTGTGTTCTTCAGCAGTGAGACCAGTGATGAGCATGTCATCCAGTAGACATTGGGTGAAAGGTATTCCTAAGGACCTCATCCATGATCCGCTACCAGATGGCTAGAGCTGGGGCTATGCCAAAAACCATGCGGTTATACTGGATTAATCCTTTATGTGTGTTAATGGTCAACAGATGGCGTGAATCTGGGTGTACTTGCAGTTGCAGGTAAGCTTGCTTTAAGTCTATTTTTGTAAACTGTTGCCCCCCAGCCAGTGAGCCAAATAAATCTTCAAGTCGAGGCAATGAGTATTGATCCACAAGAAGTTGGTTGTTCAGGGCTACCCTGAAATCACCACAAATCCTAATGTCTTCATTCTTTTTCTTGACAGGCACAATTGGCGATGCCCATTCACTTCTATCCACTTTCGTTATGATCTTTTAAGCCAAAAGGTGGTCCAGCTCTGCTTCCACTTTCTTCCGCAAGGCAAAAGGTACTGATCTTGACTTACAAAAATGAGGTGTAGCACCAGGCTTCAAGAGGAGGTGGGCCATCTTTCCTTTTACAGTGCCCAAAGAGTCCTCAAAAACCTCTTTAAAACGTGACTTCAGGGATTCCACCCAATGGTCTACTTCAGAAAGCAATGTACATTGGGCAATGGCAAAAGGAGGCATGCCCAGGGCTTTGATCCAGTCTCTTCCATACATAGGAGGACCTCCTTTCCTTACAACATAAAGGTGTAAACTTTGACTGCGGTTGCCTGATGTAACAAGGGGTTTTACATAACCCAAGGGCTGTAGTAGTACCTTGCTGTAGGTTTGTAGTGTGAGCTTTGTAAGTTTGAGCGGCAGGGACAGACCCGATGCCTTTAAATCAGTCCATGAAATGACAGACACAGCTGCCCCTGTATCAACATCCATGGAGACAGGACAGCCATTGACAGCCATTGAGTGTGACATCCACTTTATTCGCAGGAGTACTCCCAGCTACTCGAAACAGTCCAACATGCTGGACACAGGTCTCCTCATCAGAGCTGAAACCATTATCGTCCATATCCACACGGAATGTCTGTTTACGTCTATCTTTTGTGGTAGTGTTCGGGGAGCGAGAGCTGCGGCAAACACGCCCAATATGACTAGTCTTTCCACAGCGAAAACAAACAACATCCTTGAACTTGCAAGCAGGCGCAACGGTAGCAAGTCGGGGTCCCAGAGACAGAAGAATTAGGGTGGCAAGGTTTAAGCTGAGTGGCAGGGGATGGGCGTCTCGAGCGTTGAGTGATAGCAGTGTGGAATATTTCCTCACCCTGGCTCAGTAGGGTGGCGTCCCGTGTTGCCAACTCCATGACCGTAGCAAGGTCAGTGGCTTTCGTCAGAGTCAAGTCGGGTTCTGTGAGTAAACGTTTCTGTATGGCAGGGTCGCAGAATCCCATGAGGAACATGTCACGGAGAGCCTGGTATGGTGTAAATACTGTGCTGCTAAAAATCAAACATAAATCAAGCTGCTGAACACGGCTAATAAAAATACATAGCAAACAAAGATATAGAACTAGTATTGCAGCGCTTATGAACAATAAAACTAGGAAGAAACAAAGTAAATAAATAATAATGCTGTAAAAATGCAGTACATAGATATAACAGTAGAAAATCAATGAGTGGCAAGATGAAGTTCACATTCGAAAGGGAGGGGGGGTAAGTGATGGAGCTTGATTTCCAAAACCTGTGGAAGTGTCCCACCACCAGTAGAATTACAGGCTTACCGGAGATGGTGGACTTTATGGAAGGGACAATGAAATCGTCCTGACGCGTTTCGTGTTATCACCCTTTGTTATGACCCTTAGTGAACAATTCAGCCTGTCTAACTCTTGAAATTTAAAGTCCACCATCTCCGGTAAGCCTGTAATTCTACTGGTGGCGGGACACTTCCACAGATCTTGGAAATCAAGCTTCATCACTTACCCCCCCTCCCTTTGTACCGAATTTGAACTTCATCTTGCCACTCGTTGATTTTCTACCACATAGGTGTATTTGAACTGTATACACACCTTTAGACCTTTTGGTCTTTGCATTTTTGCTGTTATATCTATGTACTGCATTTTTACAGCATTATTATTTATTAACTGTGTTTCTTCCTAGTTTCATTGTTCATAAGCGCTGCACTACCAGTTCTATGTCACGGAGAGCCGTCTGCAGGTAGACTCCAAACTGACAAGTGGCAGCTAGTTTACGTAAAGCAATGATATATGTCTTTATATCCTCCCCGGCCTGCTGCATCCTACTGTAAAATTTAAACCGCTCTGCGATTTCTAACGGCTTCAGGTTGTAGTGTGCATGTAACATCTGAATTAACTCAGGCAGGGGCTTAGAGGCCGGCTTGTCTGGAGAAACAAGGTCTCTGAGGGTTCCATATGCAGCTTGACCCAATGCTGTGAGAAAAACTGCAACTTACTTTTCTACAGTCACATTATTTGCTTCCATATACTGTTCCAGCCTCTCCCCCAGGAGCTCCATGACTCAGCCGCAGGATCAAATGGTTGAATAAACCCTATGAAAGCCATGTGTGCTAAAATCCACAATCCTCGTCGCCACTGTTATGTCCCCTTGGTGCTCTGTGTCTCTCAGGTGTTGCTAGCAATGCTGCCAGTATCTGCTCAGCAAATTACACACACAGGCCGATGTACTACTTAACCAGAGCAAGGTTTATTACTCAGAACATTATGGCATTCTTACATGGAGGAGTCTTAATCCAAACAGCTTCTGTTCTTATTAGATGTAATCCCTTCTCAGCCTCATGCCCCAGTTCCCCACACACACTGCCTGACTTCCTGTTACAGCTCCCCCCCCCCGCCATCATGCATCAGGAGAAAGAGGGTAAAGGTCACAGTGATCTATCACAAACATCACAGCATGCTGGAAAACCAGCAGCCCACCAGCATCCAATCAGAGCTCACAGTCAATGGCTGCAAGCTCTGACCGATGTGTTCTGGCGAGGGGGCAGTCCCCCAAACAGAAAACAATAGCTCAGTACAGCAAGGTCCTTGCATGTTTCTTAATAAATAGTTGATAACATAGCATAATAGTTGAAATGACTGAACCATAATTTAATCAATTTGTAATAAAAGTGTACAGACTGTAAAATTATTTTAACAATTTATAATAAAGTAATAAAATGTAATTGATTTTAATATAATTGTCACACGTCCTGCCTTGCTGATATAAAAACACATTCTTATATAGTTACATAGTTAATTAGGTTGAACAAAAAAACACAAGTCCATCCAGTTCAACCTTTAAAAAATATATATATATATTATATATATTTATTTATTTATAAGCCCTACAACTAATCGGAGGTTCTGCCCCCTAGATGTTCCTTTTTATTTTTGTTTTTGCTCGCTGCAATCTAAAAAAAAACTACCCGTGTGTACTAGGCTTAATTGGCTCCCTAGATGTTATCTTGGGACTACAGAATGATTAGTGTCTAGGTTGAAGACTATAAAGAGTGGGCAGGACTCACATCATTCAGTCTACATACATTTGTGACAGATGTAAAAAAATAATTGCCATACCTGCAGGTTTTTTTTTTTTTTTTAAAGTGTATTTTGTGCGTGAACTCGAGAGAGAGGAGCCGGACTGAAGGAGTTGGCAGTAGGCAGACCCTCCCCCCGGAGGCAATCGCCATCCTTCTCCATGCCCCCGGTGGCAATGGCGGGTGTGAGGGGGGGCCTCCCACTCACCCCACCCTACCTGCTCCACTTGGGAGCCCGACTGGGGCCCAATGGGACCCCAACGGGGCAGAGGGACTCCCCCTATGAGGGAGTGAGGGGGTCTAGCCCACCCAGCCAGCCCCGTAGGTCCTTCGCCTCTCATTTTTAGGAGACCGCATGGCCAATGTGCGTGCGTGGTAAACCAATTTCGTGTGCGTGCAAGTGTGGTGGTTTTTGTGGGGGGGGGGGGTGTACTAAGCACAGGCGTACCTTGCATAGCACACCCACCGGGAGCCGGGCTGAGACCACCAAACTCAATTCACATGTAGCCGAGACCGGGATCCGAACCCTTGGCTGCAGAGGTGAACGGCTTGTCAGAGCAGTGCCAATCACGTTGAGCCACCACAGCTCCCTCACCTGCAGGGGGTTTAACTGCACATATGCATCCATGGCCACGTGAAGTTGTGTGCTGAAAGTGCTTCCAGTAAACTGACTGAGAAGTCACCAATAGCTCTTGGTCAAATCTTCTGATCAGGAGTCAGTGGGAACAAGTTTCCAAACATGTGACTGCTGTAAGAGCCACTCACAGCAGTCACATGATACAAAAGCCATATAACCTCCAAAGCATTAAAGCCAACCTAAAGGACTGCCGAGAGACGGGGTTAGGAGGTAAAAGTTAAAAAACATCAGGAAAGGTGCATGTATTGCAGAGATGCACTGATCATGTTTTTTGCCCTAAAATACACTTTCAATTAGAGTGTATGTTATTTTTCACTTACTCCAGAAAAAACTATCCTTATGATTCAACATCCAAACTGAAAGTATGCTTGTTATTCACTAAGCGACCGCTTACCATAGATATACTGTGGCAGGGTGGCCGCTCTGCGCCAGATCACATACCTTGGGGAATGATCTCACACTTCTGTGTCTAGAGCACATGCGCACGCCACCGGCGACCCGCTTCCGCTGTGATTGTGATTGGACACAGTGGGAGCCAAATCGGTGGGACAAGAGGATGCGATCTCCGCCAAACGTTCAGGAGAAAGGCAGAATAGCTGTCTGCCTATGTAAGCTGGGGATAGGTAGCGGGTACAAAAGCTCCCTGGGATGAGCAGGCACAGATACCAAAGTCCATAGGATAAGTGAACAACAGTGGGATTTTATTGGTGCTATAAAAAGGGGATTTACAGGTGCTGTACAGTGATGCAGAAAACAAAATCAAGCAAAAGTATTTAAAACAAACACCTAGCCGTGTCCTCGGCTCCTAACTACACGATATGTAGGCCCTAACCACTAAGCTAAAACAAGCCTACCGCTTGTTAGCTCAAATACAAACTGCTCACCAGTCTTTTAACAACCTCCTTGCTCTACAGATCCACACTATCTGTATCCCAGGACAGAGCAATGGCTGTTAGCTCAGGTGAGCTTAAATTGGCCCTGGGGGAGAGGGCCAACACCTGACCTGGATCAGGGATCAGAGATCCCTGAACGTGTAAGAGAGGAGCCTGGGAGAGGTATAAACCCCGAACTGGACTTTCCCAGGCTCTCTCTGGACGCTCTGCTACACACCCTCCCCTCTTGTTTCAACCCCAGGGTTGGAACACCTGTAGCCCAACAGGAGTGAACACTGAAACAGGGCATCTACATTACCCATCTCAACCCCTGGCCTGTGTTTTTAACCGAAAAGAATAATCCTGGAGGGCCAAAAACCACCGGTTCACCCGCCTATTAGTCCCTTCTTTTGGGCCATCCATTTCAGGGGAGCATGGTCAGTTATTAACCTCAAACTGGCGCCCTAACAGGTAGTACCTGAGCGCGTCCACGGCCCACTTTATGGCTAAACATCCTTTCATGACTGCATATTTTTTCTCATGATCATTGAGCTTTCTGCTTAGGTAGACCACAGGTGTTCTTCCCCATTGTATACCTGTGATAGTACTGCCCCGATACCTACATCAGAGGCATCTGTCTGAACCAAAAAATCTTTGGAGAAATCGGGGGAGTATAGCACTGGCTGTGCACAAAGAGCCTTCTTCAGGACTTGGAAAAGATTCTTCTGCTACTGGGGACCATTTTATCATTACGGAGTCTTTCCCTTTCGTCAGGTCTGTCATGGGGCAGCTATAGTGGCAAAATTTGGAATAAACCTTCTATAATATCCCGCAATGCCAAGAAAGGCCCTGACCTGCTTCTTGTTTGCAGGACGTGGCCACTGCTGGATGGCTTCTACTTTATTCACTTGGGGTTTAATAACTCCACGGCCAATAGTATAGCCCAAATACTTTGGCTTCCTCCCAAACCAATGGCACATTTTTTTGGATTTTGCCGTAAAACCTTCCTTGAAGAGGGAATCAAGGACAGCTTGGACACGGGGCAAGTGAGACTCCCAGTCAGTGCTATGCACCACTATGTCATCTAAATAAGCTGCAGCATACTGCTGGTGCGGTCTTAGGGTCCTGTCCATGGCCCTTGAAAGGTTGCAGGGGCATTTTGCAACCCAAAAGGCATTTTCTTATACTGGAATGATCCCTCCGGGGTCACAAAACGCAGTCTTTTCTTTGGCACTATTAGTCAGGGGTATTTGCCAATATCCTTTGGTCAAGTCCAAAGTGGTCAGATAACGGGCCTTGCCCAGTCGGTCTATAAGTTCATCTACCCTGGGCATCGGGTACGTGTCAAACTTTGTTACTGCATTGAGCTTTCTGAAGTCGTTACAAAACCTCCAAGTGCCATCCGGTTTTGGGACCAACACGATGGGGCTCGACCAGTCACTATTGGATTCCTCAATGACATCTAGTTCCAACATCCTTCTAACTTCATCACTGATGTCCTTTCTCCTCGCTTCAGGAATTCGGTATGGTTTGAGCTTGACACGGACCCCAGGTTCAGTAACAATATCATGCTGAACCGCTGAAGTCGTGCCAGGCAACTCTGAAAATTTCTCTCTATTCCTTATTAGGAACTCTCTAGCTTCCTGTTTTTGGGAATATGACAGGGTGTCTGGAATCGTGACCTCAGGGATCAGAGGGGATTCAGTACCCTTAGGCGTTACCGGTAGGGACCATCGCAGTTAACGCCAGTCTATCCTTCCAGGGCTTTAACAGATTCACGTGGTAAATCTGTTCGGGCTTCCTTTTACCTGGTTGATACACCTTGTAATTGACTTCCCCAACTCTTTCAATTACTTCAAAGGGGCCCTGCCACTTAGCCAGGAACTTGCTCTCAACAGTGGAACTAAAACGAGGACCCTGTCACCCCGGTGAGAAAACACGGAGTTGGGCCCCCCGGTTGTATATTCTCTGTTGGGCTGCTTGAGCCTGTAGTAAATGTTCTTTCACCACTGGGATTACGGCTGCAATCCTGTCCTGCATTTGAGCGATATGCTCAATTACACTTTTGTGGGGTGTCTGTTCCCCCTCCCCAAGTTTCCTTGGCTATGTCCAAGAGTCCCCGAGGGTGTCTCCCATAAAGCAACTCAAATGGAGAGTACCCTGTAGAGGACTGGGAACCTCCCTGATAGCAAACATCAGGTACGGTATCAGGAAGTCCCAGTCTTTCCCATCTTTGTCAACAACCTTTTAACATGCCCTTTAACGTCTTATTGAAACGTTCCACCAAGCCATCCGTTGCGGATGATACACAGAGGTTCGCAACTGCGTCACCTTAAATAACTTGCACAGCTCCCTAGTTATCCGTGACATAAATGGGGTACCCTGGTCTGTCAGGATTTCTTTAGGGATGCCCACCCGACTGAACACCATAAACAGCTCTTTGGCAATATTTTTAGCAGATGCGGCGCGTAAGGGAACGGCCTCAGGGTAACGGGTAGCGTAATCCATAATCACAAGGATATGCTGATGACCACGGGCGGATTTGGGAGGGGACCCACAAGGTCCATGGCAATCCTCTCGAAGGGCACTTCAATAATGGGCAAGGGCACTAAAGGACTTCGGAAGTGGGGCTGGGGGGCTGACATCTGACACACAGGACAGGATTGACAATAATTCTCAATATTTTTCTGTATCCCAGGCCAGTAAAACCTGCGCAACACTCTTTCAGTGGTTTTCTCAACCCCTAAATGACCTCCTAGCAAGTGCCCATGGGCAAGTTCCAACACCACCCTTCTGTAAGGCTTGGGGGGGGGGGACCACCAACTGTTCAGTAACTTCATCATTCTTTTTACATACACGATACAGTAAATCATCATTGCTGCTGAAATAAGGAAAACAGGGCCTATCCCCTGGTTCAAACAGGTACATCATTAATCACCATTACATTTTCCCAGGCCCTGGCAAGGGTAGGGTCTTTTCTCTGCTCAGTACCAAAATTTTCCTTGTGCACATTAAGGTCAGTAAACTCCAACATAGGCTCCGAGTCGGCAGACGGCTGTCGGCTCTACTGGTTGTGGGGACTTCCTCAGGCTCCTCCAGCTCTCCTGCCATAACCGAGAAAGGATAACTCGGAGAGCCCTGAGATGAGTCCCCTGAACCCACAATATCGGAAGTAGTCAGGAGCTCTGGCTCTGCGACTGAGTCAGGTACTGCGACCGGGTCGGGACGATCCCACAGTTCCCAAAACTTAGGGAAGTCCCTACCAATGATGGCCTCGTGCACCAAGTGGGGCACAAGTCCGACCGCATGGGACACCGTACCTAAGCCAGTTTTAAACTGAACTGTGGCTATAGGATACTCCCGGGTATCCCCATGTACACAGATCACAGCAACTTTTTAGCATGAAAATTCACAGTTTCAACCATCTCAGCTGTAACCAAAGTAACCAGACTTCCAGAGTCCAGTAAGGCCGTAATAGGCTTATCATTTAACAGTCATGTGACACATGTGTTTCCCCACATTTGGCGCTGCAGCGCATGAAACAGCAGCAAACATGGACTGCCTTCTAATAGACATATCACACTGCATTGGTTCATCAGTCAATGGACAGTTTGCTGCAACATGTCCCAGCTCTTGGCAACGAAAACACCTGATGTTTCCCCAAGTTGGTTTGCTGACAGGCAGTGGTTTCCCTTGCTTGGGACGCCAAACTTCAGTCCTGGCACCAAAAATCCTCCCCCCTATTTCCTTGCCATGCTTACCACCCACTTCCCCTGGAACAGTCTTACCGGTTGCCTGGGGAGGACCGTGGCTTTGGGTGGAAAGTCCGTGCGGTTGTTGGAGGTGGTGACCAGGTTCTCTGCAGCAAAGTACCTTTCGACGAGTTCCACCAGGTTATCTGCCGACTTGGGGTCCCCTTGACTCACCCACTTCTGCAGGGGAATTGGGAGTGACCTCAGGAATTGGTCCATGACCACACGCTCCACTATTTGTGGCGCAGACAGGGACTCAGGCTGTAGCATTTTCGCACCAGGTGGATTAGGTCGAACATCTGCGATCTTGGGGGCCTCTCGATTTTGAAGAACCAGCTGTGGACCCGTTGGGCTCGAACGGCAAGGTGACGCCGAGTCGCGCCAGAATTTCCTGCTTGACCTTTTCGTAGTCTTCTGCTTCTGCTGACTCCAGATCATAGTAGGCCTTCTGCGATTCACCAGAAAGTAAGGGGGCAATCAGTCCTGCCCACTTGGTTTTAGGCCAACATTCCCTCTCAGCGGTCCGTTCAAACGTTAACAGGAAGGCCTCTGGATCATCATCCGTAGTCATTTTAGACAGAAAGCGAGCCACATGGATGGCTGAAGGCTTGTCTCCCATATCCTTAATTTCCGCAGGTGCCCACTGTGCTAGCGTCTCTGCAACCTTAGTCAGGGTTTTCCTATCCACTTCTGCAGCAGTGGCAAGCTGTTCAAACAGCCTCTGCGATTGCTCCTGTACAGCACTAATCTGCCTCTGCGATTGCTCCTGTGCAGCACCAATGTGTTTGTACAGCGCCTTGGTTTGCTCCTGTGCGATAGCATTGGCTTGCTGCAATGCAGCGTTAGTTTGCTGTTGTGCAGCATTTGCTTGCTGTTGTGCAGCATTGGATAACATCATTTGTTTGAGGATTTCCTCCATGTTGTCACTTTAGGTACTGGCCTTTTAAAAATAGTAACTTACTACTGCTGATCGCAGCCTCCACCATATGTAAGCTGGGGATAGGTAGCGGGTACAAAAGCTCCCTGGGATGAGCAGGCACAGATACCAAAGTCCATAGGATAAGTGAACAACAGTGGGATTTTTATTGGTGCTATACAAAGTCTATTTACAGGTGCTGTACAGTGTGCAGAAAAACAAAACAAGCAAAAGTAGTTTAAACAAACACCTAGCCGTGTCTCGGCTCTAACTACACGATATGTAGGCCCTAACTACTAAGCTAAACAAGCCTACCGCTTGTTAGCTCAAAATACAAACTGCTCACCAGTCTTTTAACAACCTCCTTGCTCCTACAGATCCACACTATCTGTTTCCCAGGACAGAGCAATGGCTGTTAGCTCAGGTGAGCTTAAATTGGCCTGGGGGAGAGGGCCAACACCTGACCTGGATCAGGGATCAGAGATCCCTGAACGTGTAAGAGAGGAGCCTGGGAGAGGTATAAACCCCGAACTGGACTTTCCCAGGCTCTCTCTGGGACGCTCTGCTACACTATGTAAACAAGGCAGATCGATGTTCTGAGAGAGATATGCTGATCCTGTGTTTCTGCTAAGCAGGAACATGTATCTTTACATTCCCCAAGTCAAAGCACCCCCCACAGTTAGTAATCACTCCCAGGGAACACATTTAACCTTTTGATTGACCCTGGAAAAAGGGGAAGTAGGTGGAAGAATGTTTCCCAACAGTGATTGATAGATACTCACAATCCTGAAATGAAACGTATATAAAAAGGATTGAACAAGAAGGGTTGAGGAAGAGCCTCCTCCCAACTTTGAGGATTTTAATGTGAGATATCAATCCTGGTAATAAGGTAGGCACACCAAACACGTACGTTATATATAAAAATTAGAAAATTAAATTTACATAAAAACAAGTTTTTATACATATAGAACAAAGTGATTGAAAGACGACCACAATATTTATAGAGAGGCACAGACGGAGTTTTGTACACTATTGCCAACTAGTTTCGCATAAATATGCTTCTTCAGGGCTTTACACCTCGGTCTCTTCTGAAAGTTAGTCGTCAATCCTGCTTTCGAATTAGTGCGACTAGACATAAAGTCAAACCGCCCCTCCTATCCCGACAGCATAAGACCAAAACAAAGACGGGAAAGAAAACCTGTGGAAGCCAGATCCACCTGGTCATGAAGTGTGGGTGATAGGGTGTTGAGGTTTTTTGATTGACCCTGATGTTAACCCCTTCCTTGCCAGTGTCATTAGTACAGTGACAGTGAATATTTTTAGCACTAATCACTGTATTAGTGTCACTAGTCCCAAAAAAGTGTCAGTTAGGTGTACAATTTGTCTGCCGCAATATCGCAGTCCCCAGGGCTTGCCCAAGAATTTGTGCTGCCTGGGTCCAAGAATGAAAAACTGCATGCTAGAGTGAGGGAGCCTCAAGGTCCTCAGGCAGTGCGCCCCTGTTGCCGCCCCTCTTAAAGTGCCGCCTGGGTCCCATGGACCCACTAGGACCCATGGTAGGGACGGCAATGGCTGCCCCACCATAAGTCGCTGACCACCGCCATTACTACTAAAATATATATATATATATATATATATATATATATATATATATATATATATATACTGTATATATATATATATATACACACACATCATAGTTTGTAGAAACTAACTTTTGCACAAACCAATCAATATTGGGATTTAAAAAAAAAAACATGTAGCAGAATACATATCGGCCTAAATTGATGAAGAAATTTGATTTTTTTTTGATTGTTTTGTATTGGGAATGTTTTATAGCAGAAAGTAAGAAATATTGGGCCATGTACATCGGTGCATATATAGACCAGCGTAGCGCATCTCTTTTACGTTATACCGGCTCAATTTAGAGACGCAAGTACTGTATCCTCATAGTATTTGCGTCCAAATTTGCCGGCGCAACGTAAATTCCGAGGCGTAAGCCGGCGTAATGCAAAGTGGAAAGGACGTGGGTGTTTTCCATTGAAATGAGCCGTGACCCCATGCAAATGAAGGGCCGGCCGAACTGCGCATGCGCATGATGCCGACTATGGTCAGAGTCTCTCTGCGCATGCTCAGAACTCGGCCCGGCGCAATCAGTGAGATTGGAACTAGGCCCGGCGTACTTAGTGAACTACGCCCAGTGCATAATTAGGCCCTTCCATTGCAAAAGTACATCCATTTGTTTCCCTTCTTGAAGCAAGGTGCTTTTGTTCCGTTGTCTGTGGCTGTTTGTTGGTTTGTGTCGTGTTGTGTCGGTGTGTTGTTGGAGAGTGTTTTTGAAAGATGACTGAAAGGAAGAGGAAGTTAAACTTCTTATTGCGGGAGAAGGAGATCATTGTGAGGGCCATTACCTGCTTTGGTCGTTTCCTGCATGGCCCTGAGAGTGCCACCACCAGCCCAGCCAGGAGGAGGCAGATACTGCAGGACGTCACAGACGAGGTCAATGCCTTGTGTGGTGAGACCCGGACCCGCCATGCAGGGGCGGATTGACAACTCATGGGGCCCCCGGGCAATAGAAGATTATGGGGCCCCTGGGCTTACAGATTGCCACCACGCCAGGAGGCAGTGCAGAGGCAAGGCAGCTAAAATTTTGGAATTTTCACACCAGAAGCATGTCGGTTTCGGACGTATAAGGAACAGATGTAAAAAAAAAAATCAATTTTGACATACTGTCCCTGGTTTTACTGAGCCTGGCAACCCTAATGGGGCCCCCTAGTGGCATGGGGCCCTCGGGCAGTGCCCGAGTGACTCAATGGTCAGTCCGCCCCTGCCGCCATGGGATCCAAAAATAATTAAACGATCTCAGGCGTGTGATCCGTGGGAAGCTGGCAAAGATCGTGGCTCATGCCAGGTGCACTGGAGGGGGACCACCATGCACTATTAGGCTGACTGCTGAGGAGCGTGTGGTGGCCCAGTGCTTCCACAGGCAGCAAGTGGAGGGGCTGCCTGGCTATCTGGTGTGTAGCATGTGTGGGGGGGGGGGAATATGTGACAAGTGTGTAGATCCTCTAACCTGTGAATGTTTTGTATCATCCACAGATGGGCAGGAGGGTGCTGGGCCATCTGGCCAGTCCGCAGCCTCAACCGGACATGAGTCTGAGGAAGACCCCCTCTGAGGAGGTTGAGGAGGTTGAGGGGGAGGAGGTGCTAAGTGCCAATGAGGTACTTCTCCATTTGGTGGAGTCTCCCCCTGAAGGGGCAGCAGTCAGGCCTCCATCAGGGGTAGCCCCTCCCACTCCTCCCCCAACAGGGCTTCCCCTCAGGGGTCTCCCCTACTCCCAGGCCACAAGCCTCATCTGGAGGCAGGAAGGCGACCCGCAAGACCAGGGGGTGGCAGAGGTTCTACCGGTAAATCTGAGGAGGGACCAGGCCCGTCAGACCCGCCATCTGGGTCAGGTCACCCAGACTTTGGGCAGAATGGAGGAGAGCCTGGCCTCCATCAAGGAGTCAGTTGTGTACATGTCTCTTTTTTTTTTTTAAGTGTATTTTTTTGTGCATGAACTCGAGAGAGAGGAGCCGGACTGCAGGAGTTGTGAGTAGGCAGACCCTCCCCCCGGAGGCAATCGCCATCCTTCTCCATGCCCCCCGGTGGCAATGGCGGGTGTGAGGGGGGCCTCCCACTCACCCCGCCCTACCTGCTCCACTTGGGAGCCCAACTAGGGCCCAACAGGACCCCAATGGGGCAGAGGGACTCCCCCTATGAGGGAGTCTAGCCCACCCAGCCAGCCCCATAGGTCCTTCGCCTCTCTTTATTTTTTAGGAGACCGCATGGCCAAAGTGCGTAAATGTTAAACCAATTTCATGTGCGTGCAAGTGTGGTGTTTTTTTGTGGGGGGGGGGGGGTGGGCGTACTAAGGACAGGCGTACCTTGCATAGCACACCCACCGGGAGCCGGGCTGAGACCACCAAACTCAATTCACATGTACCTGAGACCGGGATCCGAACCCTTGGCTGCAGAGGTGAACGGCTTGTCAGTGCAGTGCCAATCTAGTTGAGCCACCACAGCTCCTTTGTGGACATGTTTTGCAACTCACTGGCTCTCATAACCGACCTGCAGACTGCCACTGTAGGCGTGGGTCAGGAGGTGCGTGCCCTGACCCAGGCTGTCCAGGCCAACACGGCAGCCCTCAATGTGGGCCTCACGCGCCTCGCCGTGGCCTTGGAGGGCAGGCCACCAGGTGGGCAAAGACCAGGGGATGCTCCTCCTTCCCCTGATTCCCCCCCCAATGAGTCTCCCCTGAGGAGCCGGGGCCGTGGCCGTGGCCGCCCCAGGTGTGGGTCACGCCAGCGGCATTAGGTTTTTTTTTTGTTTCTGTGTTTTTTTGGTTTTTTTTGTTTGTGTTTTCTATGATTTTTTTTTTTTTACAGTGATTATGATTTGTTTTCTTTTTGTGAATGATGTTTGATTGTGGGGGTGACATTCCTGCCGGAAAAGGGGTGTCACCCTCTGTTGTGGTGGAGAAGGGATCCCCAGGACCAGGGAGAAGTGATCCCCAGGTCCGTGTGAATGGTGTATGAATGTACAGTGACACAATTGGAGCCTTGGTGTGGCGTTGCTGCTCCCAAGTCCTGCATGGTGGGGTTGTGCTAATCCAATTTGATGATGATGTGATGTGTCTGTGCTAGGGACCACAGTGGTGTGCATGCATGCATTCTCATTGTGCCATGATTAATGTGTGTGTTTAATGTGCAAAGATGCCTAATGCGAGGTGTCTCCTGGCTGCTCTACCCTCAGAAGACGGGGTAGCCTCGGTCAGGGGGGGATTGTCTGGTTGGGGGGTCAGGTCATCACGTATGTCAATCTTCAGGCCCTTTCTCACGGCGAAGTTGTGCAGCATGCAACATGCACCAATGATCTGGCACACAAAGTTTGGGGAATACAACAGGGTATCCCCAGACTTATCCAGGCATCGGAAACGGGACTTCAGGAGGCCAAAGGTGCGTTCCACCACTGCACAGGTACGTGCGTGTGCTTCATTGTATCTTTCCTCTCCTGGGGTTTGGGGGTTCCGGAAAGGAGTCATGAGATGGGGTCCAAGTGCATATGCAGAGTCACCTGGAAGGGAAAAGACAGGACGGATATTAGTCGTACGTGTGCCCCTCATGATGTCTGCATCATGGGGTGGGACAGTCATGCATGACACCCATGTCACTCACCAACCAGCCAGCTGTCCCCATACATGTTCTGTTTGAATTCCATTGGGATGGGGCTCTGATTGTATATGTAGCTGTCGTGGCTGGACCCTGGGAGTTTGGCACGGATGTGCCATATGAGGCATTGGGCATCGACTATCACCTGTAAGTTGATGGAATGCCAATGCTTCCGATTGCGGTATATGTGCTCTGTCTCACGGGGGGGGGGGGGGGGGGCTGTAGTGCCACATGTGTGCAATCAATGGCGCCCACGGTGCGTGGGAATCTGGCAATTCTGTAGAAATCTGTCATTGCCTTCACCCGCAGGTCCTCCTGGGTGGGTCTGATGATTTGGTTGGCCATGCATCTGAGGATTGTGGGGATAAACTGGTGCACACATCTGCTAATGGAGGATTGTGCCATCCCAACCACCACTCCACTTGTTCTTTGAAAATAGACACTAGCAAGGAAATAGAGTGTTGCCAGTACCTTAACCAGTGGCTGCACTGCATGTGAGCAGTGTGTTGGGCTGATGATGTCATCTTTCAGGGTTGTGGTTAATTCCAGGATGAGAGCAGGGGTGACGCTGAAGATGCGATACACCTCAGAATCACACATGCCAATGATGTCTATGCATGTGCCGTATACCCTCTTCCATGCCCTCCTCCTCCTCCTCTGTGCCCTACTCCTTCTGCGCGCATCTAAAGCCAGTAGTAGAGCTATGACCATGGATGCCCCTGGCATGTTGGCATACAGATTGTTGTCCTGCAAGTGTGGCTGCTGAGCTCGTCCCTAACGGTGTTGCTTTAGCTGACCTGCAAACGTCAGGTGCAAAGTTAAAGCTGCTTTTATAAGGGGTAACTTTAGACCGGACATACAGCTAATGTGCACAGCGCGTAGCCTGCACCAGACAAACGTACTTTTGTGGATCGCCATATCTCCCTCATTTGCATATTTGCATAGCAAATCAATGGTGTGTCTAGCGCATTTTTGCTCACACGATGCGCCGGTGTAGAAAAATTACGTTGGTCGGGAAAATCTGGCTTTGGGGATACGGTGCATATACACGCCAGCGCATATTTACACCTACGCCGCGCATCTCGAGATACGCCGGCATAAGTGCTTTGTGGATCTGGCCCATTGTTTTTTTTTCCAAATTGTCAGTTTGTTTTGTATATAGCGCACAAAATAAAAACCAAAAGAGGTGATCAAATACCACCAAAATAAAGCTCTATTTGTGGGAAAAAAAGGAAATACGTTTTATATGGGTACATTGTCGCACGCCAACGCAATTGTCAATTAAAGTAATGCAGTGCCGTATCGTAAAAAATGGCCTGGTCATGAAGGGGGTAAACCTTCTAGAGCTGAAGTGGTTAAAGATTTGCAAGATTTGTTTTTGTATCGTACAATATTTGAATAAGCTGTTCAGTCTATTTTCAATTTTTTTTACTCGTGCCATTTTAATTTCATGTTTTTGAGTCCATATTTCCTTACTGTATTTAAAATCTAAACTGGATGTTATTAATTTAAAAAAAGGTTGCCAAGGTAACTTATTCCTAAATAAACTGCAGATTTACATATAATAACTTGCTTCTCACTAAAATCAACATCTATGAGTTTAGGTACCTACGTGAAATGTATTTATTTATTTTGAAAAATAGGCAATCAGCTACCTCCTTAACTAGTGCGGATGAGCAAGCCAAACCATGTGAGTTATAGTTTTTGGAAGATTAAATGCTTAGATAATAGATAGTAGTAGTTACTGTAGTCACATTCAACCAAACATGTTAAACATATATACACGTGGTCCAATCACAAGAAGCACACCATGAAGTTTAGGCACAACATCCCAGAAATGTTGCAATGAAAAAGGGAAAGGTGGAGAAAATTGGGATTTTATTATTGGTGCTATATATGATTCAAAGAATGAATGAGAAAGAAAATATTATTGGACCACAGATGGTACAAAAAATATAGAAAAACATTTATTAAGATATACATCAATTTAAAATACATCCACAAAACATGGAGGTGTTGTAAATACACAACAATGGAAATAGTAAACGGTCATAGATTAGTGGATTGTGGTCATGCCAGAAAAAGTGGATTGCTGTATCCTGACATGTTTCACTTGTGGTAAGCTTCTTCAGGGGTAGGTGGTGGCAATTGTGGCTTGTAATTTAGACTACATAGATGTAAAAAGATATAAACATTCATTTTATACAGACAATAAATGAGTGCACAAAAAAACATAAAAATGCGCAATATTTCTGGGTTGCAGAGGCCAGATATTGAATGCTTACCCCTATACCGAAATGACCAAAGCTCGTCTAATGATCCCACCGCCAGGTGGAATGTACCTTTCCCATGGGGAAGGACAGCTGGTCCAATGATCCGACCCAAAAATATAAATGAATCGAGCTGGAAGGGAAAACCAAGGAAGGGGTCAAACTGAAGTTTGAACAAAAAAAGCAGATTCAAAGAAAGAGACCAGAAATGGTGTTGCTATACAGCACCAATAGAATCACTTACTTAGAAAATAACAAGCGGTAGCTAAATAGATGAGACTGGGCACAAGATGGAAATAGGCCTGATCAAACAGCATAAGTCTGAAAATAAAATATGTAAAAAGGTAGTAATAGTGGATAATTAACCAGATCAAGGTAGTCATATAGCATGGCCAAAGAAATATAAATAGAAAATAGTGGATGTAGGAATGCCTAGAAAATACAAGGGACCAATTATATAGAGGTTAAATAACTCTGGGAGGAGGGCCATGTCTCCGACGATGATTCATGGTTGGACTTTTTTCCAACTGTATCGGTGGCTGGCATGTCCTTCCCCCCACCTCAAACCTTTAAGCCTAAGTCAAGACATTTCCCACTCCTTAACACCAATCCCAATATATGGGCCTTTGTTCAACAGGTCACACAAGTATTGAAGAGTCCAATTTTAGATCTTTTTCAAAATCCAATCTTACAACATCACAATAAGAAGTGTGACAAAGTCGTAGAAATAGCGATAATGTCATGCAGCAAAGTCGCTGATCTTAAGCAATAAATATGGCTTTATTGCCCTCAAAAATAAATAATACAAAACAAAAATGGCCTACTCCAATTTAGGAGGCTAACTGACAGTAGTGTCCCTCACTACACTGTACTGGAGGGACTATTCCGGCCTCCAGTACAAAACAAACAGAATACCAGTCCAAAATAAACAAATCTATGACAGACCTTGTTCCTTCCATGCAGACAGTTTCCAACCTGTCCATCCAGCTCAGCATACCTCTCACACTGAGCTCTCACTTCCCATTTCCCTACCAGGTGACTGTTAATTAATAGGGGGAAGAGAGGAGGTTTACCTGTTGGCCAGGCTTAACCCCTTCCAGGGTAGGGGAAAACTGACCTTTCCAGCCTCTCACTGGTGTACATACAATCGTGTACCCTGTCACACATCCTCCCCCCCAGCTTAACACTTGGGTGGGAAGCGGCCATCTCTACAAACCCATGCACTCGGGACAGAGCATCTGCATTACTGTGGAGGAGACCTGCCCTATGTCGTACCACAAAAGTAAAGGGCTGTAGGGACAGAAACCACCTCGTGACCCGAGCGTTCTTGTCCCTATTGGTGTGCATCCACTTTAACGGAGCATGGTCTGTGACGAGGGTAAACCGCCTGCCCAACAAATAGTAGCGGAGTGTTTCTACTGCCCACTTGATTGCCAAACACTCTTTTTCCACTGTGGCATAGCGCTGTTCTCGAGGTAACAACTTCCGACTCAAATACAGCACAGGGTGTTCCTCACCATCCACATATTGGGACAAAACTGCACCCAGACCCACCTCTGAGGCATCGGTCTGGAGAAAGAACTCCTTTCTAAAGTCAGGAGCCACAAGCACAGGTTGGGTACAAAGCGCTGCCCGCAGACCAGCAAAGGCTTCCTCAGCCTCGCTGTTCCACTTTACAGTGTCTGGACTTCTGGCTTTAATAAGGTCTGTGAGCGGAGCAGCCCTCGTAGCAAAGTGAGGAATAAACCTCCGATAGTAGCCTACAATCCCCAAGAAAGCTCTGACTTGTTTTTTACTCAATGGTCTGGGCCAGCTCTGTATAGCTCCTATCTTGTTCATCTGTGGTTTAACAAGTCCTCTGCCAACCAGGTACCCCAAGTATCTAGCCTCTGCTAGACCCAAGGCACATTTAGAGGGGTTAGCTGTCAGACCCGCTCTTCTAAGAGTGTCCAATACTGCCTGTACTTTATCCAGATGACTTTCCCAGTCCGGGCTATGAATGATCACATCATCCAAGTATGCGGCTGCATACTCAGTGTGGGGCCTGAGCAACTTATCCATTAGCCTTTGAAAAGTGGCTGGAGCCCCATGGAGGCCAAAAGGCATGATCCTGTACTGGAATAGGCCATCAGGAGTGGCAAAGGCTGTCTTCTCTCGGGCGTGCTTTGTCAATGGGATCTGCCAATAACCCTTTGTCAGATCCAACGTGGTGAAGAACCTATCTTTGGCTAATCGCTCTACTAGTTCATCCACCCTAGGCATGGGGTAGGCGTCAAACTTAGACACCTTGTTTAACTTCCTGAAGTCATTACAAAACCTGATGGACCCATCAGGTTTGGGCACTAGAACAATGGGGCTGCACCACTGGCTATGAGACTCCTCTATCACTCCAAGCTCAAGCATTTTCCTGATTTCAGCCCTTACAGCTTCCCTCTTGGCCTCCGGAATGCGGTAAGACTTCACTCTTACGACAACCCCTGGTTCTGTAATAATGTCATGGGTAATCTCTCGGGTTTGTCCAGGGTTGGGGGAGAAAACATCGTTATTCCTCTCAACCAAGCCTCTAGCTTCTTTTATTTGCTCAGGTGTCAGCTCTGGAGAGATTGTCACCGAAGGACTAGGTGCCTGTGGACCAGGTGTGGTGTCCCCCACTGCAGCCATGCAGTCCTCTCTAGTCCTCCATGGCTTAAGAAGGTTTATGTGGAACACGGCCTCCTTCTTCCGGCGTCCCGGCTGACTAACTTTATAATTTACTGGGCTCACTTTTTCCAACACCTCATAGGGTCCCTGCCACTGTGCTAGAAGTTTGCTTTCTGCGGTGGGTACTAGAACCATTACTCTGTCCCCTCTTTCAAACTGTCTCACTAGGGCCCTCTGGTCATAGTAGGACTTCTGCCTACTCTGCACCTGCTTCATATGCTGGCGAACAAGAGGGGCAATCTGAGCCATACGCACCCGCATATCTTCAACATACTGGAGGGCATTGGTCCCAGTTACCCCCTGTTCTTCCCAGGTTTCCTTTAGGATATCCAGAATACCCCTGGGATGCCTACCATATAAAAGCTCAAACGGGGAGAAGCCCGTAGAACTTTGGGGAATCTCTCGAACTGCAAACAACAGGTAAGGAAGTAACAAGTCCCAATCCTTCCCATCCCTGCTAACGACTTTCCTCAACATCCCCTTTAGGGTCCGGTTAAACCTTTCTACCAACCCATCTGTCTGGGGGTGATACACTGACGTTCTTAGAGTCTGTACATTAAATAGTTGACATAGCTCTTTCATAATACGGGAGACAAACGGAGTCCCCTGATCCGTGAGCAATGTCCTGGGTATCCCCACCCGTGTAAACATCTGAACCAACTCTTTTGCAATACTTTTAGCATTCGCCTTACGTAGTGGAATGGCCTCTGGGTATCTGGTGGCATAATCGACGATGACAAGGATGTACTGGTGACCTCGAGCTGTTTTCTCTAAGGGACCCACTAGGTCCATGCCAATCCGCTCAAACGGAACGTCAACTATGGGGAGAGGTATGAGTGGGGCTCTCAACTTCGGTCTGGGAGATGCCAGTTGGCATTCCGGGCAAGAAGCACAATACCTTTTAATCCCCTCATATACCCCAGGCCAGAAGAACCTCCTGAGCACCCGTTCTTGTGTTTTCTCCACCCCTAAGTGTCCCCCCAGCAGATGAGAGTGAGAGTAATCTAGGATTTTTCGGGTGTATGATGAAGGCACAACCAGTTGTTCAAGCTCTTGTCCCTCATCGGAGGTTACTCTGTAAAGAAGATCGTTTTTAAGGATAAAATAGGGATAGGCCTTTCCTGTTACCCCTTCTACTGGTACCCCATTAACCTCTACAACATTACTCCTGGCTTCCTGCAGCAGGGGATCATCTGCCTGGTCACGGCCAAAGCCACTACCCGAGATATCCAGGATATCTGTATCCCCTTCATCGTCTTCACTGGTAGCCTCTGGGGCGGGTTCCGGTTGACCAACTTCTGCCTCATCTTCTGTCTGTCGTGGGGCCCCACCTCTCCTGGACTGCTCCCCACGCTGATTCAACAGGACTTCCTGGACAGCCCTATTAAATCGTAGCTTGCTCTCCCTGCGTTCCCGTCTTGTTTTACCTCTTTTTGGATTAGAGATATACAAGTCAGGATGAGCAAAGGGAAATACTTCATGGACCCCTGTATTTCTCTGCTCCACTTCAGGTTCCCCTTGTTCTCCCCTCACAGGGGGCTGTAACAGAGCGTGGAAATTAGGGAAATTCCTTCCTATTATCAAAGGATATGGTAGACGAGGAACTACCACAGCTACGATCCTTACCAAACTGCCCTGTACTGACACTTCTAGGTTGGCAGTAGGATACCGCACAGTACACCCATGAATACACAACACCCCCATGGTTCTATGCTTCTGAATCCAACAAGGTTTTACCAATTTACTGGCTACCAAAGTCAGGGCACTGCCAGAGTCCACCAGGGCCACTGTCTCTTGTTTGTCCAGCAGGACAGGTACTCGGAAGGTATGTCCCCCTTCTACCAGGCCTGCTAAACAAATGAGCCCACAAAAGTCAGAGGAATCTTCCCCTAGTCCACACTGCATTGGCTCAGGAAGATTGGGGCATCTCGCCCTGACATGTCCTTTGGCGCCACACTCAAAACAAGTTATGGAGTTTCTCCTAGGGTGGTCCTCTTTCCCAGGGTTTTGACTTCTAAAGTCAGGTTTGGAGAAACAGGCTCCGGATCCGAAGTCTGCTTCCACTCCACTCCTCCGGCCTCCTGGTCTCTGTATTTTCCCGATCGTCCTAGAGAGAGATCGGTCCAAACTTTTGGTAGATAGGTACCGCTCCACTTGTGCGACCATACTATCACAGTCCAGGGGATTTCCCTGAGTGACCCACTCCCGGAGGCCATTTGGAAGCTCTCTCACGTAACGGTCCAGTACAAGCGCTTCTATAATCTGCGCAGGGGTTTGAGTCTCTGGTTTGAGCCACTTCCGCGCCAGATGAATTAAATCGAACATCTGGGATCTTGGCGCTTTTCCTTCTTTAAACCTCCAGTTGTAGAAACGCTGGGCCCTCACTGTGGAAGTCACCCCTAAGCGAGCCAGGATCTCTCCTTTCAGTTTGGGATAGTCTGCAGCAGCCACCTCATCCAGATCAAAATAGGCTTTCTGTGCTTCTCCCAGGAGGAAGGGTGCAATGATTCCAGCCCACTGTTCCGGGGCCCAGCCTTCTCGGGTAGCGGTCCGTTCGAACGCCAGTAGGTAAGTCTCCACATCATCATCCGGGGTCATTTTCTGCAGACAGCTGCTGGCACGTATTTGGCTTACCCCCCTTGCTGGTGGGTTAGAAGACCCTTGGGTAGTCATGTGATCCAGGGTTGCTTTGAGAACAGCATGGTCTGACTTTTGTGCTTCAGCTAGCTGTCTATTAATTTCTTGTTGTGCTGCAGCTGAGGCCGCTATCTGTATGATAGTCTCTTGTTGCGCTGCAGCTACCTGTCTATTAGTTTCTTGTTGTGCTGCAGCTGAGGCCGCTATCTGTCTATTAGTCTCTTGTTGCACAGAGACCGCTTGTAACAGGGCCTTCACAATATCTTCCATTTTCTGGGTCCTGTACCTTTAAGGCCACTGTAACTGTACATTGACCGGTACCACAGCAAACATCCCA
Source organism: Rana kukunoris (assembly GCA_029574335.1). Lineage (NCBI taxonomy): Eukaryota > Metazoa > Chordata > Amphibia > Anura > Ranidae > Rana > Rana kukunoris. The sequence continues at coordinate 355,652,290 of CM056052.1, forward strand.
CTTCTGACCACCACTTGTGACAAAGTCGTAGAAATAGCGATAATGTCATGCAGCAAAGTCGCTGATCTTAAGCAATAAATATGGCTTTATTGCCCTCAAAAATAAATAATACAAAACAAAAATGGCCTACTCCAGTTTAGGAGGCTAACTGACAGTAGTGTCCCTCACTACACTGTACTGGAGGGACTATTCCGGCCTCCAGTACAAAACAAACAGAATACCAGTCCAAAATAAACAAATCTATGACAGACCTTGTTCCTTCCATGCAGACAGTTTCCAACCTGTCCATCCAGCTCAGCATACCTCTCACACTGAGCTCTCACTTCCCATTTCCCTACCAGGTGACTGTTAATTAATAGGGGGAAGAGAGGAGGTTTACCTGTTGGCCAGGCTTAACCCCTTCCAGGGCAGGGAAAACTGACCTTTCCAGCCTCTCACTGGTGTACATACAATCGTGTACCCTGTCACAGAAGCCATTAAATCGCTACAACTGAACTCAGAAATAACTATTAAACCAGCCGACAAAGGGGGTAACCTAGTCATCATGGACATAGAAAACTATGAAGACATGTGCAAAAAAAATTTGTCCAACTCTGAATGGTACCGACCAATTTCGAAAACCGTTTTGGCTAATTTTCATGCCAAATACCGTCAAATTATCTATACAGCTCTCCATCAGGGCATCATCGACCAAGACACATGGTAATTCTTGGATATCAAGGATCCAAGAACTCCCACGTTCTACGCTTTACCCAAGACTCATAAATCCCTAGTGGATCCACCAGGCTGACCTATTATATCAGGCTGTGCTAGCTTGACGGAAAACGTCAGTTCCCTTGTAGATTGTTACTTATCCCCACATGTAACCTCTTTAAGCTTGTATATCAAAGATACCATTGACTTGTTAAAAACCATTGAGGGTATCCAACTCCCAGCAAAAACATGGCTTGTGGCATTGGACATCGAGAGCTTGTACAATGCCATACCCCATGATCAGGGTCTTAAGGTCCTAAAAGGCCTTCTTGCCGAAAGAGGCCCTGATGCCCTTAAGTACAATGGATTTGTCCTTGAACTGATGAACTATATCCTGAGACACAATGTCTTCCTGTTTGGATCCTCCCACTACAGTACCTCCAGGTGCAGGAGGTTGCGATGGGGACTAAGTGTGTCCCATCGTATGCCAACCTGTACCTGGGGGGGTGGGAGAGAAACATATTTTCCCGGGACAATCTTGTTCCCTTTCTGGATTACATTGTTAGTTTGTATCGCTATATCGACGATGTCCTGATCCTTTGGTCTGGCAGTGAATCGCAACTACAGCAATTTATGCAACTAATCAAAATTAATGATTTCAATTTAAAATTCACTGCCAACTATAGCCAAACGGACATTGACTTCTTGGATCTCAAAATCTCTATCAATGAGCAAGGTTTAGTGTATTCATGTTTGTATAGAAAACCTACAGCAGGAAATACAATTCTCCACGCTAATAGCTCGCATCCATCACCCCTGATAGACAGCATCCCCTATAGCCAGTATCTAAGGCTTAGGCGTAATTGTAGCCGTGATAGTGACTTTAAAAGCACATCTAAGGACCTCTATCATAGACTAAAGGTAAGAGGCTATAGCCATAGATCTTTAAAACGAGCATATAATCGAGTTAAGGTTCAGAAAAGGAGTTTGTTAATCTTCTCTTCTAAACAAAAAAGTAAGACTGACACACTGAGGTTAATCACTAAGTACTCCAACCAACACAAGGAAATGCAAAGTATTTTGAAGAACTTTTGGCCTCTACTATCTGCAGACCCTAATATCAAGAAGTTTGTCAAGGAATATCCCGAGATCACTTTTAGACGTGTCCCGTCATTGAAGGACCGCTTGGTACACAGCCACTTCAATGTGACTGAAAGATCTAGAGCAATAATGAACGGAGGTACTTCTCCGTGCGGCAATTGTGATGTATGCAAATATGTTGGTCATCGACAAAAGTTTAAATTACCAAACGGTAAATGGCATTCCACAAAAATCACTGTCACCTGTCAAACAGTAGGCGTGATTTATCTTGCCAAATGCTGCTGCGGTGGCTTTTATATTGGCAAGACGAAACAACCATTTTTTAAGAGAATTCAGGACCACATCAAGCCTATTCTCAAAAGAAAAATTGTCACTGCAATAAGCAGGCATGTCGGGACCTATCACGACTTTGATCCCCATGTCATAAAGTTTCTTGCCCTCGAACATGTCCCACCTAACTCAAGAGGGGGCAGCGTTGATGGGACGCTGCTCCAGCTTGAGGCATGCTGGATATATGACCTTAGGGCTACCCTATATCCAGGGTTCAATGAAAGTCAAAGCTTTAAAACATTTCTGTAAATGTATATGTGCCTTTGTTTGCCTTGGGCATGTACCTCTTGCCCCTCATCTGGGCTTGGTCCTTTCTCTTTTCCTTTCCTCCCCATTCTAGGCCCCCCTCCCCCTTTTCCATAATACCATGCCAATATAGCAATTTATTAGCACCAATGGTTTTTATTACCATGAGGTGCTTGGCTGTAATCAGCCACCGTATCTATGAATATAATACACATTGCTTTTCTTATTTACAATTAATGTTTTTTGTTTTTTTGTTGGCATATTGATTAAATATTGTTAATCTTTATATATATTCACTGTATTTTCCATTGATGTGTTAATATAATTATTTTTTTCTGGTTTGCAGAGGCGCCAGTTATAATCTGATGGTATACGGTCTACCAATCTGATTCTTTCTTATGCCTTCCCCACCCATACTGACTCGGCTCGGTTCTTTCTTTTCCCACCCCTGATTGTTACTTTCCCTATTTAGATGGATCGCTCCCCCAGCACGATTGTCTGGGATCCTTTGCACCCCCGTATCCTATGCTGCATCCGTTGTCACTGTTGGTTTTAGTATCCAACATACACCCCCCCTATTGGTTCACTCCCGCCCACTTTCCTGCCACGCCTTCGTGCCTTTAACATCTCCCCGCACGTATGGCACATTATGCATGGGGCGGGTTGGGAGGCGTGCCTACCAGCCACCGTATTGACATCACGGGCACTCCCCTCTGCTACATCTCTTAGCATTCTGGGGGATGTAGTCGGATCTGATCCGCCGGCTTTCCAACACACCACACAGAGTAGGTCAGCTTGCCACGCCTCCGACAACGTCACACGCCGGATGTAGAGCGACGAGCACCCTTAAAATAGCTGCACGTCTGTCATCTCAGTGCAGATGAGACTGGATGCTATACCAAACACATCTCACAGTAAGCATGTATTGCTTCTTCTTTCCTGAAAGGTCTCATACGAAACAACTACCCTTATCAACAATAGCTTCATGATTGCCATTTGTCTTTCTTTGCAACACCTCCATGTTTTGTGGATGTATTTTAAATTGATGTATATCTTAATAGATGTTTTTCTATATTTTTTGTACCATCTATGGTCCAATAATATTTTCTTTCTCATTCATTCTTTGAATCATATATAGCACCGATTAGAAAATCCCAATGTTCTCCCCCTTTCCCTTTTTCATGTAAAACATATCTTTTTGAAGACATTTCACAGCTTTCAAAGTAAATTTTCAAGTTGTTCATAAGCAGCTTGGATCAGCTGTGAACATTTGTCAACATTACAAAACACGAGCAAGCGCAAGCGAGCGCGAGTGATCGAGGGTGTCTGGTGGACACCATGGCCACTGGGCACGTGCTTCGGCTCCTCTGTCACACGGCATGTCCACAGCAGGTAGGGTTAGTTAGATACAGTTGTCATATGTTTACATACTCTGGCAGAATTTAAGATTTCTTTCCCATTTTTCTGAAAATGTAAGGGCCACGAAAGAATAAAATAGAGAAGTGGCCCCATGGGATTGTCGCCCCCTAACACCCATTTGTTTAATGAATACATTTTACTCTTAATAGAGGGCTATGATAATTGATAAGTGAGTGTCTCTCTATGGCTGCTTTGCTGGTTCTTTCTGTTTTGTGTTTCAGGTGACAAGCTGCCTGCTGCTGTTAGAAAGATTCATCTCAGCTGCAGAGCACTGGATTGGTGACAAATCCTTTGACGGGAAACATCTAGCCAATGAGTGTAACCTTTTACTTATATCCTCTCCTGTCACTGGGAGGAGTCAGCATTTACCTCAGGTCTCTCAGCTGGACTCACCTCTGGATTCTCCTCAGCTTTCCTTCTGGATCTTTTGACCTGCTCTCCCACCCTCCCTCCCCTATAATTCCCCTTGTCGCAGTCCCCCTTTATGTGGGTAGTGTCGCCCACTTTGTGGGTGGACAGTGGTTGTACGATGTTACTTGTTTTATATAAAATATTACTGCTTGAGTCGTAGTGACTAAGCAAGTTGATTTGTTATTGGTTACCAACAGTTTTGTTTGATATTGAAGATCTATCTTTTTGGGTAATGTCGCCCACTTTGTGGGTGGACAGTGGTTGGTAAACTCGTATTTGGTTGGTATAAGATATTGCTGCTTGAGTCTTAGTGACTAAGCATGTTGGTCTGTTAATGGTTAACAGTGATTCTGTTTGGTATTAAAGGTTAAAGTTAATTTCATAATTAAAATTGTTTTAAACCCAATAAAGGGGCCGCGGCATAAACTTCTCCACAATCCTCGTTGTGTTTATTTTACATTTAAGGTATGTTCTTATGGTATAATGGGTGTTGATGGGGTGTATAATCCCATATAAATGATAACACAAAAACTTTCCTTTCATTCATGGTTAGGCCTCGTACACACGATTAAATCTGTCCGCTGGAAACGGTCCGCTGGATTTGGCGCATGCGCGGAAGTGTTTTACTTCCTGGTGCGGTGACGTGGCGGCGTCAACGTCACCGACACGTCAGCGCGCTCTCTGCTGGCGGGGATTTTGGTTTGCTCGTGTGTACACGCGAGCAAACCAAAATCCCAGCAGACAGATTTGTTCAAATCTGTCGGACGGACAGATTTGAACAAATCTGTCTGCTCGTGTGTACGAGGCCTTAGTGTTTCGCTAAAGCCATTTATTATCAATCAACTGTGTTTACTCTTTTTAAATCATAATCACAACAGAAATTACCTTAATGACCCTGATCAAATGTTTACATACCCCAGTTCTTAATACCGTGTTTTGCCCCATATTACATCAAGGACATCGTAAAGGGCCAGATTCTCATAGAAATTTGCTTGCGTATCGTAAGCCATTTACACTACGCTGCCGCATCGTACTAGAGCAAGTGCCGTATTCTCTAACCATTTGCTCCGTAGTTTGCGTTGGCGTAGCGAAAATGGCCCAGCGTAAGCCCGCGTAATTCAAATGAGGCGGCTTGTATTTAAATTAAGCGCGCCCCCGCGTCGAACGAACTGCGCATGCGCCGGCCGGCGAAAAAGCCCAGTGCGCATGCTCCAGCTCACGTCGAAAAGCGTAGTTGAAACCGACGTCAAAACGACGTGATCGTCACTTACGCAATGCCCTATTCGCGAACGAGTTAGTAAAACGACGTAAGCGACGGAAAAAGCCGACGCTGACCCGACGCCATACTTAACATGGCATCCGATGGCACCCGACGGCATTCAACGGAACTTCGTAAAGGTTACTCCACATAGAAGCTGGGGTAACCTTACGCAGACGAAAACGACGTACGCGACGACGGGGCAGCGTAAAAGTGATCGGGAAACGGCGTACTAGCCTCATTTGCATATGCAAATGAGAAAACAACGTAAAGGCCACCTAGTGGCCGGAGTTGTCATTACAACTACGATCCGCAAGTGTAATGGTTTTACATGAAATGCACGTTTGAGATCTCCTCAGAGTAGCTTAATGATATTGAGGTCAGGAGACTGAAATGGCCACTCCAAAACCTTCACTTTAGTCTGCTGTAGCCAATGACAGGTTGACTTGGCCTTGTGTTTTGGATCATTGTCATGTTGGAATGTCCAAAGTACGTCCCATGAGCAGCTTCCTGGCTGATGAATGGAAATGTTCCTCCAGTATTTTTTGATAACATACTGCTTTCATCTTGCCCAAATTTTTTACCAAATTTCCTGTGCCTTTGTAGCTCACACATTCCCAAAACATCAGTGATCCTCCTCTGTGTTTCATAGTAGGAATGGTGTACCTTTCATCATAGGCCTTGTTGACCTTGCTGACTTCTCCTAAAATGTAGCTTTTATGGTTGTGGCCAAAAAGCAAATCTCTAATCATTCCAAATTACTTGGTGCCAGAAGGTTTGAGGCGTGTCTCTGTGCTGTTTGGTGTATTGTAATTGGGATACTTTGTGGTATTTTCGAAGTAATGGTTTTCTTGTGGCGACTTGACCGTACAGCCCATATTTCTTCAAGTGTCTCCTTATCGTGCAATGTGCATCTTGAAACAGCCACACCACATGTTTTCAGAGAGTCCTATATTTCACCAGAAGTTATTCGTGGGTCTTTCTTTGCATCCCAAATTTTTTTGGCTGAAGTGTTAGTTGGTTTACCTGACCGTGGTTTATTTTCAACAGAACCCCTAATTTTCCATTTCTTGATTAGAGTTGGAACACTGCTGTTTGGCATTCCCAATTCCTTGGATATCTTTTTATATCCCTTTCCTGTTTTATACAGTTCAACTACCTTTTCCCGCAGATCTTTTGACAATTGTTTTGCTTTCCCCATGACTCAGAATTCAGAAAAATCAGTGCAGCACTGGATGAAAGATGCAAGGGTCTGTTAGGAGTCTAGAAACTCACTGACCTTTTATACACACACACTAATTACAAGCAAACAGATTACAGGTGAGGATGGTTACCTTTAATAGACATTTAAACCCCTTTGTGTCAACTTGTGTGCATGTTATAAGGCCAAAAATCACAAGGGTCATTAAGGTAGTTTCTGTTGTCATTATGATTTAAAAACAGTAAACACAGCTGATTGATATTAAATGGCTTCAGTCAAACCCAACCATGAGATAAAAAATGTTTTTGTGTTATCATTCATATTCTCTGAAAAATGGCCAAGAAATCATAAATTCTGCCAGGGTATGTAAACTTATGAGCACAACTGTATTTTGAGTAATGTTATATATGGGGGTAGTGGCGCTGCCTGTTCCTGAAGAATGACCTACAGGACACTATGGGGGAACTGAGTGGTGTGACTCAGGCCCCTACAAAGATATCTAAATGATATAATACAGTAGGACCAATCATATACTATGACTGTGCCCACCAGATGAGTCTGGACTGCAACACTGTATCAAATTGCTATAAAACTATGTAGCAAGTTTATAAACCTGTGGTACAGTAAATATAATGTGCCAATCTATAAACATATACGTGCTGAGTACTGTAAAAACATTTCCAATGCCCAACAATAAAGTACATATATTAATGTGAAAAATAAAAATAAATAAAATTATATAGAAAAGTATATAGAAATAAAATATATATATATATATATATATATATATATATATATATATATATATATATATATATATATATATATATATATATATATATATATGTGCTATATAAATGTATAGGTGCTCTGTCCACACCACAAAGTGTATCCACTGGATTGTTTTTTGTTTTTTTGTTATTTTTTGTGTGTGTGTAATTATTTATTTTTATTTGTTTGCAGTCTTGCAACTACATTTGGTTATAGAACTACAGAAAGTGGTGCCCTCATTCCATGCAATATTCAATAGTACAGTGTCATGAAGCAGTTAAATTAGGAAAAAAAAAATCTGATCATTAGTACAGAGTTTTTGAGAGCCGATCATGACAGTTCATGTGATATTATCCGATCTGACAAGCACAAAAAAATTCTCGTACGATACTAGATACACAGTTTTTTTGTTTAATCAGTACAGTTGTCTTTCAAAAATACACTACAAAGACACTACAACACGTTACATCACTTCCGAATTTTTATTCTGTCCTACGAGAATTTTCGGAACGTTAATAAACTCTTAATATTTGATATGAGATTAGCATACAAAAAAAAAAACAAAAAAAGGACCATCATTGTTTTCAGTTAAGTCTTTCATAATATGCTAGTATGTAATGTATACTAGCACACTATGACATTCATTTGCAGGGAGAAGATTGTTTTTGTTTTTTTGTTGTGGTTTACTACCACTTTAAATTGTCCCTTTTAGAACAGAATGTTAAAATGAATGCTTGTGGTTCACCAGGAGCATTTTTTTTTTTTTTTTTGCATCAGAGCATCTTTTGTGGTGGGCACTAGGGATGAGCTTCGTATTCAAGTCGAACTCACATTCAACTCAAACATCGTATGTTTGATCGTTCGTCGAATTACGAACGTTTTTGGCCGTTGATGATTGGCCAAGCATGCACTATGACCCTCATGCTTGGCCAATCACAGAATGCAAAAAACGGAGACCCATAATTGGCCAAAGCCCCACACTACATAATGCTGCCTGGAGGTCGGCCTTGTGTAGTGTAGTGGTGGTTTACAGAGAGAGAGAGTGTCATTTTTTGGAGTTAGATAGAGCAGGCAGGCAGGCAGGCTAGTCAGTAATGACGCGTACACATGATCACCTTTCGGCATGAAAAAAAATGTCATTTTTCAGCATGTCCAAAAAACGACGTTGTTGCCCACACACCATCGTTTTTGAAAAATTATGAACAAAGCGCAGTGACGTACAACACGTACGACGGCACTCTAAAGGGGAAGTTCTATTCGCCTTTGGGCTGCTTTTAGCTGATTCATTGTTAGTAAAAGACGATTTGCGCTTTTTTGTCTGTTACAGCGTGATGAATGTGCTTACTCCATTATGAATGGTAGTTTTACCAGAACGAGCGCTCCCTTCTCATAACTTGCTTAAACTTGGTTTAAAAGTCGTTTTAGCCCACACGTGATAATTTTTTACAACACAAAAAAACGACATTTTCAAAAACGACATAAAAAATTGAAGCATGTGAAGCCCACACACGATCATTTTAATTTTTTTTTTAAAAATATCATTTTATTTCATCATAAAAAACGACTGTGTGTACACGGCATTAGAGTTACAGTGTGTAGAGGATATATATGCATCCCAGGTGTTGTATATACAGTATATTTATACACTGTATTGAGTTTAGCTAGATCCGCTCTTCCTAATTTACTGACAGGCAGGCAGGTGATTGTGCTAGCTGCAGTATTTTCACATGGTGTACTGTCTGTGTCCTCTGTACAGTGTGCACCTAAAGCTACATCAATAGATTTGCTGGTGTTTCTAATATTAATTCCTAAAGGCAGTAGAGGTTCACGATTCTGGGAAAAATGAGAATCACAATTCTTCTGCTCAGAATGAAGATCACGATTCTCTCACGATTCTCAAAAAAATGCATGGTGCTTTGTTAGCATGCATTTTTTCAAAAAATGGCGTATCTGGCGGCGTAGCATATCGTATCGCATTTACACTACGCCTACGCAAATTACTGGAGCAAGTGCCGTATTTTCAAAGCACTTGCTCCGTAATTTTCAGGGGCGTAGCGTAAATGTGGCATCGTAAGGCCGCGTAATTCAAATAGTGAAGGAGGAGGCGTGCTGTATTTAAATTAAGCACGCCCCCGCGTCAAACGAAGTGCGAATGCGCCGGCCGGGGAAAAAGCCCAGTGCGCATGCTCCAGCTCACATCGGAAAGCGTTGTTAAAACAGACGTCAAAACGGCGTGATCGTCACTTACGCAATTCCCTATTCGCGAACGACTTAGTAAAACGATGTAACCGACGGTAAAAGACAACACTGACCCGACGCCATACTTAACATGGCAACGGCGAAACTTCGGAAACATACCCCTCATATAGCAAGGGTAACCTTATGCGTACGGAAACGACGTAAACGGCGACGGGGCGGCGTAAAAACTTTCGGGAATCGGCGTAATAGGCTAATTTGCATAGGCAAATGAGAAAACAACGTAAAGGCCACCTAGCGCCCGGCGTTGTCATTACATCTAAGATCCGACGGTGTAATTGCTTTACACCTGTCAGATCTTTAGTGTATCTATGCGTAAAAGATTCTAAGAATCACTCGCATAGATACCCATTGAAAAAAACTGAGATACATCGTCGTATCTCAGCTGAGAATCTGGCCCCATGTGGGTAAATATAAAAAATCACAAAAATAAAAATGCATGCTAACAAAAGCACCATGCATTTTGATGCAGCGGCATTAAAAAATAAAATAAAAAAGGCCCATGCAGTTTGGTGCTATTGAGGGGTGGCAGGCAGTTAATTATCAAATTAATAGGCTGTTCTGCAGCAAGAACAATACTGAATTGTGAATTGTGAACTTAAACCTTTAAAACACAGTCAGGAGGCCGAGGGGCACCAAAAAAAAACAAATTTTCAAAAAATCATGGGACAGAAAGTGAGGTGCAATCTTCTGAACAGATGCGCACAGACAGCAAAACAAATGTTACAGGCATGATAACCCCTCTCTATGTTTTCCAAAAAGCTTTTTTGGCTGGAGCTACACTTTAAAAAAGTACCAGTTCAAAATTACAAACAGATTATACTTAACAACAAACCTACAGTCCCTGGGCCAGATTCTCGTAGATGCGCGCATATTTATGCAGGCGTAGAGCATCTCAGATGCACTACGCCGACGTAACGCAGAGAGGCAAGTACCGTATTCTCGGACCAAATGCGTTCCAAGATGCGTCGGCGTAAGCCGGCGTAACTCCAAAGTAGGAGGGAAGTGGGCGTGATGCATTCTAATGAAGCGTGACCCCATGCAAATGAACGCTGGGACGAACGGAGCATGACGTGGATGACCCGCGCCGTGATGTGGATGACCTGCGCCGTGAGGTGGATGCCCTCCCTACGATTTGCTGGCCCATCGTATAAATAATGCGCCCACACATGCGCCCGTGCAGCGCAAAAGTCTCCAATTTTTTGGCTTGGTCTGGGAACACTTTTGCAGGACCATGTCTGCTATTGGAAAGGAGAGGAGGAAGAAGAATTTCTCACCAGAGGAGAGGGCCATCGTGATTGCGGCCATGGAGAAATACGATTCGCGGCTCCATGATGAAGACAGTGCTCGAACCAGCAAGTCACGTAGGGATGAGATCCTTATGAAGATAGCTTGTCAGGTTAATGCCCTATCACATGAGGTCCGGACACCCCAGGACATTCAGAAAAAAATGAATGACCTGCGGCGTCTTGTGAAGGGCAAGCTGGCTGCGATTGCTCGGCATGCCAGGGGCACTGGAGGGGGCCCACCCTGTAATATCCGCCTTACTGAGGAGGAGAAGATGGTCGCCCGCTGCCTGCAGAGGGAACAGGTGGAGTGAGTCGGGGGCTACGACTCTGTTGAGCCAGCCCTGAGGACAGGTAAGTGTGTTTTATATACTATCTGTTGTGTAGCATGTGTGGGGGTGGAAGGGAACATGTGCCAAGTGTGTGGGTCCACCAACACCGAAGTTATCCCCACGGCTGTGTGAATGACGTGTGAATGGACAGCGACACCATTGGGGCCTTGACGCGGCGTTGCTGCTCCCAAGTCCTGCATGCTGGACTTGGGCTAATCCAATGTTATGTGGATGTGGTGTGTGTGATCTAGGGACCACAGTGGTGTACATGCGTGCATTGTCTGTGTGCCATGATGAATGTGTGTGTTTAACGGTTAAAGTTTCTTAACATGAGGCACCTCCTGACTGCTCTTCCATCAGCAGACTGGGTCTCTTCTGGCAGGGGGGGGCTGTCTGGTTGGGGGGTCATCACGTAGGGCAATCTGCAGGCCCTTTCTCATGGCAAAGTTGTGCAGAATGCAACATGCACCGATGATCTGACACACAAAGTTTGGGGAATACAACAGGGCACCCGCGGACCTATCTAGGCATCGGAAACGGGACTTCAGGAGGCCAAATGTTCGCTCCACCACTGCACGGGTACGTGTGTGTGCATAATTGTATCTTCTCTCTCCTCTGGTTTGGGGGTCCCGGAAAGGAGTCATTAGATGGGGTCCAAGTGCATATGCCGCATCACCTGGAAGGGAAAAGACAGGAGGATGTTAGCCATGCATGTGCCCCTTGTGATGTCTGCATCATGGGATGGGACAGTGATGCCTGACTCCCATGTCACTCACTAACCAACCAGCTGTCCCCATACACGTTCTGTTCGAATTCCGTTGGGATGGTACTTTGACGGTATATGTAGCTGTCATGGCTGGATCAGGGGGGGTTTGGCACGGACGTGCCATATGAGGTATTTGGCATCAGCTATCACCTGTACGTTGATGGAATGCCAATGCTTCCAATTGCGATATATATGCTCTGTGGCACGGGGGGCCTGTAGTGCCACATGTGTGCAATCAATGGCCCCGACGGTGCGTGGGAAACCGTCAATTCTGTAGAAATCTGTCATTGCCTTCTGCCGCAGATGCTCGGTGGTGGGTCTGATGATGTGGTGGGATATGCGCCTGAGGATTGCAGGGACAACCTGGTGCAGACATCTGTTCATGCTGGTTTGTGACATCCCAGCCACCACTCCACTTGTACGCTGGAATGATCCACTGGCCAGGAAATCGAGTGTTGCCAGTACCTTGTCCAGTGGCTGCAGTGCATGTGAGCGGTGTGTCTGGCTGGTGATGTCCTCCTGCAGGGCTGTGGTTATTTCCAGGATGGCAGCAGGGCTGAATCTGAAGATGCGATACACCTCCTCATGGGACCACAGGCATTATGCCTAGAAAAACACCCATTCGTGCATAAAGAAATAAAAGAGACCAACCACCATCATCCTTGAAAATATTTATTTAACAATGCTACATATAAACTGTTTGGAAGATAACTTGGCCACGGCCTGATTCATTGGTTTAATAATTAATACAGATAATATTCCATAACCGTAAAACATAACTGTATATCACTTAGTCAATGAATTCACCATAACCAACCCCAGCTCAACCACTTGAGACTCGAGCTGATTCTTCACCAAATCCTCAATTCTCCCCTCAAGCAAATTGCCTGAGTGAGTTACAACATGAATCGGCCGCGACGGGGAAGAACAAAGGGGGGGGGGTGGGGCGGGAAGCTCCTCCAGCTGTTGTTTTCCTGGTCTCCAGCCCCAGCCCATAGCGCAATGGGCCTTTAAATAGGCCTGGGCCGGCGACCAGAACATTCCAGCTTGTCACCTGACTCCTATCAGCCAATCGCTGCGCAAAGCTGTCCTAACTCCAGAACCCTCTCCACCAGCTGTTTCTCATTAACCCACCCGGCCTGCTGTTAACCCTGTAAGTTTTAACCAGCTGCCTGAACTCTAGTTAACCCCCTGCCCTTACTGTGACCTAATTAAACCCTTATCTGACTGCTCCTGCCGTGGACCCATGAGGAAAGGAGAGCCTAAATGGCTACTCACTTTCCCTTCCCATGGGACCACAGGCATTATGCCTAGAAAAACACCCATTCGTGCATAAAGAAATAAAAGAGACCAACCACCATCATCCTTGAAAATATTTATTTAACAATGCTACATATAAACTGTTTGGAAGATAACTTGGCCACGGCCTGATTCATTGGTTTAATAATTAATACAGATAATATTCCATAACCGTAAAACATAACTGTATATCACTTAGTCAATTAATTCACCATAACCAACCCCAGCTCAGCCACTTGAGACTCGAGCTGATTCTTCACCAAATCCTCAATTCTCCCAAACGACAGGAGGAGGGGCCATGGCCACCCTGCTGTCCACACCACCCCAAACCGCGGCCGCCTCTATGCACGATTGGAGGCCTAAATTGAAGATATCCAGGCCTATATCCGACAGATGGACCCCATCCATCCAATAAAGGCCCGGACAACCGCCCTCCAAATCCCGATGTCTAAATGAAAATCCCCGCTCGGGAGATAAAAATGTTTCCATTGCTCTATTAATCCGTTTACGGACCTTCTCAAATGGTTTGCAAACGAAAGATTCCAACCAGCGCAGGCGCGGAATAACCTCAGAAAAAACCAGGACTGTATTTGGAGAAACCAACCTTAAAAAATTAAAAGAATCCTTCATCCTGTTTACCAACTCGTATGTTTTTACTTTACCAATATCGTTACCTGCTAGATGTATCAGCATTATGTCTGGCGGAGGAAAAAATGTATACAACTTGCCCAACTCGAAAATTAAATCATCCCACATCATTCCTCTGCGACCGTGCCAGTATACTTTGAACGCTGAAGGATTCAGACCCAGATTCTCCGAATAGCTCCTATTCGTGGCTCTCCTCTGTGCCCAAAAAACAAATGAGTGACCTAAAATCCAAACTGAACGATGGTGACCTGAAATAAATTAAACTTTTAATAAGGGCGAATATACAGTTTAAAAGCACTCGACTTCCATCTACCAATCCTTTTAATTATACTTTCCTCCAAACCTATCCTAGCGGCCTCTGTGGCTGCTCCGATACGAAAAGAATGTGATGTTATCTTCACATGACCTAGGTGAATATGCATCATACATTTCTTTAATACTGCTGAAAATTGGTAACTGGATGCTGGAGAGCCATCCATGTGTAAAAATAATAAACCAGGAAACGGTGGGCGTATACGCAGGTACTCCTGCATATTTGCTAGTGGGCAAATATGCCCAACACTGTATTCTTTTAGCGATACCCATGCCCCTCTTCCTAAGGCATCTGTCTTGCTAAACCTTATAAACAATTTTAAACTGTTCTCTAGTAAGGTTACCTCGGACAATAGGATTCCCGAAGCACTCTTACCGGAGGTGGGAAGCAACTCCGAGATCCTGAATGCACCAAAAAATGCAGTGACAAACATTGATTTAAACAGGATGGCTTCATATGCTGAGGAACATATTATAGAGGTAGCCTCGCAGATCTGGGACAGGATAGCTGGTGTGACTGGTGACCTGGTATCCTTCCTAAATGAGCTTCTCCTGTAACCCTTTAATACCTGCCTCACCGCAAAGAAACTATGACAGGGAGGCAAGTTGTAAAGGCGCAGAAAAAATGATACCCCGGACAGAGTTTTGCTGACATGGGACCAGGAATACTGCCTCTGTATTAGAGATTTGAGAAACAACATTACCAGATCCTCTGAATAATTTGACACGGATGTCTCCAATGAAACTAAAAAGGCCGACCATAACAACCAGGATGAAGTGTAATTCTTCCAGGTAGAGACCGCCACTGAATTACGTATATTACGGGCAATCAGATCAGATCCCATAGATGGGAGGGACACACCATCCCTACTGGGTCTGCCCCCGGGAGAAAACCGAAAAACTGGTCCATCTGCAGACGAGAAAGAGCGTCAGCAATTACATTCGTCTTACCAGGTATATATCTCGCTTTCAGCCAGATGTTCTTTTTTAAACATAGAAAAACCAGATGACGTAGGTATGAAACAACTGCGGGAGACTTTGATGACAGTGTGTTCACAGCAAAAGCTACACCCTTATTGTCAGTACTTAAAAGCAACCTTTTGTTGGCAAACTGCTGGCCCCAAATTTCTAAGGATACAATTACGGGGAAGAGCTCTAAAAGGACTATGTTTTTGCAGAAACCACTGGTGATCCACCTAACGGGCCAGGTATCCATACACCAATGGTTCCCCCAAACAGCTCCAAAGCCAACTGAACCTGCTGCGTCGATTTCCAGCTGAAAATCCTCGTCTAGTACAAAATCCTGCTGCCACATGGTTCTACCGTTAAAGCAATCCAGGAATTGTAGCCAAACCAGGAGATCCTTCTTGATGTCAGCTGTTAACCTGACATGAGCTGATGGATTCTTAAGACCGGATATTGCTGTGTATAGACTCCTGGAGAAAACCCTGCCCATAGGTAGAACTCTTGATGCAAAGGCCAGTTGTCCCAGAAGGGACTGCATTTCCCTCAGTGTCACCTTACGCTTCCTGTAGAGCGATTTAAGGGTTTGGGATAAATTATAAATTTTGTCGTCCGGTAATCTGAACTCCATTGCGACCGAATCTATTGTTATACCCAGAAACTCAATGCAAGTTACCGGAGGGACAGTCTTCTCGTCCGCCAAGGAATACCAAAATGTTTGCATACCATTTGGAAAGAATATAATAGGTGAGAGCATTCAGTTGAACCTCCGGGCCCGAAAAACAGAAAATCATCCAAATAATAGATCAACTGTCCGGAACCAGCTACCATGCTCACTACCCACTCCAAAAATGTTGCAAAAGCTTCAAAATAAAAACACGAGATTGAGCAACCCATGGGCAGCGCTTTGTCAAAGTAAAACTTGTCCTCAAAACAAATGCCTAGTGAATTAAAACTATTAGGGTTCAAGGGGAGTAACCGAAAAGCAGATTGGATGTCAGCCTTAGCCATCAATGCATCCTTACCTAAGAGGCGTAGCTTGTCAATCGCTGTGTCAAAAGACGCGTATGAGACCGAGACCACACTGGTGTCGATCTGATCATTCAACGAGTGACCAAAAGGAAAAGATAAATGATGGATCAAACGAAACTGAAATGGCTCTTTTTTGGGGACTAGGCCTAGCAGGGAGATCCTGAAGTTCGCAAAGGGGGGGTGGTCAAAAGGACCCTCCATCCTCCCAGCCTTTACCTCCTTTAGAAGTTTTGCTTTCACTAAACTGGGTGCTTCTCTCACAGATTTTAAATTTCCAACAATATGGCAACCCTTACCCTCAAAACTTGGTACTTGGAAACCTTCAGAGAAACCATTAATTATTAGGGAAGCCATCTGCTGGTTTGGATACAGCCGCAACCAGGGGGACATGTTTAGTAATATCACCGGGGTAGCCGCTTTTGGGAAAACCTTCCTTTGCGTGAACCTGTTGCTTACGAAAACACTTTGAGACTGGATGACTCCCAGAACAGTAAGCGCATTCGTGCTTGTACTTACATGTATTCGCCCCTTTACACTGAGTATCGTTGAACGCAAAGCACAAACCTTTCTTATAGGCATTACTAGTAGGTGTTTGTTGTGCAGAAGCTGAATTCAGACGTACCAGGGGCTGCTTCTGGGGCAGAAATAGATTTAGCCATAGCCCCACGTCTTTAGACCCCCATTGTAGCGATGGCTGCACTGCCAATTTTTGCCTAAAAGCTTCATCATAACTCAACCATGAAAACCCACTGAAACTTCTGTAGGCCTCCAAAATTATATCCACATGCTGAAACAAAAAGGGGCTTTTATCTGGGAATTTCTCACAAAGCACACTGGCGTAAATGACAAACGCCTGTAACCAACCATAAAATGATTTAATAGCTGGCTTGCGTTCGTCCTGTTTCTCCTCTCTCCTATCATACCTAGAAATTTCTTTGGAAGGAGGGAGAATAGTGGACAAATCAACATATTCATTGCTCCATATTCTCTCTTTTATGGATAATGGCAAATGAAAACCTAAAGGTGACAAAATACATGGCATGTATTCCTTGGATACCTTGTCAGTCTGGCTAACATTGTTAACAATTAATGTGCTCCGTGGCACAGACCCTGAGTCACCTGACCAGACCCTTGCCTCATTGCTCACTGTACCCAAATCTGTGGAGGGGGTAGCCTGCATTTTCATTACTGATACTAATTTTTCAACAGCTGCAGATAATATCAATAATTGTGTTGCCGTTTGGCACTCACCCTCCTTGCCCTGAGCAGGTTGCGCTCCAGGGAATGCTGCAGGAACCTCGCATCGCACAGGAATGCTGCTTGTTTGCTGCATGTTCTGCTGTGTAGGTGGGCCAGCAGTCTTGCGGCTCCCCTTGCTGCCTTTCCGGGTAGTCTGCTTGTTCTCAGGAATGCTGCGTTGTGGAGAGGGTGCTTTTGCTGAGCGGGCTGCCGGCCTGCTGTTCTGACTTCGACCACCAGGTGGCGCTGCCCCGCCAGCACCTTGCTTCCTGAAAAACAAAAGGGGAGAATCTCGGCCACCATCACTGCTTCTGCTGGGAGGCGGGGACGCGCTCCTCCTCTGTGAACGCCTCCTCTTGCTTGTCCTCTGCCCGACGCCGTCCTCTTCCTCCGTGACATCCTGGGCCGTCATCTCCGGGGGTGCGACTGCTGGGACATCCGCCTCTGGGAACAGGAATGGCTGCGCGCTGCTTACCCGCGGATCGCTCGGTCCTGCTGCGGAAGATGTGTCCATACTGCTGGCGCCGGCTGTCTCCTCGATAGGTAGGGTTAAGCACTGCTGGATCCATTCCATGCCGCCCGATCCCTCTGCTCTCCTTAATAGCTGTTGAATCAGGGATTCCATCATACAAACCGTCCGGGAAGCTCCTCCAGCTGTTGTTTTCCTGGTCTCCGGCCCCAGCCCATAGCGCAATGGGCCTTTAAATAGGCCTGGGCCGGCGACCAGAACATTCCAGCTTGTCACCTGACTCCTATCAGCCAATCGCTGCGCAAAGCTGTCCTAACTCCAGAAACCTCTCCACCAGCTGTTTCTCATTAACTCACCCGGCCTGCTGTTAACCCTGTAGGTTTTAACCAGCTGCCTGAACTCTAGTTAACCCCCTGCCCTTACTGTGACCTAATTAAACCCTTATCTGACTGCTCCTGCCGTGGACCCATGAGGAAAGGAGAGCCTAAATGGCTACTCACTTTCCCTTCCCATTAACCATGCCAAAGAGGCTCATGCGCGTTCGGTATATCCTCTCACGTGCCCTCCTCCTCCTTCTATGCCCCTCTGCATACAATAGTAGTGCTAAGACCATGGCTGCCCCTGGCATGTTGGCATACAAATGTGTTGTCCAGTAAGTGTGATTGCTCAGCTCGTCCGGTATGGTGCTGCTGTAGTTGCTCTCCAGCTGACTTGCACACGTCTGGGGCAAAGTTACCTCTACTTTTATGAGGGGTACGTTTAGACCAGGCTTTCGTGCTACGCGCACCACGCGTAGCCTACGCCGAACGCGCGGCGTAGTTTCGGGAATCGGCGCATCTCCCTTATTTGCATATTTGCATGATAATTCAATGGGTTGGCACGATGCGCACTGCGTAACTATGCGCCCACGCCGCGCCAGCTTAAAAGATTTACGCCGCTCAGGAAAAGCCGATTTATAGGCTTATATGGTTCTGTGTTTACGACGCATCGATACGACGGCGCACATTTACAATTACGCCGCGCATATCCATTTACGCCGGCGTAACGTCTCTGAGAATCTGGCCCCCTGTCTTGTTTGCACCGCCTGTATACTGCTGTTCAAAGTATATAGGGCCAAAAGGGGCTGGTAATGACCCGGGAGGAGGGGGGCGGGGAAACCCATGCTATTTTTCTCAATGATTTTCATCCATATTGCCAACATTACATTAAAGCCGCAAGCAGTTTTAAATGACTTGTTTCTTATAGTAACACCCAGCGGGTACGATATTTAAAGGATTTTTTCAAAATTTTTTTCACTTTAAGCATCCTTAAAATCACTGCTCCAGAAAAAAATGACTGTTTTTAAAACTTTTTTTTCCATTGATACAGGTTCCCTGGGGCAAGACCCGGTTCTCAAACCCGTTTTATGACAATAACTTGCATATTAGCCTTTAAAATTAGCACTTTTGAATTTGAATGTTCGAGTCCCATAGACTTCAATGGGGTTGTAAAAAGTTTGCGAGAACGTTCAGTCCATTCGAAGGTTCTGGTGTGAACCGAACGGGGGGTGTTCGGCTCATCCCTAGGGGGCACTAGGAAAATCAAGTATTTACTGCCTTCTTTTAGAGCAGGGGTGGCAAACACATGGCCTGCAGGCCAAATCCGGCCCGCCAGGCCTTGTCATGTGGCCCGCACAGCAACCTGTTTACTGAGGTATCCCAGTCAACGAGAGAAACATCCCCCCTCAGTCCCGAGAGTGGGGCGGGATTTAGCGCATGCACGGCCAGTCAGTCACCACGAGAAGGAGCATTTTCCCCCTCCACACTGTCTATGCCTCCATCCCGCCTCCGTCTCCACCCCTCATCTGGCAATGCCTCTCTCCGTCTCCGCCTCTCTTTGCCTCGACCGCCACCTCTGCCCTGTCTCTACCTCTAGCCTTAGCTTTGTCCCATCTCACATGCCTCGCTGTCTCCGCCTACACTGCAGCTCTCTCTCCACTTCCTCCACGCCTCCGCTCTCTCGCCTCCAAGTCAGTCCTTTTTTGCATATGCTGACCTCTGACAAGCATAGTGGTAGAGATTGTTCAGCTCTGTTTTTTTCCCCCCTTCCAGCGGGCTGTGTCTTGAGGCTTTTTAAGCACTGTGATGAAGTGTGCTGCTATTTTGAAGTGATGGTAAAAAACATATGTCAAAACCCAAGTACTGTTACTAAACACAGAGATCTGCCCACAGAGGGATGGTACCATCTATAGCCCAAGACAAAGGGAGGGCGCTGCCTATACATGGAGGTACCAGAGCTGGGCCAGGTAGGAAGGTAGGACAGAGTACATGTGATGTGAGGAAACTTTGGGCGCAATCCTAACCCCTGCACTGTGTACGTAGCGCAATCCTGACCCCTCCACTCTGTACGTAGCGCAATCCTGACCCCTCCACTGTGTATGTAGTGCAATCCTGACCCCTACACTGTGTACTTATCGCAATCCTGACCCCTGCACTGCGACATAACGCAATCCTGACCCCTGCACTCTGTATGTAGCGCAATCCTGACCCATGCACTCTGTACGTATCGCAATCCTGACCCATGCACTCTGTACGTAGCGCAATGGTGACACATGCACTATGTACGTAGCGCAGTCTTGACTTTTGAATATCTGCTTGCTGTTGTTCTTCCTAGGCTTCTGTTTTCAAGGCTAGTTATTACTTAAATTATTATTAAAACCAGTAGTAATTGAATGCAGAGGCAATTATTTATGATAATAAAGAGTAGATGCACAGACCTATAGATACAACCGGCTCTTTGAGGGCAACCATACTGCTGATGCGGCCCCCGATGAATTTGAGTTTGCCACCCCTGTTTTTGTGAGAAAAAAAAATGTAAATAAAAATAAAATGGTAAACCTACTGTATCGCATATGTTACACCAAGCTTATACAATTTTCGTGCAATTAAAACTGCAATTGAATTAAATAGCATCAAAGAAAAATTGAAAGCTTTTCTAAGCCATTGATTTAAGCAAGTTGCCAAAGGGAACAATTTGCAGTACACTACACTTTAGCTTTATTTGCATGAGATAAATATTCATTCAAAAAGAAAAACAAATATTAATTTGTCAGGCATTTTGATAGTTACCTGACAAAAAAGACAGAAAAAAACATTTATCTGTAGTATTCAATAAAGCAAGTGGCTTCAAGATATTCTGTAGGCTCAGGTTATTTACTAATTCGGGAGCAAGATTTCAGAGACATTTAGCCTTATTGATGCTAAGGCTTATCGGATTAAATTACATTACCACGGTTGCAGGCGAGTGTCTATGTTTAGTGAATGACAAACGGCATTCCAGGCACAGAAAGTGGTTTGTGACAAATGTATTGTGAAGGCCACCTCTGACTGCCAGAGCATAACAAATAAAAGAAATTAGAACTGCATACACAATTGTACAAAGAAAGCAAACAACAATTTATTTATTTTATAACTCAATTTATGTTGAAAAATGGGTTATTGCTTGAAAGCCCTAGCTTCATGAGATATATAAGACAAAATTTCTTAAAAAAAAAAAAAAAAAAATGAAATATGCCATATCTAAATGCTGACCTCCATGGGAAAATTGTAATCGGTAAATGCAATTATATATTACTCTTATTATATTATACCCTATAGGTATTTAGCTGCTTGACTGTATTTAGGATTAAAAAAGTACATTCATACAGGAAGTTACAATTCAACATTTTCGCCTTGGTGCATTTATTATTAGGCAGTGTAAGTTACTGTAATGCTGCGTACACACAATCATTTTTCAGCTTGTAAAAAAATACGATTTTCAGCCTCTAGAAAACGTTTTTTTCCAACTTCATCATTAAAAAAACGACGTTGCCCACACACAATCGTTAAAACAAAAATGCTCTAGCAAAGCGTGGTGACGTACAACACGTACAACGGCACTATAAAGGGGAAGTTCCATCTGGATGGTGCTACCCTTTGGGCTGCTTTAGCTGATTTTGTGTTAGTAAAAGACGATTCGCGCTTTTCTGTCTGTTTGTAACGGCTACGCCGTCACCATGAATAGGAGATGAAATGGTAATTATTTATTCTGGAGGATACTCAGATTAAACCACCTGGTTGCTCTATGATGTTAAACAGAGCTCATGGGTTATTTCATCACAACCTCCTGCGGTATATCTCCTATTGATGGTGTGGTGCATCTACCATAGGTTATTTGAGAATCCTCGTAATACGTCTCAGTCTCTACAAATATATGGTATCAGACAATCAAGAATATATCATAGTATGCAATCCAGGATGAACAGTATTCTGAGTATACAGGCTTGATACAGTAAGCTGTGGGTACTTGCGGTTTAGATGTGACCAGGTGTGCAGTTCCTTCGTGGAAAGTGATTATAGGATGCCTCTATGGTTCTGTAGATTGCCAGCTCTGTGGCCAAGCAGCAAGTCATAGATAGTAGCAGGGTCCGTGGTGTAGAACTTGGTGCTGTGAGCCTGGTGATCTCCTTAACAAGGTGAGGAACTGTGGGACTCTGGAGGAGGTCTTGGGTCTCAGATGGCGGCGAGCGTCAACTTTAATAACCAGACACCGAGCCGCCATCAGAGGAGGTTTAAATAGCCAGCCTGTCGCGGGACACACGCTGGGCGCGCTTCCGCGTTCCAGCGTGGAGCGCAGGATTCGACGGCACGTCGGAAATGACGGAATCAGGATGCTGGACGGGACGCAGGATTCGACGGCACGTCGAAAGTGTCGATAACAGGGTGCTGAATGGAGCGCAGCTGTCTAAGGATGATACAGCTGCGCTCGTTCTGTACAAAGTAACGCCAATGGTGTTACATACTCCCCTCCTCAAGGGGGTCCCAAATATACACCCAGAAGGTGATGGTCGATCAGGGTATCTGCGGTGGAATTGATTGACGAGCCGGGGAGCATGAACGTCGGAGGAATCTACCCAGGAGTCATCAAGATGGCTATAACCCTTCCAACGGATTAAATATTGCAGGGAAGATCCATGCCTCCTGGAATCTAGAATTTTCTGTACCTCATATTCAGTCTCACCGAGAACCTCAACAGGAGAAGGGGGTTGAGGGTCTCTGTTAGGGAACGGATTAGGAGTGAAAGGCTTAATAAGTGAGACATGGAAAGAAGGATGTATCTTCCAATCCGGAGGTAGAAGTAGTTTAACGGTATTGTTGTTGATGATATGTGAAATGGAGAATGGACCAGTGAATTGGCGACCGAGTTTTCTTGAAGGGATATTAAGACGTAGATTTCGAGTGGAGAGCCAAACCAAATCTCCAACTTTGTATTTAGGAGGTGGAGTTCTGCGGGAGTCATAATACTTCTTTTGTCTTTGTTGCGCTGTAGTAAGATTAGAATGGAGTATTCGTAGGGTCCTCTTCAAGGTGGAGAGGTAATGTTCTACAGCGGGAACATTGTTAGGGAGAACGGAGACTGGAGCAGATTTGGGATGGAACCCATAGTTTGCATAAAAAGGAGAGAATCCGGAGGAAGAACTGGAAGCGTTATTATACGCAAATTCGGCATGAGGAAGAAACTGAAGCCAGTCGTCCTGTAGATGGGTGCAATAACAGCGTAAATACTGTTCCAGTGTTTGGTTTACTCGTTCTGTTTGTCCGTTTGTTTGCGGATGATAAGCAGTGGACATTCGATGATCAATTTGCAAGGCCTGGCAAAGGGCTCACCAGAATTTAGAAATGAATTGAGTGCCTCTGTCCAAGATAATCTGGGAGGGCAACCCATGTAGCTTAAGTACATTCTGAAGGAAGGCTTGTGCAGTCTCTAGAGCAGTTGGTAGATTTTTTAATGGGATGAAGTGAGCCATCTTTGTTAATAAATCTACTGTAACTAGAATTGTGTTGGCACCTTGAGACCTGGGGAGATCGACAATAAAATCCATAGAGACCACGTCCCAGGGTCTTTCAGGTATTGGGATTGAAGTAAGGAGTCCGTAAGGTGGCTTCCTGGAATGTTTGTTGGAGGCACATATCACGCAGGAATTAACATAATCACTGACTGTCTGTGAAAGCTTGGGCCACCAGTAATTTCTTTTAATTAAATGAATGGTTTTACTTATTCCTGGATGACCTGCCAGAGGAGCATCATGAAGTTGTTTGAGAAGTAGAGGTTGTAAAGAGGCGGGCACGTAGATCTTATTGTTGTAGGTAAATAACCCGTTAGGTTCCTTTTTGAGACCCTGGGGCATTAGGGGTACCTCGCTAGGGAGAGATTGGATCAGCAAATCCAAGAAAGGAACAGATGCTCCAATGAATCGATCCGGTGGAATAATAAAAAAGGGGAGGTGTTTCAATTGTCTGGTTGTCATGCATACGTGACAACGAGTCAGCCTTGACATTTTCTGTACCAGGACGATAGGAGATGTTGAAGTCGAACCTATCAAAGAATAGACTCCACCTGACTTGGCGGGCAGAAAGGGTTTTACAGGCCCTCAAACGTTGCAAATTGCGATGATCGGTGAGGATGGTAATGGGGTGTTTAGATCCTTCCAAGAGATGTCTCCAATTACTTAGGGCATCCTTTATAGCAAGGAGTTCTTTTTCCCCAATGGGGTAATTCTTTTCGGCAGGTAATAATGTCCTAGAGTAAAAGGCTACCGGATGTAGAGGTTCAGATGATGAAGCTTGTTGGGAGAGTACAGCTCCCAAAGCAAAATGCGAGGCATCTACCTCTAAGGTGAAATGGTAAAGTGGGTTAGGAAGTTGTAAGATTGGTGCGGATGTGAAACTGAGCTTCAGAAGGTCAAAAGATTTCTGTGCCTGATCAGACCAGGAAAAAGGCGTCTTACTACTAGTGAGATTGTTTAATGGTTTCACGATCGTAGAGAAATCCTTAATGAATTTTCTGTAGTAGTTAGAGAATCCGAGAAAACGTTGTAGAGCCTTCCTGGAGTGGGGAACAGGCCAGGATAATATGCACTGTACCTTTGATGATTCCATCTGTATTCCGTTTGGGGTAATTAGATATCCCAGGAAAGAAATGCTGCGCTGACTGAAAACACACTTTTCAAGTTTGACATATAAAGAGTGTGTTCTCAATCTGGCCAAAACCCAGCGTACATGTTTGATGTGTTCTTCGGGAGAATCTGAATAGATTAAAATGTCATCCAAATAAATCACAACACAAACGTCGAGCAAATCTCGGAAAATGTCGTTGATGAAATATTGGAAGGTTGCAGGTGCGTTGCATAACCCAAAGGGCATTACGGTGTACTCGTAGAGGCCATAGCGTGTTTTAAAAGCTGTTTTCCACTCGTCACCAGATCAAATTCTTATGAGATTATAGGCAC
Organism: Rana kukunoris; assembly: GCA_029574335.1. Taxonomy (NCBI): domain Eukaryota; kingdom Metazoa; phylum Chordata; class Amphibia; order Anura; family Ranidae; genus Rana; species Rana kukunoris. The sequence goes on from CM056052.1 coordinate 355,677,628, forward strand.
CCCTCAGATCTAGTTTAGTGAAGATCTTTGAGGTCTGGAGTCGTTCGATGAGTTCTGGAATTAATGGTAGTGGATATCTGTTCTTTATAGTAATGCTATTGAGTGCACGGTAGTCGAAAATTGGTCGGAGTGAGCCGTCTTTATTTTTTACGAAGAACATGGCTGCACTCGCTGGAGAGGTTGAAGGTCTGATAAAACCTTTCTTGAGGTTTTCATCGATATAATCCTTGAGGTGTACAAGTTCAGGTTGGGATAATGGATAAATCCTAGCAGTAGGGATCGGTGCGTCAGCTATAAGATCTATGGGGCAATCATAGATCCTGTGTGGGGGGAGCAAGTTTGCCTTGGTTTTGCTAAAAACGTCGGCGAAATCATGTAGATGAGGTGGAAGATCAGGAGGGTAGACTTCTGTGAAGGAGATAGAACAATTAGGATAACAGTTCTCTTTACAGAAAGAGGATTGTAAGGATAAGGAACTAGTAGACCATTGGAAAGTAGGCTGATGAAGACGTAACCAAGGTAATCCGAGTATTATTGGAAATAGAGGTGATTGGATGACGTCAAAAATTAGGCTCTCAGTATGACCTGGAGCGCAAGTCACCCAAAGGGGTGAGGTTTGGAATGTAATTGGACCTGTGGGAGAACTGGAACCATCAATGAAAGTGAGTGACACAGGGGTTTGCTTAATTACACAAGGTATTTTATTAGATTCTACAATCTTAGAGTCAATAAAGTTCCCACAGGCTCCAGTGTCGACCATTGCTTCAATGGAGAACCTTTCTTGCTCCCACTGTAATGTAAGAAGAATAATAATGTAACGATTAGAAATTGTACCAGTGAAATTAAATTTGTTTCTGTGGTGATCTATACCTTCTGAATTCCTCTTAAGAAGGGGACAGGTGGATACAACGTGGTCAGGAGCAGAACAGTACATACAGAGGTTTTGGTCTCTGCGGCGTTGTTTCTCCGCTGTGCTTAAAGGACCTTTAATAGCACCAAGTTCCATCGGAAGCTCCTTGGGGGGAGATCTGGCTCTCCTGAAAGGTGAAGGAAAAAACGCATTGGCACGTTCAGCTCTTCTCTCTCGAATACGTCGATCTATGGTAATGGACAGTTGCATGAGATCCTCTAGGGATGGTGGAAGTTCTACACGTGCGATTTCGTCTTTCAAAGTTTCTGTCAGGCCTAGCCGAAATTGGTTCCTTAGTGCGATATCTGACCACTGGGTCTCTCGGCACCAACATTTGAATTCAGAAATGTAGTCCTCCACTGGTCTTTTCCCCTGTTTGAGATTTCTGATGGAATTTTCAGCAGTCAACTGTTTATTGGGATCCTCATAAAGGAGGGACATTTCTGCGAGAAAAGTGTCCAGGGCTCCAAGGAGATCCCCGTGTTCTTCTAGATAGGCGTCGGCCCAAATTCTCGGTTCACCCCTGAGGTATGAGATGAGGGTGAGAATTCTAATCCTATCAGTATAGTAAGTACGGGGACGTAGCTCAAACATCAAGCGACAAGAGCTGATGAATTGCCGGAAAAGTTTCCTATCGCCAGAGAAAGGTTCTGGAGTACAGACCTTGGGTTCTGGTCTCTCTCTAACCTGAGCAAGGTTCTGCTGGCGGAGAGCTTCATTTTCTAGGCGGAATTCAGTTAAAGAATTAGTTAGGGTATCTACCCTTTGAGTGAGTGCCAGTAGATGATTCGCTAAATCAGCGGGATCCATCTAATATATATATAGGGTCTGGTTATTCTGTAACGGCTACGCCGTCACCATGAATAGGAGATGAAATGGTAATTATTTATTCTGGAGGATACTCAGATTAAACCACCTGGTTGCTCTATGATGTTAAACAGAGCTCATGGGTTATTTCATCACAACCTCCTGCGGTATATCTCCTATTGATGGTGTGGTGCATCTACCATAGGTTATTTGAGAATCCTCGTAATACGTCTCAGTCTCTACAAATATATGGTATCAGACAATCAAGAATATATCATAGTATGCAATCCAGGATGAACAGTATTCTGAGTATACAGGCTTGATACAGTAAGCTGTGGGTACTTGCGGTTTAGATGTGACCAGGTGTGCAGTTCCTTCGTGGAAAGTGATTATAGGATGCCTCTATGGTTCTGTAGATTGCCAGCTCTGTGGCCAAGCAGCAAGTCATAGATAGTAGCAGGGTCCGTGGTGTAGAACTTGGTGCTGTGAGCCTGGTGATCTCCTTAACAAGGTGAGGAACTGTGGGACTCTGGAGGAGGTCTTGGGTCTCAGATGGCGGCGAGCGTCAACTTTAATAACCAGACACCGAGCCGCCATCAGAGGAGGTTTAAATAGCCAGCCTGTCGCGGGACACACGCTGGGCGCGCTTCCGCGTTCCAGCGTGGAGCGCAGGATTTGACGGCACGTCGGAAATGACGGAATCAGGATGCTGGACGGGACGCAGGATTCGACGGCACGTCGAAAGTGTCGATAACAGGGTGCTGAATGGAGCGCAGCTGTCTAAGGATGATACAGCTGCGCTCGTTCTGTACAAAGTAACGCCAATGGTGTTACACTGTTACAGCGTGATAAATGTGCTTACTCCATTACGAAGGGTAGTTTTACCAGAACGAGCGCTCCCGTCTCATAACAAAATTGGTGTAAATATGCGCTTAGAGTAAAAAATAAAAAGCTGCTATGCATCGTGTTCTGACAGAAAAAAACAATCGACAAATAATAAAGATCATCGTCTATGGTAAACAATTCTGACAGAGCAACAGATTAAGTGCTAGCTATGCACTCATCCCTTCTGTCTCGTGGTGCGTGTGTGCGTGCCCCTGATGACGTCAGATGTGACAAAACACGTAGAGCGTGCATGTGCAGCCACTGGAGGACCTCTCTTTCATACTCACTCAGTCGGTATGGGCTTTGTTTTCTGTATTCTTCAAAAAACCTGGTTGACCCTGCTTCTCTCTATCTCCATCTTCTGTCCATGTCCCTAATTCAGAAAAGGATTTTGCAGCCGTGGGGCAACTCTGCACATGCCCAATTTTCAGTGAATTTCTATCCTGAGCATTTCCTCCCTATGACGTCTGAGCAGTACATGAGTATAGAGGCACACATGTGGGTGTATACACAGTGGTAAATGACAGCCCACATCCTCCCTCCCTCCTCCTCCATGCCCACCAACCAGATAAACAAAATGGGGATGGGATATTAAATATACATTAAGGCTCGGTTCACACTTGATGCGGAATGGGCTCCCAGCAGAGGTCTGGTGCGTCCTCGTTCATTCTTTCAGGTCTGATTTCAGCCTGAATTTTGGGATGAATTTGGACCTAAAACAGACCAATTTGCGGACCAACGGAGTCGCATCGGAGATATGTGAACAGGCTCTTTAGAGAGCCGGTCACATTCTCCTGCAATTACAAATTGGATGCGAAGATCCCGCATCCTATTCGTAATAGTGTGAACCCGGCCTAATGGTAGCTTCACCTCGCTCTTATTCTAAGACACAGAAATCCATCTATACCACGTAATTCCCACAAAATAATAATGGTTTGATTTCAAATATATATTTGTGTACCAATTATCTTAACCAGTTTATTAATTTTATTTATTTATTTCTACTCTGTATCTGAAAGGCTGTTTTTTCTAAAGGTACTTAGATTTTATTTTAAATTAAAATAATTACAGTGTCATCATCCACATACAAAAATAGAAGGGACAATGTCAGTTATACAGTGTGTATTTAGAATCACTTTAACCACTTGCTTACTGGGCACATAAACCCCCTTCGTGCCCAGGCAAAATTTCAGCTTCCGGCACTGCGTCGCTTTAACTGACATTTGCGCGGTCGTGCGACGTGGCTCCCAAACAAAATTGACGTCCTTTTTTTCCCCACAAATAGAGCTTTATTTTGGTAGTATTTGATCACCTTTGCAGTTTTTATTTTTTACGCTATAAACAAAAAAAGAGCGACAATTTAAAAAATATATATATATTTTTTATATATATTTTTTACTTGTTGCTATAATAAATATCCCAATTTTTTTTTTTTAAAAATAAAAATTTTCTCAGTTAAGGCTGATACATATTTTTCGACGTATTTTTGTAAAAAAAATCGCAATAAGTGACTGGTTTGCACAAAAGTTATAGCACCTACAAAATTGGGAACAGATTTTTTTTTTATTAGTAATGGCTGCGATCTGCAATTTTTATCGGGACTGCGATATTGCGGCGGACATATCGGACACTTTTGACACAATTTTGGGACCATTCACATTTATACAGCGATCAGTGCTATAAAAATGCACTAATTACTGTATAAATGTGACTGGCAGGGAAGGGGTTAACACTAGGGGGTGAGGAAGAGGTTAAATGTGTATCCTGGGTGTGTTCTAACTGTGTGGGGGGAGGGGGGCGACTGGGGGAGGTGACCGATGCTGTGTCCCTATGTACAAAGGACACAGATCAGTCTCCTCTCCTCTGACAGCACGTGGAGCTCGGTGTTTACACACCGAGCTCCACGTCCCTGCTGTCACCTGCTTGTGTTCCAGCCGATCGCATGTACCCGATGGAAACCGCGGCCGCCAGGTACACGCATTGGCTCTTCAGCGATGCGCCGGGACAGTGTTTACGTGCAGGTAATGCACTTTAAATGACGTCCAAAGATGTCCACTTGGCACTTGAGAGCCGCGCTGTGGACGTCTTTTGTCTATAGCGTGGATCTCAAGTGGTTAATAAAACTGATTCGGGCTGGTATTACTTGTATATCAAATTCATTAAAAATAGGACCACAGAGGTAAAATTGTATCTAATGACCAGTGATTATATATATATATATATATATATATATATATATATATATATATATATATATAAAAAAATAATACAAGTGCCAAACAAACTAAGAAGGAAAAGAAGATATATAAGTAACTGGCATATGCGTTATAATAGTATCTCATTAGGACTTTTACTTTGCTTACATTTCTGTTTGGTATCATAACTGTTCTCTCACGTAGGACACCAGCTCTGTTCACTGACAATACTACCTCTTCTAAGGCTCAGTTCACAGCAATGCGAATTGTATGCAGATTTTCCCTGCATCCAATTCGCACAATAGGAGATTGTGGTCGGCTCTATGGACCCGGTTCACATATCTCCGATGCAGCTGGGGAGCGGCTTGCACAGGAACACTGTGCGTCTTTGGCTCCATTTCAGGGCCGAATCCAGGCAGAAATTCATCCCTGAAACGAACAACAGGGACGCACCAGACCCCTGCTGCGAGACGCATCCGTCAGATTTGTTTAATTCACTTGCTGGATAGCTCAACTGTTAAACCAAAGTAATTAGAAAACAGATTTAATCCCTCAGGTGGTTGTTCTATTTGCAAGCCACTTTCCTTCAAACTTCAATCATAAGAAATGAGCTCAAAAACTGATCTGTATGGGTATTTTCTTACAATTGCAACTTAAAAAAATATTTTGTAAAGGAAATAGATTACCTGAGGATCAAACTTGCAGCCTCTGAATTATAAAACTAAGCTTTAGCCCTGGTTCACACTGGTGCGTTTTGACATGCGATTTGGCATGTCAAATCGCATGTCAAAACGGCGGATTTTGCCGCAAATTGCCGGCAATGGCACTGTCCTAATCGGCGCGACGCTGCATCTGCGGCATTGCACCGATTTCAAAAAGTAGTCTCTGTACTACTGTTTGCGATTTCAGCCTGCGATTTACATTGACATCTGTGCAGAAACCTGCACAGATGTCTCTGAAATCGCGGCTGAAATCGGGACTGCCGGGCGGGAGTGAAATCGTGCGAGTTCAGCTGAACTCGCACTGCTTCACTCCCGCAGCCCAGTGTGAACCAGGGCTTAGAGAGTTTAGTCGGTAGAAAATCCCTTGTAACATTTGTGTGAACAAAGCAATCAACCCACTCCACCACACCTGGCAAAATCACAATGTAGAAACAGCTAAATATGTTTTCATTGCAGTCCTTTTGTTTTTACAGATCTTCAGAAAAACTGTAGTAATCACACAACCAAGGATGAAATTTAAGGGCCATTAATTACAATTCAGTTCTGTGAATTGGCTATGCAGATATTGAATTATGGCAGTCACTATTCTACTTGTGACAATGCTGTATACTATTATTTCCATCAATAAAACGTGCTTTATTAATGGAGGATGGGTGTTTGAATTTAAGCTCCACATCCTCCATTAGACCCCTTTCTCACTGAGGCGGTTTTCAGGCATTTTAGCAATAGAAATAGCGCCTGCAAAGCACCTGAAAACCACCTCCTATTCATTTAAGTGTGACTTTTCACACTGGGGTGGTGCATTTGTAGGCCATTCGGAAAAAAAAAACGCCCTGCTCATTGAAATAAATGGCTAGCACTTCCAAAGCACCTGGAAATTCCTTTTAGAAGCGCAGCAACACAGGAGCTTTTAACCCCTATTGGGGGTCAAATGCACCCCTTTTGTGGCCAAAAAGCACCGCTAAAACGAGTAGTGCTTTAGCGCTAACGTACGGCAGCCCCAGTGTGAAAGGGCTCTTATGGATGCAAGTTATAGTACAGCTTCTATGAAGGGAGGTGGAAAGGGCGGCATTGTCTGTAAACAAATGTCTGAGACCGATCCTGTGCTCAAATTGTGACTGCTGGGTTAAAAGAGAGTGGGGGGGGGGGGGGCGACTTCAGATTTTAACCAAGAGGGCAGCCGACAGCACTAAGGACACTTCATATTGCATGTAAGTAACATCCCTTGCAGTGTTTTACGCTTTATTTAAATAAAGGTATGCCCTAAGACAATTTAAAACAATGTTTCTAGGGGAGAATAATATTAAGACTGGTGGATCAGCTGACAAGTCGGCATCACACCAATTTGAACAGTTTCATTGCCGATGTAATGGTCATGTGATTTGGACCTGTTGAATCTTGTTAAAAGTCTCATCAGTATGACCGGGGGCTAAAGGCCTGTTTCAATTTCAAACAAGCTTCAGTTTGTATGCTCAGTGTGCACAGCAAGGTTTTAGGCCCCCTTTACAGTCTGATTCACATTCGGATCGTGCTTAAGCCCTGGTTCACACCAGTGCAGCTTTGAGGTTGCGTTTCTTCAGTGTGATTTAAAAGTAGCAGATTAGTGAGATTTGCATCTTGCAACTTCATTTAACAGATGTCTTAGTAAGTCGCAATAAAATCAGAAAAAAGTATTGCAGGAACCTGTCAAATTCGCTGCAACATGAGCCATGACCATTTGAACAGTTCCATTGGCAGCAATGAAGTGTGACATGTCATGCGATTTGGAACAGTCAAATTGCATGACAAATCACACTGGTGTAAGGCCGGGTTCACACTAGTGTGGTGTGAATTTCAGCTCTCTTATCTCTGCAGATAGATAAGAGAAGTGTTCAGCAGATCCATTGCGTTTTAGCTGCGGATTTGGAGACATGGGAGAAGTTCCGAGTGAGAGGAGAGTGGGGGAGAAATGTATTGAGCTGAATGAGAGAATCAGCTGCGTACCCATAGAAGATAATGGGACTGAATTCGCACCTGAGCCACACCACAAGGCATACAATCCGCATACGTTTTTACTGCACTGCGCAGTGCGAATGCATCGCACATATGTGAACCAGCCTCATTGAAAACAATGTATTTAGAAATGTTCTGCGTATTAGATGCGGTTTAAGCCGCAACCAATTCGCATAGGTGTGAACCCGGCCTAAAAGAGGGCTTAGATAGCAATAGAAAGAAGGCGATTTATTGCCTCCTCAATGCTTTTTTTTTAACCCACTAATTACCATGCAACCACATGCATTGTGCATGGTTGTGAGGCGGTAGAAGTAGGGCCCCATTCACTTGAATGACAGGGGGTAATTCCTGCCATGACCACAAATGAAAGCATTATGGCCAAGGCAGGTGTACACCCCCAGCCGCTGCTTCACCAACAAAAGGGGGAGCAGTTGAGGGGGAAAAATGCAGCTCAACCACAGGGTTTTACCAATTCTAACCACAAGTGTTAACAACCCCTTACAAAGTTTTTTGTGGAGCTTTCAGCAAGCTTTGTTGAAACTTAAAAAAAAAAAAACATTTAGCTCCAGTTTGTAAATGTTAAAAGCAGATGTTAATGGGAGTGCTGACTGCCACGTTAAGGTGTATGTTTATCAAACATTGGTAATTTATCTAATTGCAGTTCTCAGAAAAAGATCTTCTCCTCTGGCACCCTGTTTATGAAGCGGTGGGTGAACATTTGTTCTCAGAATGAGATGAGAGGAGAAGTCTTTCCTCTGAGAACACCTGATCTCTGAGTAGAAGAGGGAGGGGCTTCCTGTGATCTCCTGAGAAACTTGTGTGATTACAGAGCAGCTGAGTTTTAAAAGTGAAACCAAAGTTAAAAAGGCTGTGTTATTACAGTACATGAAAATAATAAGCGTTTTTTTAACTTTTTTTACACACATTTTGGCGCATTCTTTAAATGTGTGGTGTGGCCTTTTTTAATTGCTAATTTTGGCATTATTTATGCATATTTTGGTGTTTTTTTTAATATGCCATATTTTTTTAACACACATCTGGCCGTAGGTTTTTGTGCATTTTGGTGCTTTTTTTAAACACACATTTTGGCCCTTTAGCATACATTTTGCCACAGGTTATTATAAGATGCATTTTGGTGTGGTTTGTAATGCACACTTTGGCACTTATTTTAGCATATAGTTTGACACCTTTTTTAACGTGCATTTTGATTTGCTTTTTATGCATATTTTGGCAAACCACACATTTGCTAGTCTCTTTTGGGATGCCATTAACAATTAATAACACCGCAAGCATATCATGCATTTTGCATGTGTTTCTGGAACGCACTCCAAAATGCAGGTAAAGAAATGAGTCAAAATACATGTTAAAAAAGCACCAAAATATACATTAAAAATTTGCTAAAATGCATTTTAAAAAACAAGCCAAAATGTTTGCTGAAAAAAAGCAGCAAAAAGTGTATCAAAAACAGTACCAAAATGCACATAACAAAGGCCCAAAAAGCCAAATTTTAATTTTTTGGGGGCATGGAGCATTGTGCATTTTTTCAATGCATTTTGCACATTTTGGCAAGTTGCTAGAGTATTTGTCAAATGACAAAATGTGTGGCAAAATGCATGTTTGCTAACTGAATTTGGGGTGCCATTAACAATGAATGGCGCCCAAAAACCCATTGCATATTTTGACAGAATTTTAGAGCAATTTGGAATCGTGTAAAGAATTGCACGATTCTGCATTGCTCTGATGTGAATAGGTCCTAAAAGAAAATACATTATAACTATACTGTGTATGTGTGTAATACATATAATCACATCTATACATACATAAACATATATAGTTATTATTTATATCAATCTTTAAGCTTGCTTTTGCTGATATTAAGAGGAAAGAAACTTCCTTCTTCACATCACAGCAGGTTCTCACCCATATTCTCAACCTCTGAGCTGGAGAATCTGGGACTGAGATATTTTACTGAGATAGCTAGTGAGATCCTTAGATCTCACATTTATAAACTTGTCATCTGTGTAAAAGTGAATGACAGAAGGGTGTGTCTTGTGATGAGACGTGAAAAACATATTCTCCACTCCTCATCTCAGCTTCATAAACTGGCACACCTGAGAAATCAGCCATGATCATCAGGATCTCAGCTCTTCTCAGGTTGATAAACGTACACCTAAATGAGTTGCTAGCAGCCTTCAGCACTACTTGAAGCTTGGCTAAAGCCTGCTAGCAGCTTGTTTAAATTGGTAATCAGCATTCCCATTAAAAACTGAACATAATGGGCCAGATTCAGAAACAAAATACGTTGGCGTATCTCGAGATACGCCGCGTAACTTCTAAGATGCGGCGGCGTATCTTTTTTTCTGTATTTAGAAAACAAGATACGGCGGAATTTAGCTAAGATACGAGCAGTGTAAGTCTCTTACGCCGTCGTATCTTAGTTGCATATTTACGCTGGCCGCTAGGTGGCGCTTGCGTCGATTTACACGTCGAATATGTAAATTGGGTAGATACGCCGATTCATGAACGTAGTTTTGGCCGGCGTATCTATTTGCGTCGTTTACGTAAGGCGTCGGACCGGCGTAAAGTTACCCCTCCTATATGAGGCGCAGCCAATGTGAAGTATGGACGTCGGGACAGCGTCGTATTGTACGTTGTTTACGTTGTTTGCGTAAGCCGATTCAGAATGGGGCTGGGCGTAAGTTACGTTCACGTCGTTATCAATGAGTATTTCCAACCTGATTTTCAGGCATGCACACTGGGATACGTCCACGGACAGCGCATGCGCCGTTAAAAAAATAAATTCATTTACGTGGGGTCACGATGATTTTACATAAATCACGCCCCCATCTTCCACATTTGACTTGCGAGGGCTTACGCCGACACATTTACACTACGCCACCGTAACTTACGGCGCAAGTTGTTTCTGAATAAGGAACCTGGCGCTGTAAGTTACGGCTGCGTAGTGTATCTGAGATACGCTACGCCCCAGGGGCGGACTGACAACTCATGGGGCCCCCGGGCAATAGAAGATTATGGGGCCCCTGGGCTTACAGATGGCCACCAAGCCAGATGGCAGTACAGAGGCGGGGCAGCTAAAATCTCAGGATTTTCACATCAAAAGCATGTAGGTTTTGGACATATCAGGGACAGATGTAATAAAAACACAGATTTGTATATACTGTTCCTGGTTTTAATGAGCCTGGCAACCCTGATGGGGCCCCCTAGTGGCATGGGGCCCTCAGGCGGTGCCCGAGTTCCTCAATGGTCAGTCCGCCCCTGCTACGCCCGCCTAAAGATAGGCATTTGTATCTGAATCTGGCCCAACATTTTCAAACAGAAGCTGAAGGGCGCTTTAAAGGCTTCAAGAAAGCTTTGAAAAATGTTGCTGTAAATGTATTTATTGCTTGCTGTTTACACTGCTCCTAGACAAGCTGAAGCTCATATGAAACAGGTTTCATACGAAGAAGGTTCAAATGGGCTTTAAATTATTCTTAGAACACTGATTTGGATAAAAAACTTGGTATTTTCTAGCTTGCAGCTTTTTAAGTCTTATAAAACTGTCAAGAATAGTTGACTTAATCAACTAAAACTATTTATTTTAGCAGCTTAACTTTGGCAAATAGGTATTTTTGCAGAAAATCTGATGCATAGTACTACATCTTTTGCAAAAGGTTTCATTAACTTTCATCAAAAATACAAAGATACATTGTGCATCAGAAAAATAACATGGGAATGTACAGATGGTACATATAAAGAAAACAGGGCAAAACTTGGTCGGAGCAGGTTCCGTATATATCAAGCAAACCAAAAGGTTAGTTTCACACTGCAGCGCCCGGCCGTTAGCGCTAAAGCTGGCTTTTGCAGCGCTTTTTGGCCACTAGAGGGGTGCTTTTAACCCTAGCTCGCGGCTGAAGAAAAGGTTAAAACCACTTTTCAGGCCCATACATTTCAATGGGCAGGGCATTATGGGAGCGCTGTATACAGCGCTTCCAAACCACCCCAAAGATGCTGCTTGCAGGAATTTTCCTAACGTCGCAGGACACTTTTGACATGTCCCGGTGATCATTCAGGGATAAGGAAAAGTAGGATTTTTTAATACAGCTTTCCTGTAAAATCCCTTTCTTGGGGAATACATCACGGAACACAGAGCCTTAATTACTTAATGGGTTGTAGTCACCACAGGTGATTGGACACTGGCAAACACAATTAAAATTTAGTTCCTCCCCTATATAACCCTTCCCAAATGGAGAGTACCTCAGTTTTGTAGCAAAGCGATAAGTGTTCCACGTTTAACTCCGAAGAGGAGTGGGAGCTCTGTGTCCCGTCATGTATTTTTAAGAAAAGGCTTTTACAGGTAAGCTGTATTAAAAAAATCAAATTTTCTTGCTCATACATCATGGGACACAGAGCCTTAATCACTTAATTGGATGTCCCATAGCAATGCTAAAATTTGAAGGGAGGGAGACACAGATCAGAATAAGACCGCCTACAAGCCAGAGGATCTATACTGCTGCCTGCAGCACACTACGCCCCAAAGGCGGCATCCTCGTACCCTCTCACATCTACCTGGTAGAATTTAGTAAATGTATGGAATGAAGACCAATTAGCAGCCTTACAGATCTAAGCCATTGAGGCCTGGTGATGCACTGCCCATAAAGCACTGCTCTAGCTGAGTGAGCTTTCACCTGAAAAGGAGGGATCTTCTTTTCTAAACCATAGGCCTGAGCACAGTGGGAGAACCCAGGGTCTTCCTACTGCCATCCTTACAATTTATGCGTACCAGGGTCTCCTGGGCCAAGCTGCGGCGACCAAAATCACCGGCTTTCCTTCCCTCTTGACTCTGAAGGAATTGTGGGAGAAGCGGAACTGGAGGGAACCCATAAATCTGGGAATACTGATCCCATGAGATTGTCAGGGCATCTGACCCTTGAGCACAGGGATCTCTAGTTCTTGACACAAAGCTGTCCAGCCAACCTAGACAAAAGGTCCACATCTGGGGTACCCCATTACTGACATATGATTTTAAACATGTCGGGGTTATGGAGATCAGTCTCCTAGACTCAGCTGCTGGTGGCTTAAAAATTTGCCTGACAATTTTCTACCCCTGGAATGAAGAACGCAGATAGGCGAGGAAAATGCCTTTCTGCCCAGGCCAGGATGTGATTCACCTCTTTTGGGCATCCAGACTTCTGGTGCCTCCTTGGTGTAGAATTGTCGGACTGAATCCAAACCAGCCAACCTTGCAGTCTGTAAGACCAAACTTTGAGGGCTAGATGAATTGTCCGAATCTCCAGAATGTTGATGGGTAGGAGCTTTTTGGCCCCAGACCACTTCTCTTGGGCAGAAGCTTCTTCTAGAACTATTCCCCACCCCAGAAGGCTGGCGTCTGTGGTCACCACTTTCCAGGTAGCCGGAGTAAAGGATTTTCCTTCTGACAGATTATGGGGGAGCAACCACCAATTGAGGCTCTGGCGAACCTTTGGAGATAAGACCATAGGAAGATCCAGGGTCTGAACATCCTTGTTCCAAGCTGACAGAATTCTGCCCTGTAATGGTCTTGAGTGAAACTGGGCGTAGGGGAGAGCCTAAAATGAGGCTACCATTTTTCCCAATAATCGTATGCATAGCTAGATGGAAGGCCTTCTTTTTGCCTTTATCACTCGGACCAAGTCTCCTATGGCTTTTGCCTAGGTACTCTAAATATTCCACTGTGCTGTGCACATTGTGGCCCAAGCGTGCGGCGGACTGATCCATGATTAGGGATGAGCCGAACATACCCGCGTTCAGTTCGCACCAGAACCGTCGAACACACCGACCGTTCGCACGAACATTTAGAACCCCATTGAAGTCTATGGGACCCGAACGTTCGAATTCAAAAACGCTAATTTTAAACACCAATATTCAAGTTATTGTTGGAAAATGTCTTTGAGAACCCGGGTCTTGCCCCAGGGAACATGTATCAGTAGAAACAAGTTTAAAAACTGTCATTTTTTCAGGAGTCCTGCTCCTGAAAAAACGACCGTTTTTAAACCTTTTTTTTTCCATTGATACATGATCCCTCGGGCAAGACCCGGGTTTTCAAAGACATTTTCACAGGCAAACTATAGACACCCAGCAGGTACAATATTTAAAGGAATTTTTCATTTTTTTTTTTTTTTTTAAGTTAAACATCATTAAAATCACTGCTCCAGGAGCAGTGATTTTATTGATGCTTAAAAAAAAATTCCTTTAAATATTGTACCTGCTGGGTGTCTATACCTGTGATAATGTCTTTAAATAGCACAATCACCTGCCAGTACATTAGGAAGAACTAATCTATCTAAGCTATACAGTGTATAAATATATGTACAACTCCTAGGGATGTATATATATATTCTCTACACACTGTAAATTAAGCTAAACTGACTAGCCTGCCTGCCTGCTCTATCTAGCGATCTAAAAAGACAATCTCTCTGTCTCTCTGACTGCTTTCATTAACAAGGCGGAACACACTACACGAGGCCGCCCAGCAGGCGGCCTTATATAGTGTGGGGCGTGTGCTAAAGCCCTGATCCATAATTGGCCAAAGCCACCCAGGCTTTGGCCAATTATGGCTCTTCGTTTTTTGCGCGCTGTGATTGGCCAAGCATGCGGGACATACAGCATGCTTGGCCAATCATCAGCGTGCAATGCCGCAGTGAATTATGGGCCGTTTTGTGTCACTTGAATTTGGCGCGAACAACCACTTTTGTTCGAATTTCGTCGAACGTACGAACAGACAATGTTTGAGTCGAACATACGTTCGTATCGAGCGCAAAGCTCATCCCTATCCATGAATAACAGATCATCCAGGTAGGCTGTTACTTCTATGCCCCGTGCCCTTAGCCTTGCTAGGGCTGGGGCCAGTATCTTTGTCAACACTCGAGATGCTGTAGCCAGCCTGAAAGGAAGGGCCACAAACTGAAAGTGGCGCTGATCCACCACAAACCTTAGAAATCTTTGGTGAGCGGGGAATATTGACACATGTAGATATGCATCTCTGATGTCTATTGATGTCAGGAATTCTCCTCCCTGAAGGGTGGAAACAACTGAACGGACAGACTCCATGCAGAAGGAGCGAATGTTCAGAAACTGATTCAGGCTTTTCAGATCTAGGATAGGTCTGACATCCCCATTTGGTTTTGGAACCGTAAAAAGGTTTGAATAGAATCCTGATCCCTGATCCTCTGGAGCTAATTCCAAGATTACCCCTTGGGACAACAGGTGATCCAAGGCCAACAGTAAAGGGCTTTTTTTTTCTAGATCTTTGGTCACTCTTGATTCTCAAAAAATGGGGTTGGCGGAAGTTCTCTGAATTCTAGCTTGTAGCCTAAGGAAACTGTGGAGATGACCCACTTGTCCTAAACTTTGTTTCACCAGGCGCATGCAAATTGCAGCAGCCTTCCCCCCATTCGGACGAGCAGGGACATCCCTTTATAGGGAAGTTTTGAGGGGTCTGTTTAGACTTTCAACCCCAAGTCCTTTTCTGTCCTTGGACTTGGCTCTGGGCCTTTCCCCTAGTGTTAGACTGGAAAGGCCATCACCATTGCCTGGAGAGTGAGCTTGCAGGGGCTGGAGAAAGAGTATGTTTAAATGAGGGATGCTTAGTCTTCTTCTTAACCGGTAATCTTTTGGATGTATTTATCCAGGTCATCCCCAAACAGGCATTCTCCCCCAACGGGGAACGCTGCCAAGTTTTTTTTTTTAAGAAACCTCGGCCTCCCAATGTTTTAACCAAAGGGACCTACGCATGTGTACCTGCAGGAGATTCAAGCGGGATGCTTGTTGAACCGAGTCTATAATCGCATCAAACGCAAAACACAAGGCCTTAGGAAGGTCCTCATAAACCTCAATCTTCTCTGTAGGGAGGAGGTTAATCATCTGCTTCATTTGTTCCTTGAGGAACTGACATACACCAATGGCTGCAACTGCAGGTTCTACCCCAGCCCCAGTCATGGAAGAGGAGGCTTTTAATAGGGACTCCACCTTTTTATTAGTTGGATCCTTAAAACTCTGTGCATTGTCTATAGCACAGGTCAGGTTTTTGTTTGCACAAAAAATAGCTGCATCAAAACCAGGTACCCCCCCCCCCCCATTTCTTAGTGAAACCTTCCTCTATAGGATAAAGGAGGGAAAACTGCCTATGAGGAGAAAACTGTTTATCTGGGTGAACCCAGTCATGATACATCAGTTTATCCAGCAGGGGATTAACTGGAAAGGCGCATGCAGCTTGTGAGAATTTCCGAGATCCCAAAGAGGAAACAGAGGGCCTAGAAGCTTCAACAGGAGGCAATTTGTAAGTGGCACACACCATCTCTGCATAATATTGCACCTGCATCTTTAGCGACTGAGAAGTAGCAGGAATCCTCTCATCCTCTGAGTCCTCAGACTGCATATGATCCTCATTTCCAGAGAGGGATTTTTCACCCTCAGAAGGTTCATCTGATGAGAGAGCCAGAGCAGATGGAATGGGATCTACCCCTTTTTCTGCTACCTTTCAAGGAGGTTGCGATAATAGTAGCAATCCTTCCTTCTAAGCCATCCAAAGCAACTTATACAGCGTTCTCAGTGACTTATACAGGAGCTGCCATAGGAAAAGCTGCAAAACCACACAGGGGCTCATCCTGTGAGGCGGGGAATGCTAAACTGCCGGCAAGCTCAGAATCCTTAGCCGTACGCAGGGATTTTCTGGTGCCCCTTTTACTAGCCCTTGACCCTCTTCTCGGGGACATAGTCCTTACTGCAAAACAAAGGTACTATCAACAAATACAAATGCAATCACTGTTGTGGTATAGTCTTTCCAACTTCATCATTAAAAACAATGTTGCCCATACACCATCATTTTTGAAAAATTATGAACAAAGCGCGGTGACGTAGAACACATATGACGGCACTCTAAAGGGGAAGTTCTATTCGCCTTTGGGCTGCTTTTAGCTGATTCCTTGTTAGTACAGTACCTGTCACCGAAAATGTGTTTCCAGCACGACAGCATCGCGCTGATTCTCGGCGACAGGGTGCCGACATCTCGCACTCGCTGGAATAAAAAAAGCACATTCCAGCGAGCGCGTCATAGAAGCGACGGGGATCCGACTTGGTTTCCCACCAAATCTAGCTGCGGCATTTGGTATGGATCATGAGGGGGAAGACCACGCCAACATTTTAAATAAAAATCCATCATGGGTTCCCCCCCGGGAGGCATACCAGGCCCTTAGGTCTTCTATGGATTGTAAGGAGAACCCCCCACGCCGAAAAAAAACGTCAGAGCATGTGGGTAGGTACCAGAGCATGATGGGACTGTGACATCATAAGAGAGGCCTATATAAACAGATGGGAGCCGTGCACCCGGCATAACAGCGGGAAGAAGCGTCGCAGAAGAGTGGACTGGTTGCCGCTAGTAATTGAAGATAGCGACGGCCAGCCCTGAAGGAGAAGGCAGGAGAGCGCCGAGACAACAGCAGAGAGCGGAGAAGATGGAAGAAGACCCCCGGAGAGCGGAGAAGACCCCCAGAGAGCAGAGAAGATGGAAGAAGATCCCCGCAGAGTGGAGAAGACCCCCGGAGAGCGGAGATGCTGGAAGAAGACCCCCGCAGAGTGGAGAAGACCCCCGGAGAGCAGAAGAAGAAGACCCCCCCCTGGTAAAAGAGCTAAAGAAGAAGGGGGTCCCCGGAGCTGACTAATAAATTACTTTAAAAACCCTGTGTTGTGTTTATTTACTTTTACACTTTGCCTCCAGGTGAATGGGTAGGGGTAATGTACCCCATATTCATTCACCTAGGGTGGGGGGCCGGTATCTGGGGGCTCCCTTATTAAAGGGGGCTCCCAGATTCCGATAAGCCCCCCGCCCGCAGACCCCAACAACCAACTGCCAGAGTTGTCGGAAAGAGGGCCTGTCCTTATCAACATGGGGACAGGGTGCTCTGGGGTGGGGGGCCACAGTGCGCCCCCCTGCCCCAGAGCACCTGACCCCCCCCCCATGTTGAGGGCATGTGGCCTGGTACGGCTCAGGAGGGGGAGGTGCTCGCTCGTCCCCACTCCTTTCCTGACCGTCCGGCACAGATGTATTAGTACACCAAAGTCTGGATCCCAGAGCCCAGACCTCCGCAGAGAGATATTACAGGCAAACCTTGTTTCTTCTTTATATGAGGCCTGGGTACCAACCATCTTAGGCTTTCGATATCGGCCCGAGGTATGGATCCGGTTATAGCTCCTAGGTCTCCGCAGGATTTTTCTTCTTAGCACATGTTGAACGTGACCAGCCACCTTAAACACTGGTGAAAAAACTGAGGTACTCTTCATTTGGGAGGGGTATATAGGGGAGTAGCTCAATTTTAATTGGGTTTGCCAGCGTCCAATCACCTGTGGTGACTACTTTACATAACCCATTAAGTAATTAAGAATCCTGTGTCCCGTGATGTAAGATCAAGAAAGATTAGGATATCATCCAGATACACGATGACAAAGACGTCTAGAAAGTCCCGAAACACGTTGTTGATGAAATGCTGGAAGGTAGCTGGTTTATTGCATAGGCCAAAGGCTTTATGCCATGCAAGTCATCTTCACTTAGTCTATATATGTTAATGCGTCTAGTAGCATTGCCTGTAATTGACCTTTGTGAGAAGCACACCTGGGGGCAGGTATATATATACTCTTCAGAGAATAATGATTACATTTATGTTCTTTGTCCTTCTAGTCGTCTTCACTTAGTCTATGTGGAATTTTCCCCTTTTTTCTTTTGTTTTCCCCTTTGTATTTGGTTTCACATTTATTAATTTTTTCACTTCACTGTTTGATACTGGTCACATAGTTCAACGGTTGACTAAATGTTTAGAATGAATCGCTCTTTCATCATTTCACCCTTTGAACTCAAAAGAGATGGGTTTTGATCTTTCTCCTAAAGGCCAAGTGGTTCTCCTCCAACCGAATGGAAGTTGGTAAAGCATTCCAAAGTCTAGGGCCTTGGACCACAAATCTTCTTTCTCTTTTTGACTTGTATCTGGCTTTGGGTATCTGGAGTAGATTTTGATTGGTGGATCGCAGAATGCGATTGGGGTTGTGGGCTTTTAATTTTTCGCATAGATATTGGTGGGCATTTCCCAGAATACACTTATGCTTCAGACAGAGTGCTTTGAAAGTAATTCTTTCTTTTATTGGTAGCCAGTGGAGGCTTCTCAGTGAGGGTGAGATTGATTCCCATGGCTTTGTCCCAGTCGCCAGTTTGGCGGCCTTATTTTGAACGACTTGCAGGCGGGCGATTTGGTACTTTGGGAGTCCGAGGTAAAGGGCATTTGCATAGTCCAGTCTGGAGTTCACAATTGTTCCCACCACGACGGTTATGTCTTCTTTAGGAATAAATGGAATAAGTCTGCGTAGTAGGCGCAGCAGATGATGCGATCCGCTGACTACTGACCCTATTTGTGCATCCATTGTCATGTAGGAGTCGAAGATGACTCCGAGGCTCTTGACTTTGGTGCTTGGGGTGACGATTTCGCCCAGAATGGGCGGGGGTATCCAGGTTGTTGCAAGTTGATTCTTTTTATTGGCGTGAAACAGGAGAAGTTCTGTTTTCGCACCGTTAAGTTTAAGGTAACTCTTTGTCATCCAGTTCTCTATCAAAGAGAGACATTTCTCTAGAGCGAGATGATGATCCTTTTTGTTGCAGATGCAAAAGTACAATTGTGAGTGATAAAGAGTGACATAAGAGTGATAAAGTAGGTTTTGGCTGTCGATGATTTCAAAAAGAGGGCAAAGATAGGTATTGAAAAGCATCGGCGACAAAGGGGATCCTTGAGGGACGGAAACCCGGGGCGGAAACCCGATTGAAATTGATAGAGCAAATTATTGGTGTCTAAATGCTGTTGCAGCTGTTGTACCACTGCTTTCTCCATTACCTTGGAGAGGACGTTCAGGCCTGTTATGGAACGACGGTGTTCAGGGTCCTTGGGGTTGAGGGTGGCTTTCTTTAGAATGGGTTTGATTATGCCTTGTTTCAATGGGGTGGGTACTATGCCTCCCTAAAAGACTAGTTTATAAGCTGCGTGATAGGGGGTGCCAGAATATCGGCGCATTCCTTCAGCAGTTTAGTGGGGATGATATCATTAGGCCCTGTGCTATTTCGCAGAGTACCTAAGATATTTTTGGTGGCCTCGATGGAGATGGGATTTAGAGTAAAGATTGTTGATTGCGGCCAATTTATGTGGGAAATGGGCATCTGATTAAGGGGGTGGGTTGAGGGGGATACTGTTTCGCTGAATGCTTTCCCGGATTCTTTCAATCTTGTTGACGAAATAATCCGATAATTCATTGAAGAATTCTTGGGTATCAGAATTGGGGGGTTCCAGACAGACTGGATTCATGGACTGGGTAACTATGTTGAAGAGTTTGTGGGGGCGATTTAGGGCATTAGTAATTAGTGTTGCTCACGAATATTCGCTTTGCGAATATTCGTTACGAATATTGCATATTCGGGTATTCGCGAATAAATCGAATATCGCGGTGAATATTCGCTATTGCGAATATTCGTATTTTTTCAAATTTATTTTTAAAACAGATCACATCCTAGTGATCTCCATCGACGTCTAAAAGCATTGCTGGTATGATTAGAGACCCTGGGCCGAGTAGCTGAGGCGATCCTTTTATGTTGCCGAATATTCGTAATGCGAATATTCGTATTACGAATATTCGCGAATGCGTTCTCTGCCCTTCTGTGTTTTGTGTATAAAAAAATAAAATAAATTAGCTTTAGTTTAGTCATATAAGTTTGTGTAAGTAGAGTTAGTGTTTAGTGCCTATTAGTTTAGTAATCCAGGAAATGATCTCCGTTTTCGCGTGTTGACGAGAATTTCGCAATCAATTTCGCATTCGCACTAGCGAAATTTCACATAAGCGAAATTTCGCAATTTTTTTTTTTTTGATAAAATCTCACGAATATTTGATATTAACGAATATTCGCGAATATTCTTCTATATATTCGCGAAATATCGCGAAATCGAATATGGCGTATTCCGCTCATCACTATTAGTAATGATATTGGAAAAATGTTTTTTTTTGGCATTGAAAATTTCTTTGTGGTATTTTTTTGTTACTACCTTATAGATAGTGTGATTTTCATCTGAGCCGCTTCTTTTCCTGCCATTTACATGCCATATACTGCCATTGGCGCCAGTGTTAATGGGCTTATGCGCATATGCGTTCGCCCGAACCCGCGGACATCCCTCTGTACATCTGCTCTGTTATGGCCAGCAAGTCCCTGACTTTTTTCACTCCTGACAAAGCCTTATTTATGGATGAAACATTAAGATTTGGGGTTGGGGTGCTTACTTTTTGATGTGCTTTATATTATCTGGGAATGGAGTATAAAACTTAAAAATAATCTGGTGTGGGAGGCACTCATTAGTACAGTATGACCTGTTTTTGGACATAAGTTAGGAGAGACTTCTTTTCATGGAAAACCTGATTTGAATATGCCTACCAGATTTTTTTATCCCCTGCATCCACCTCCAGGTTCATGATTTTTACATTTCTGCCAACATATTTTATTTTAGCTGTGTATGAATAAAAGTTATGTTAGTAAGCTTTGTGCATAGAGAGATTGACGCACAGCTCTCACATTGAATTATCAGAGTAACCAGTATGTACAGTAGGCAATCAAAAAGAAAAGGGAATGGAAAAGGAGGAAAAAGGGAGAAGATAAAGCAAAAGGAAAGTAAGGTGGAAAAATCCCAAGGGCCAGGAGCACAGGAACCTCAGATCTTTTTATAGCGAGTAATCAAAATGCAATGGATGAGACTGCTGTATCCAAGGTTGCCAGACACGGGGGAATTTATTGTGGATGTCCGTTAACATGGCTGTAATTTTTTCATTAATCATGATGTCATTCATGCAGTGCTTTTCTCCCTCAAAACGAAGGATGGATAGGCTTGGTTGCTGTAAAGAGGTGACCAGTGAGTTGTCATTTAGCATGAAAGGGAGTGTCTATGGGTTTGAAGAGGAAAGCTTCATTGGGGTTTTTCTTGAGATTGAATGTAACCTGTAATCTATGAAGGAAGCCATAAACTCAAATCCATAATCTGATCACCCTTGCGCAAACCCACCAATATGCAACATTGCTGGAAATGTTATGGAGGAGCAGCAAGATTTTGGCAGTGATTGAATATGGAACCAAATACAGAGTTCAGGATTATACCCTAGAATAAGGGGAATGACTTAGTATACATAGAGGAGAACATCCGAATGAATTCCGTTTTTGGAAAGACCGAGTTTTTAGAAGTAGTGTGGCATCCAGACTGATATGTCAGTGAAATAGTGATGCACGGAGCTTTTTTTCTCAGAAAATAGGTGCAGGAACTCAACGACAACCCCATTCAGATTTCATAAACAGTAAAGGAGTCTTAAAGGTGCATTAAATACCAGGATTGCATTACATACATATAGTGCAGAGTTCAGAGGGGTTACACACAGAGTGCCGAGCTGTCACTTGTAAACACAGAAACCAGACTACTGTGTTAACAAGTGATTGTGGTGAGCAGGCATCAACGGGTCTGAGCCAGAGCTGGTGGAACAGAGTTCCCCCAAGTTCCCCCTGAAAAAAAAAGCCCTGGTGATGCACAAGGAGATTGAATGGGTGAGCTGAGGAGTGAAAAGATAAAATACTTTATTCCAGCATAACCAGATTGCATCTATTCACTGATATTCATGCCTGACAGATGAGCATTTATGTTATGATTTTATATGAGTAGGTGTGACTTTTGGCACCTTTTTTTATTGAGATACTAGCTGTCATTTATATGTAGCTGATGAAGCAGATTTTCAGAGAGGAACTGACAGCCAGGGAATTGCAGTCTGCCTGTGAGAGAGGCTAAATGCTTGATTACCTTGCATGAGAAAGTTGGGCAGAGTCTGTGACTGTATGTCCATTCAGTGGTGGGCTGCACTGGGTGACTCTACAAGTGTGTTCAAGAGCGCATTACTATTGGATTAGATTAGCACGGGTCTTCTAAGGAGATTGTTGACTTTGATTTAACATAGATATATTCTTGTGGATATATTTGTGAAATTGGGTGATATAATATGATAATATACATTTTTGCAATGTAATAATATCGCTTGGTTTTAATATAGATTCAGCTGCACCATATTCTGATTAATTTTTATTATAGCTAAAAGATTATTGTTTTTTGTTTGTTTAAGTTTTGAATGTAACTCCTGACTTATTTAACATTACTGTGACAGGCCTGAATGACTCATGGGATCAGCAGGCAACCAACACATTTAAAAGCTATAAAAAATTGTCTTCTTTAAAAAAAATAAAGCTCTTCCGTCCTAGTATCCTCAGTTTTTCTCATATATTCGAAAAACAGATTTTAGATATAGCGTATGCTTGGTTGAAATTGGGTAGCGTCAGGGCAGAACACGGTCACTTGGATGGCAAGCAAATTGAAATGCCGCATACACAATCGGAAATTCCCTCGAGGAAACCGTGGATTTTTCCCCACTGAATTTTGGCTCAAACTTGTGTTGCATACACATGGTCACACAAATGTCTAAAATTCCAACCGCCAAGAATGTGGTGACGTACATCACTACAATGAGCCGAGAAAAAATAAGTACAATGATTCCGAGCATGTGTCGAATTGATTCAGAGCATGCATAGTTTTTGCATGTTTTTTTGTACGTCAGAATTGCATACAGAGGATCGTAATTTCCGACAAGAACTTTTCCTGTTGGAAAATTTGGGAACCAGCTCTCAAATTTGTGCTGTCGGAGCCTACACATGGTCGGAATTTCCGACCAAAAGCTCACATCTTTTCTTGCTGGAAATTCCAGCCGTGTTTATGTGGCAAAAAAACTTGGTAATGTGGGCCTTTTTTAATAAAGTATCAACTACATACAGCAATTTTTGTTGGCACATGCATAAACACAAAAATGGCTGGGTGGGAGCAGCAACTCAATGAGAAAAGTCAGTAGCAAAAGCAAGGTTTTTTTTTAACACCAAAGGCAAAAAGACCTAAGTGTTCCCCCACCCCTCTTGAGCAGTGAATGAGTTCAGCAGCATAGGTTCTGGTTTTGCCTTTTTGCCCCCCCCCCCCCACCCCTGCCAATTTATGACCTGTTCTACACCTGAGAGAAGGGTAGAACAGTTCATGCGCGGCAGTGGTATATTATCTTCATGACACTCCAGGCAAATCAGGTGGTGGCTGGGAAGGATGCAAGACAAGCGCGAGTCATTTTATATGTAGGGCTGTTACTGATTACAATTTTCGTGTTCGATTGATCGTTTTTTTTTTTAATCGATTAATCGACTAATTTTGATTAATTATACCGCACATACAGATCCAACTTGTTTTAGCTGATCTCCTTGCATTTCAACTCTGCATTAGTCAGTGGTAAATGTGGTATACACTATATACAATCACCCGTCATTCGTTAGTTTCCACAATCCATGACTTAAAGCGGAGGTTCACCCTAAAACATTTTTCTAACATTACATTGTGCTCACTTGCAACATTGACAGTATGCAGGTTCTTTTTTTTTTTTGCTGTACATACCATCGTATAGCTATTTCACCCCCCGGCTTCCGGGTAGTGGCTCCTGCGGGACTGGGCGTTCCTATGCAGCAGGTAAGTGATTGACGTGATGACAAAAACTACGCATAAGGAGCGTCACGAGTTGCCGAAAGTAGCCGAACACCGCTGTGCAGACACCGTATAGAGCTGCAGTTTGGCTTCTTTCTGCAACTCGTGACGCTCCTTATGCAATGTGGGGTAGTTTTGTCATCACGTCAATCACTTACCTGCTGCATAGGAACCCCCAGTCCCGTGGGAGCCACTACTGGTGAAATGGCTATAGTACGGTATGTACAGCAAAAAAAAACGCATACTGTCAATGTTGCATGTGAGCACAATGTAATGTTAGAAAAATGTTTTAGGGTGAACCTCCGCTTTACCTTCACAGTTCACACAAATACGTTTTAAATTAAAACTGTAGCACTGACGTAAGTAATTTTTTCTTATTAAACTTTAGTTTACATTTAAATATAAAACTTATCTAGTATATTGACGGTAAGTCACTTTATAGTATGCAAGAAGGCATCACTTTAGCCAGTCACACAGACATACCAGAGTGTTTACATTTTCTGGAAGCAGACATGATCGTATTTTATTGACAATATACCCTGAAGAACTGAACATTTTTTCGCACGGAACAGATGTTGCCAATACACAAAGAATTGTCTGCACAAAACTGCTTAGGACAGGAAAACAATCGCTATTTTTGCCCCCTTCCCCTGATGGAGCCTGATGCATCCTCCTGCTCCACAGATGCAAAGGTACCTCAAGCCAATGGGTGCAGTTTGCCCGCATCCAGCAGGGTAAGTCTCACTGTCCAGGCTGTCCAGTGACGTCAAGAATTTTGATTGATCAAAATAATTTTGATCGATTAAAAAAATTAAAGATTAATCGAGGAATTAATCTTTAATTTCCCCAGCCCTATTTATATGTGATTTGACTTTTTTTTTTTTCTTAGAAATGTAATTTTTTGCTGCAGCATGCTACAGATGCATCACTTTACAGGCAGACTAAGGGGACCCCCCAGGCACCATATTTAACCACCTCAGCACCAGACCATTTTGCTGGTCAATGACCACTTTTGTGATTCAGCACTGCGTCGCTTTAACTGACAATTGCGCGGTCATGCGATGTGGCTCCCAAACAAAATTGGCGTCCTTTTTTTCCCAAAAATAGAGCTTTCTTTTGGTGGTACTTGATCACCTCTGCGGATTTTATTTTTTGCGCTATAAACAAAAATAGAGCAACAGTGTTGAAAAAAAAAGATTTTTTACTTTTGCTGTAGTAAATACCCCCCAAAAAATATAAAAATATATATATATTTTCCTCAGTTTAGGCCGATATGTATTCTTCTACATATTTTTTGTAAAAAAAATCGCAATAAGCGTTTATTGATTGGTTTGCGCAAAAGTTATAGCGTCTACAAAATAGGGGGGTAATTTTTAGCATTTTTATTAATATTTGCTTTTTTTACTAGTAATGGCAGCGATCTGGGATTTTTATATCGGTACTTATGGCAGACACTTCGGACACTTTTGACACATTTTTCAGACCATTGGTATTTTTATAGCGATCAGTGCTATAAAAATGCATTTATTACTGTAAAAATTTTACTGGCAGGCAAGGGTTTAACACTAGGGACGAGGAAGGGGTTAATTATGTTCCCTAGGTGTGTTCTAACTGATGGGGGGGTGGGACTGACTAGGGAAAATGACAGATCGCTGTTTATACATTGTATGAACATGCGATCAGTCATTTCTCCCCCTGACAGGACCGGAAGCTGTGTTTTTACACACAGAGCTTCCGGTTCACGCTCTGTAATGAGCCAGGCATGCGTGCGGCACCAGGGGTGAACAGGGGGCCTAGTGGCTGAAATGCGCTACCCCGAAAATAAGCCCTAGTTTAAAATGCTTGTAAAATCCTATAATCCACTCTATTACAGTAGTATATAATGTACAATGTGTGTGTTTCTGTAATATAATTGCGGGGAAGATAGCTCCGGTGGGTAACAGAAATGCAGAGCGGCACTATAACAAATGTATTTGGCACAATTATATTACAGAAACGCACACATTGTACATTATATAATACTGTAATAGAGTGGATTATAGGATTTTACAAGCATTTTAACTCAGTTCACACTGGGGATTCCTGACAGGCAGGGAGGGAGAGAATATAGCACATTACATGGTAAGACCTACCCCAAAAATAAGCCCTACTGTGTCTTGTGTTGGCATAATTAATATAAGACCCAGGCTTATTTTCGGGGAAACACGGTATCAGTAACTTTTATTGGGTACATACAAATATGACCTACACCAGCCAACATAAAACATTTTATTTTTTAAGTTTTTTTTTATTATTAATTTTTTATTAATTTTTTATTAATTTTTCTGAAAAAGCAGCCAACATACAGTATCCCAGTAACTACAGTTAATGCGTTGACTTCACTCTATTGTTTCACATTTGGTGTGTATTTTCTTCCCTGAAAAAGCCCCCATAAACCAGCCCAATGTATTAGCTCTAGGCATCTATTTGTACAGGACAGACAACAGAAATAAATAAAAATCTGTAATTTAATTACATTGCCAAAACCAGATGGTTTACGCTCTTGAGTCTTGAGAGTGCTTTGCTCTATCACCAATTGACTGGTGTAAAGCAAACGTGGTATCAATATTCCAAAAAAGTTGGAATAAATGTCAGGACATTATATGCCAGTTAGCCTAACATCAATAGTATGTAAAATATTTGAGGGACTGGAAAGAGTTTAGAGAAGGACAAGAAAATTAATAAAGAGGTTGAAGGATCTCAGATTTGAAGAACAAATATAAGGATTACCTTTATTAATTCTAGATAAGAAGCGCCTAAAGGGTATGCGATCCCAATGTAGAAATTTTGTATATCAAAGGCGATTAAATAAACAATAATTTCCTGTTAAAGTAGAATTAAAGTTTTTATTATTATTATTATTTTGGATAGAGTAAGAGAGGGTTGTAACCCCTGTCAGTTTTTTGTGCCATCTGTGTTCCACTGGGAAGATTTAACTGAGAGACAAAACAGGAAGTGAGAGGAAATCCTTGCAATTTAAGGGAAGCAACTGGGGCCACCAGATAGTGTCCCCATTGGAAGATTTCTCAACAACCCAAAATTTGGTATTTTTTCTTTTGATTGACATCTTTACTATTTCCTTCAGTTAGTGAGTGAACACAGAAGAACTCAGTAATAAGTACTTCTGATTTCACTAGTAAGTACAGGGCAGCATGGGAGAAAAAGATTCAAGACCCTGTGTGCTCGATCCCCTTTTCTATTACAAATGGGAAACATCAGGACCCTTTTGGAACATATACTGTCAGCAAGGGCCTTTCCATCCTAAATAAATAAAACCCTAGCACTGAAAAAAAACCACTACACTCTTCTTTCCCCATATGCACACATCTAGTTTTCACTGCTTCACAAAAATTGTAAATATTGAAAAAATATGCACTTGAAGTGAAAAATGGAGAACAGGGCCTTGCAGAAAAAGGGTTACAAGCAAAGATGGATAGAGAGGGAGGTGTAGAAAGAACTTAACAATTGCTTTGTGGAGATAAAATAATTACAAATCCACTCTTTTATCCATTGGGTCTGTGTGAATAGGTCCAGTGGAGGTCACCATGGGGGGGCTGATGGTGGGGCAGAGTCAGTTCACTCTTAAGCTTGGTTTCAGTAACTGGAAATTAAAGGTGTTGCAGATTAAAAGGTCATGGACACATAGGATGAATAATTAATTTTTTAAAGTGTTTCTAAACCCAGGACCCTGCTTTTACTATATCTGGTCTCCCACAGTGCACGGAACATGGAAATGCAATTATTTTAGTAAATATAAACTGCTAAATACCTTTTCTCATCTTCCGTATATAGCAGTCTTGGGACATTTTTGAGTTTCTGGTTAAAGATTGTAGTAGGAGTTTTCATTCTGTACTGGCTGTCCTATCAGGATGCAGGACCCCTGACCCTCTGTCTGCACAGTGCTAATTGGTCAAGTGCTGATCACATGTGCCCTTCAAAGAAAAAAACTCTTCAGCAATACACACCAAACTGGGCATGTGGAGTCTGTCCCTTGGCTCTGTATTATCAGAAAATATATTGGGAACATTGGAAGGAGGAAGGGGATCAGGGAAGAAAGGATCAAAAAGTTTTTTATTACATAATGCAGAGGATTAGCCCCTTAGGTTTCACAGTGAGTATAACAAGCATGCTTTACTGCATATACACACTGATTTTTAGTTTTTATTTCTGACAATAAAAATGAAATAATAAAAATAATGGTACCTAACTGATTTGATATGAGCATGAGTCTCCAATCATACACCTTTTTAAAATTGGTTGATGGTGATTTGGATAGTGCTATCTATACTCAAAGGACAGTGGAGTCACTAGGGTTGGTGTCACACGGTGCCGAAAAAATTTGTGTCACCCCCTCCTCCACCACTATAGTCCCCCCTCAGTACAGACCCCCTCCACTAACTACAGACCCCCTCTCTCAGTATAGATCCCTCCTCACTAAGTACAGGCCCCCTTCATCAATATAGACCCCCTTCCAACAATATAGACCCCCCACTAAGTACAGTAAGTATGGACCTCCCCCTCAGTACTGACACCGTTTCCTCAGTATAGACCCCCCACTAAGTACTGACCCCCTCGTTCAGTACAGGCTCCCTTCCCTCAGAGCAGACCCCCCTCCATCAGTATCAACCTCCCCCTCAGTGCGGACCCCTCCATCAGTACATATACCCCCCTCAGTGCCGACCCCCATCAGTATATAATCCCCCATTAGTATAGAATCCTCCCTCAGTGCAGACCCCCCATCAGTATAGAATCCCCACTCAGTGCAGACCCCCATCAGTATAGAATCCCCCCTCAATGCAAACCCCCATCAGTATGGAATCCCCCCAGTTCAGACCCCCCTCCATCAGTATAGAATCCTCCCTCAGTGCAGACCCCCATTAGTATAGAATCCTCCCTCAGTGCAGACACCCTATCAGTATAGATTCCCCCATGCAGACCCTCATCAGTATAGAAATCCCCCTCAGTGCAGACACCCCATTAGTATAGAATCCTCCCTCAGTACACACCCCCCATCAGTATAGAATCCCCCCTCAGTACAGACCCCCTCCATCAGTATAGAATCCCCCCTCAATGCAGACCCCCCATCAGTATAGAATTCCCCTCAGTGCAGACCGCTCATCAGTATAGAATCCCCCTCAGGTGCAGACTCCCATCAGTATAGAACCTCCCATTAGTGCAGACCCCCATTAGTATACAATTCCCCCTCAGTGCAAACTCCACAATTTTTATAGAATACTCCCCTCAGTGCAGACTCCCCATCAGTATAGAACCCCTTTAGTATAGAATTCTCCATCAGTACAGACTCTCGATCAGTATTGAATCCCCTCTAAATGCAGACCCCCCCATCAGTATAGAATCCCCCCAGTGCAGACCCGCCATCAGTATAGAATCCCCCTCAGTGCAGACCGCTCATCAGTATATAATCCCCCCTCAGTTCAGACTCACCATCAGTATAGAATCCCCTTCAGTGCAAACCCAATCAGTATATATTCCCCCCTCAGTGCAGACTCCCATCAGTATAGAATCCCCCCTCAGTGCAGACCCCCCATTATTGCAGACCCCCATTGGTATAGAACCCCCCCTTAGTGCAGACCTCACCATTAGTATAGAATCCTCCCCTCAGTGCAGACTTCCCATCACTATAGAATCCCTCAGTATAGAATCCCCCCTCAGTGTAGACTCCCCATCAGTATAGAATCCCCCCTCAGTGTAGACTCCCCATCAGTTAAGACTCCTCCCCTCAGTGCAGACTCCCATCCGTATAGAATCCCCCCTCAGTGCAGACCCCCCATTAGTATAGAATCCCCCTTCAGTGCAGGCCCCCATCAGTATGGAATCCCCCCTCAGTGCAGACCCCCCATTAGTATAGAATCCCCCCTTTTTGCAGACCCCCCATCAGTATAGAATCCCCCTCAGTGCAAACCCCCCATTAGTATAGACACCCCCCTCTCCCCTCCCCCTGTACATGTCCATCCACATATACATTAGTAAAGTTTACAGACCTCAGAACAGCGCGGACAGATACACACAGCAGTGTGTGTTCCTCTGGCACCTCCTCCTCTTGTGTGGATGTAAACAAAGAGGAGGGGGAGGCGGCTTCAGTCCACTGAGGGACACAGCGCAAGATCTGAGGTGCAGGTCAGGGCAGCAGGCAATATTAGCGGTGCGTGCCTCTACCCACAGGTGTCACCCCTCTAGCGGGTGTCACCCGGGTGCGGGCCACACCCCCTGCCCCATCTAGCAACGCCACTGTCAAAGGATGTTATAGTATTTTGAGATTGCACCAAAGGCTCAGGTTATCAATTATCTGGAGGCCTAATTAGAATAGTATTATTAACTATGTTTGTCAAAGGCATTTATGAATGTCTTCAAATGAGTGCTGCACTATTCCTTACAGGTGTGAGAATACCTTCAACTTCCCAAAAGAATAAAAAGGAAAAAACCTAATGTTAACTTACTGCTTTTAGTCCAGTTACTCCCCCTATGCCCTCTTATGGAGAAAAATTATCCTTGTGCCATGGCTTCTGTTACCTCTCACCCAAATCCTGCTATTTCTCCCTTAAAGTCTGCAGTCTCATCTAGATTTCGAAGGCTTTGATCTCATGTTTTACACAGATGGGCACTCTCGTGGTTTAATGTAACACTGCTCTTGAGCGTTCCACAGGAATTCACCTACACCAGGGGTAGGCAACCTCGGCCCTCCAGCTGTGGTGAAACTACAAGTCCCATGAGACATTGCAAGACCCTGACAATCACAGCCATGACGCCTAGATGCAGAGGCATGATGGGATATGTAATTTCACCACAGCTGGAGAGCCAAGGTTGCCTACTCCTGACCTACACCATCTAGTGGTTTTAGTTAATTCCACCTATTTTGTAACTTTGCCAGTACACTCATGGACAATCATCTAATACCATAAAAGGAAGTGCTTAGCTCCACCAAGATGTCTAAGAAAAAAGGTTCCTAGAACCCTGATGTTACTCTGTTTCTTGTACCCTGTAACTTGTTTCTACTTCCAGTATCTTGTTCCTTTATTCTGTGTCCAGTACCCTGCTGATATCCTCAGCTGCTGCTACCTTGCTAAAGGAACTGCGATGGAGCTTTGGTCGGGAATCCCGGCAGTGTGTATGCTCCATTGCAGTTTTTCCCATAGGAAAACTGGCAAAAAACGCTGGGCAAAAGTCTGCATCCCGTCAGAAATCTCGAGAGGAAAGCCAAGAACCTGCTCGGTTCAATCTTTCCCCTGCACACAGCCTGTCTTCCCGACAGGAAAACTGCAAAGGAGCTTTGGCCAGGAATCCCAGCAGTGTGTATGCTCCATCACAGTTTTTCCCATAGGTTTTTGGGCAGTTTTCTGTGAGGAGCATACGCACGGCTGGGATTTGCCAGCCAAAAGCTCTCCTCACAGTTTTCCCGTCTGGAAAACTGATCGTGTGTATAAGGCTTTTCAATTGTTCTCTTAAACATGTATGTTGGCTGTTGTTTAGATTCCTTCTTTCCTTATGGTTCTGTGTATTCTTTTGACATACAGTACCTGCTGGGGTAGCCCAATATACTCCTTTAGTTAATTGGCAACTTAAATATGTATATAGACTTTAATCTTGAGGGAGTGAATATTACCACGCTACCAAGGGGTGAACAGGGAAAAGGGGAAAGGGGGAGGGAAGGGTAGGGAAAGTAAAGGTGGAAGGGAGGGAGTACTGCTGCGGCACTAAAAAGGTGTATCAGACCAAAAGTGATATAAAGGAGAGGGTAGTGCTGCGCTGTAAAATAGGAAATGGAGTGAACGTATAGAGGAAGTGTAGCAAGTACTCTAATTGTGAAAAGATACTGTCTGACTACTGATCATAATCACAATCCGGTGAAATAAAATGGCATCAAAATCAAAATAAACGTGCTGGGGTGCAGCTGAACCTAGCTGACAATGGTGTACAACAATTCAAAATAGCAGTGCTGGTATGTGTACTACCAAGTGTTACAGTGTAGTTCAATGATAAAAATGGTCCACTGTTACACAATGAATGTACAATGTGCAATGCACAACACACATCGGTGAATAAGATAGGCCCATAAGTGTCCATGCAACAAAAACCTAAATGAAAACGCAAAAAAAGGCAGTCCAAATTAAAAGTTCTGGTGTAGGTGACAAAATACAGTGTGAAGAAGAATAGGATTCCAGTGTTCTCTTCAAAGCAAGTGAGGATGTCCCCTTACTTACTGCTGTAAGGTAACAGCATATAAAATTAGACCCAAGCGCGCTTTCTTGTCGTGTCTACATATAGTGTTATCCAGATGGACTGCAACTGAAGAAACAAATCCCTCTCGGTAGTCCCGTCCAATGAGTGACAGTGACTCGCACCCAGGGAGATAAAGTGCCAATAGTGCAGTATTGTATAAAATATTTATTAATAAAATAATACACTAAGGTACTCACATAACTATAATAATATCAGGCATGTAAATGGCAAAGTGTGTTCGCCGATGTCACCTTCAGGTACCTCTTGGTGGACTCTTTAATGCACTCATAACTCATATTATTCGTCACTTCTCGTGACTTCTTCAGTAGTAGCTACTCCAGATTACAATAAAAAAAACTAGCAGGAGTTTTAACCATTCCCTACTATATCCAGCATTTAAAAAAACAGGCTTTTTTTTATATGACTGTGGTGAGTTCTTGCGGGGAGGACCAGAGACAGGCGCCGAGGGACCCCAGAAGACGTGGATCGGGGCCACTCTGTGCAAAACGAACTGCACAGTGGAGGTAAGTATAACATGTTTGTTATTTTAAAGATTTTTTTTTTCTTTTATTAACCCTTTAACTACTTGCCCACCAGCCGCCGCAGTTATACCACGGCAGGTCGGCTCGGCTGCGCAAGATCACGTAGCTATACGTCATCTCGCTATGCAACCAATAGGGGCGGGTGCATGCCGCCGGCAGCGTGCGCGCGCCCCTGGTCGCGCGATCATCACCGGGCACGCACGCGCGATCGCTCGTTACAGAGCGGTCCTGTCAGGGGGAGAAATGACTGTTCGCTGTTTATACAATGTATGAACAGCGATCTGTCATTTCTCCAAGTCAGTCCCACCCCCCTTCAGTTAGAACACACCTAGGGAACATACTTCACCCCTTCCTCGCCCCCTAGTGTTAACCCCTTTCCTGCCAGTGGCATTTTGATAGTAATCAATGCATTTCTATAGCACTGATCGCTATGAAAATGCCAATGGTCCCAAAAATGTGTCAAAAGTGTCCGAAGTGTCCGCCATAAGGTCACAGTACCGATAAAAATCGATGATCGCCGCCATTACTAGTAAAAAATAAATATTAATAAAAATGCCATAAGACTATGCCCTATTTTGTAGACGCTATAACTTTTGCGCAAACCAATCAATAAAAGCTTATTGTGATGAAAGATTTGTAGAAGAATACGTATCGGCCTAAACTGGGGAAAAAAATGTTTTTTATATATTTTTGGGGATATTTATTACAGCAAAAAGTAAAAAATATTATTTATTTTTTTTCAAAATTGTCGCACTATTTTTGTTTATAAAAAATAAATAAAAACCGCAGAGGTGATCAAATACCACCAAAAGAAAGCTCTATTTGTGGGGAAAAAAGGATGCCAATTTTGTTTGGGAGAACGTCGCAGGACCGCGCAATTGTCAGTTAAAGCGACACAGTGCCGAATCGCAAAAAGTGGCCCAGTCATTGACCAGCAATATGGTCTGGGACTGAAGTGGTTAAAGTCAAATACTTTAGTAAACACAAGCTATGCTTTCCTTTTAATTTCACCCAACATTGTAATGTTTTAGCCATGCCATATGTGTACATTAGCAAAGTACATAATTAGAAACTTGTACCAAAAAAACTGTAATTGATCACTAATTTATTTAAGAAAGACAGTTATTTTATTTAGTCATTTTATCTGCAAACTTTAATATAGTTTTAAATTGGGGTGGTTGCTATTCTTGTATAGCTTGCTTGCTGGATTTGGCATGGGGACACTGGACGTCTTCAGCTGCCATTGCGTCTTTGAGGCCGCGTACACACGATCAGACCAGTCCGATGAAACTGGTCTGAAGACCAGTTTCATCGGACCAATTTTTTAAAACTTGATTTGTCTGACGGACACCTGTCCTTCGGACCAAAACGATGGTTAGTACACAAAAGCATCGGACCAAAAACCCGCGCATGCTCAGAATCAAGTCGACGCATGCTTGGAAGCATTGAACTTCGTTTTTTCAGCACATCGTTGTGTTCTACATCACCGCGCTCTGGCCCGATGGGATTTTGGACTGATGGTGTGTATGCACATCAGACCATTAGACCACTTCAGCTTGGTCCGATGAAAACGGTCTGTCAGACCAGTTTCATCGGACCAGTCTGATCATGTGTACGTGGCCTAAGGAGGCATGGGCTCCCTCCATACATATCTGCTCCTAATTTATCCACTGCTGTATATGCCTTCACGTTGAAACTCTTAGGCCTCGTACACACGAGGCAATTCATTTGTTCAAATCGGTCGGACCGACCGATTTGAACAAATCTGTCTGTTTGGATTTTGGTTTGCTCGCGTGTACACACGAGCAAACCAAAATCCCCGCCAGCAGACGGCGCACTGACGTGTCGGTGACGTGGCGGTGACGTTGACACCGCCACGTCACCGCACCAGGAAGTAAAACACTTCCGCACATGCGTCGAAATCATTCGGCGTGTGTGCGAGAAGACATGTCTGCTGGTTAGCGTACTAACCAGCAGACATGTCGGGCGGACGGGTTCCCAGCCGACAGATTGGTAAGCATGCTTTGAAATCTGTCGGCTGGCCAAATCCGTCTGCTCGCCCGTACACACGATCGAATCTGTCTGCTGGGACGGTCTAGCAGACCGTTTCCAGCAGACAGATTTGATCGTGTGTACGCGGCCTTAAATTTAAGAGTTAGACTGGGTACACACTGGAAGCGGGCTGAATGGGGGAAAAAATAAAAGATCACCATACTAACACAAGAGATGTTAGTGCAGTGATCTCCTCCACACTGATTAGTGCCCGCATCCATTGGATGCCAGGGCTAATCGGATGATGGCCAGATGCTGGTCTTCCAGCATGTCTGTTAGACAGAAGCTGTTCGTAAGGTCATCTTGGGTAGAACAAACAGCTGTGTACACAAGCCGAAAGCTGGTTGGTTCCTGCTGAACCGACCATTTGCGGATGATTTTGGTCCCAAAAATGTGTCAAAAGTGTCCGATGTGTCCGCCATAATGTCGCAGTCACGAAAAAAATTGCTGATCGCCGCCATTAGTAGTAAAAAAAATACTAATATAAATGCAATAAAACTATCCCCTATTTTGTAAACGCTATAAATTTAGCGCAAACCGATCGATAAACGATTATTGCGATTTTTTTTTTTAATTTTTTTTACCAAAAATATGTAGAAGAATATGTATCGGCCTAAACTGAGGAAAAGTAATGTTTTTTTTAAATGTTTTATTTTATTTATTTATTTATTATAGCAAAAAGTAAAACATATTGCATTTTTTTCAAAATTGTTGCTCTATTTTCGTTTACAGCGCAAAAAATAAATACCGCAGGGGAGATCAAAAATCACCAAAACAAAGCTCTATTTGTGGGAAAAAAAGGACGCCAATTTTGTTTGGGAGCCACGTCGCACAACCGCACAATTGTCAGTTAAAACTACGCAGTGCCGAATCGCAAAAAGTGGCCAGGTCCTTAACATGCATAATGGTCCGGGTCTTAACCAGTTAAGAAATACATATTTTACTGAACTGAAGCACGAAAAATTATTTCCCCCAAACCCTTCAAAAGTGTTTCCCCACCACCCACTGCACTATCTTTGCTCTTGTGAATATAACATTAACCATTTTAAAAACTATTATTGATAAGATTATTCAGGACACATTTTTGTGATGCAAAGATACAGTATGATTTCCCATATCTGTTTGAAATTGTTTCAATCATAAAAAAAAACACAGGTTTAAAGTAATGAAATATTCTTGGAAGAATCAAATGTTTTTCAAACAGCTTTCAATTTTGAAGATCGCATATCAAGTGAATGAATCGTTTTATATTCAATAAATTGAAAGCCACAATCCCTGTGGGATGTCTAAGCCAGACTCATAAAGTTGAATCCTAAAAGCTACTCAAAGTTAAGTACAAATTCCAGTTGTGAATAACTTTGAATTACAGGACTGACTTCTTAAAAGTAGATGGCATTAGGAAGTTATACAGTATTTTCATTACATATTCAAGCACCAAAATGTCTATTCCTCTTTGAAATATAGTAGATGAAGGAACACAAATCATTTTGACAAGCCACCCCTTACCCTATGCCAACTGTGTATGCATTTAAACATATACACCTCCCTAATTTTCCTTATTGTCTTTCAAATAACAGGATACATAAAGTACAAATCATAGAAAATGTATAAACAAAAACAATGGCCATTATAATACAATCAGAGAACAGATGAATTGCATCAAAGCCGTCTCCCACTGCACAACATCAGAGAGAATAGTTATGCTGCTATATATTTAAAATAAGCAGGTTCTAAACATAAATACTACCCACTTTAATTACTATAAATGTGTTTATTTCCCATCCACCTTTATGTAGCACTAGCATCAACACACCACTTTACAGAACATATTTGAAGCTGAACTCCAAACAAATAGATACATATATACAGGAGCTGTTTACTTGCCAATAGATATGCATTTATTTCCATCCAGTCATGAGTTTTAAACAGCTCTGTCACACAGCACAGTCCTCTCTGATAGGGAAGAACTGATTTTTCAGTTTTTTGACAGTTAAGTAACATTTACAAGTCCCATCCCTTTCTCCAAAGGAAAAGCAACAGACCGATTAGCTGAACTCTGTGAAGCCTCGTACACGCGCACGGTTTCTCGATCCAAACAGCCCCTTACGCGTTTTGAAGTCAATTCGTCATCAGAAAAGCTGTGGATCCTTCCTTTTTTTCCATTATTTATACTGTAGTATGCAGTGTGTAATGCTAGTTCCGTTTTCCTCCTAGCATTACAAACTGCATATTACAGTATAAATAATGGAAAAAAGGAAGGATCCACAGCTTTTCTGATGACTCATTTACTTCAAAACGCGTAAGTGCTGTTTGGATCTGCGCTGAGGGGAATTACACCACGCGTCAGTACCATTTATTGTAGCAATAGTGGGAACAGGAGCAAGGCACACTATCCCTCTAAACGCTGGTGAGTGGCTATAACACTCGACGCTGCTAAGGATACCAAGTGCCGGCCCCTTTGACAGACCGTTTTGATCGGATTTGTCTGCTGGGGCATATTGGTTTGATCGTGTGCACACGATCAAACCAAAATCCCCACCGGCAGACAGCACGGTGACGTGGCGGTGATGTCACCAGGAAGTAAAGCACTTCAAATTCATTTGACGCATGCGCGGGCAGATATGTCTGCTGGTTAGCGTTCTAACCAGCAGACATGTCAGACGGACGGGTTCCCCTGGAGACCCCTGGAGAGCGGAGAAGACCCCTGGAGAGCGGAGAAGACCCCGGAGAGCGGAGAAGACCCACCCCCCCACCAAAGATGTCGAAGGAAGCCCGCCGGGGGGGGGGGGGGGGCGCTTTTGTAAAAGCGACCCCCCCGGGCGGCACCCAACCCCCCGGAGAAGATGTCGGAGGACTTAATAATAATTATAAAAGCGACCATACATACCCCCCCCGGCGGCCAACTAATAAAATATTTTAATACCCTGTGTGATTTATTTGTGTTTGCACTTTTTTTTGCAGGTGAATGGGTAGGGGTACTCATTCACTTAGGGTGGGTGGCTGGTATCTGGGGGCCCCCTTATTAAAGGGGGCTTCCAGATTCCGATAAGCCTCCCGCCCGCATACCCTGACAACCAACGGCCAGGGTTGTCGGGAAGGGGCCCTGTCCTCATCAACATGGGGACAGGGTGCTCTGGGGTGGGGGGGCCGCAGTGCGCCCCCCTTTCCCAGAGCACCTGACCCCCCCATGTTGAGGGCATGCTGCCCGGTACGGCTCAGGAGGGGGGGCACTCGCTCGCCCCCACTCCCTTCCTGACCGGCCGGCCGGCGTGCTTTGGATACGGGTCTGGTATGGATTGTGGGGGGCCCCCCACACCGTTTTTTTCAGCGTAGGGGGGGTCTCCTTACAACCCATTCCAGACCTAAGGGTCCGTTATGCTCCTGAGGGGGGAACCCATGCCGGATTTTTATTTAAAATCCGGCGGGGAGTTCCCTCTCAGGATTCATAACAAACTCCGCCCACGTGTAGAATTGGCGGGAATCCGCGTCGGATCCCCGTTGCTTCTATGACGCACTCGATGGAATGTGCTTTTACTATTCCAGCGAGTACGAGATGTCGGCACCCTGTCGCCGAAAATCAGCGCGATGCTGTCGTGCTAAAAACACATTCTCGGCGGCAGGCACTGTATCTGCATGGACTTTCACATTTTCCTGTAATCTCAACATCAACTGCTGAATTGCTCACCCAGTTTTGGCATTTATGATATTTGTTTAGTATATTTTGTATGGAATTTGGTAACATGTTTGTATTTGCACAGAAAGAGCACATTTTAGGGTAATATGTGCAGTGATTTTGCATGCATTCCCTATACTTGACACATTTACACATAATTTATGTCACTATATGATATCTGGATTGTTGATGTATGTTTAGTTTATATAGTACACTCCCGGCACTGAAGTATTCAGCACACCTCAGGCACTGGAGTATTCACTACTGCAGAGTATGGTTGTTTTGAGCATGTAATTGATGATTTATAGTTAAATGAATATTTAAATTATACATTGCATAGGTTTACTAACCAGATCAGCGCAGCAAACCCCCCCCCCCTTTTTTCTTCTAAGCAGTTGTCTAGAAAACTGAAACTGAAAATAGTTGACGCTCACAAAGCGTTTTCAGATGTCATTATCCTCTTTTCGGAATGTAATTAAGAAATGGCAGTCATCAGGAACAGTGGAAGTTAAAGCAAGATCTGGAAGACCAAGAAAAACATCAGACAGAACAGCTCACAGGATTGTGAGAAAAGCAATTCAAAACCCACGTTTGACTGCACGAACCCTCCAGAAAGATCTGGCAGACACTGGAGTTGTGGTACACTATTCCACTATAAAGAGATACTTGTACAAATATGGTCTTCATGGAAGAGTCATCAGAAGAAAACCTCTTCTATGTCCTCACCACAAAAATCAGTGTTTGAACTTTGCAAATTAACATATAGACAAGCCTGATGCATTTTGGAAACAAGTTCTGCGGACCGATGAGGTTAAAATAGAACTTTTTGGCCGGAATGAGCAAAGTTACGTTTGGAGAAGAAAGGGCACAGAATTTAATGAAAAGAACCCCTGTCAAACTGTTAAGCATGGGGGTGGATCAATCATGCTTTGGGGTTGCAGCCAGTGGCACAGGGAACATTTCACGAGTAGAAGGAAAAATGGATTCAATAAAATTTCAGCTAATTTTGGATGGTAATTTGATGCCATCTGTGAAAAAGCTGAAGTTAAAGAGAGAATGGCTTCTACAAATGGATAATGATCCTAAACACACCTCAAAATCCACGAGGGATTACATCAAGAGGCGTAAACTAAAGGTTTTGTCATGGCCTTCACAATCTCCTGACCTCAACATAATTGAAAATCTATGGATAGACCTTAAAAGAGCAGTGCGTGACAGACAGCCCAGAGATCTCAAAGAACTGGAAGACTTTTGTAAGGAAGAATGGGCAAAGATACCTCAAACAAGAATTGAAAGACTCTTGGCTGGCTACAAAAAGCGTTTACAAGCTGTGATACTTGCCAAAGGGGGCAGTACAAGATATTAACTCTGCAGAGTGCCCAAACTTTTGCAGACGCCATTTTTTTGTTTTCTGTAATTTTGAAAGTGTAAATGATGGAAATATAAGAATGTCTAATCTGTAATTTGCCTTTTGGAGATTTTTCCATCTTTCCTTGGCTTCGTTATGCACATTAATACAAATTTTTACCTGGGGTACCCAAACTTTCGATCCCCACTGTATGCAAACAAAACCCTCTATTTTTAACAGAAACTGTTAGACAGGGTACATTTTGTTGTTTTTCAGACTGGCTGGTAAGTGTGCTAGGTAATCTTTTGTTTGTTTGAGATGTGCATTTCCCTCCCATGTGCACCTTGCTGCAATGGCTGGTTATAGATTGGGGTGGTTGCCATTTTTTTGTACAGTTTATCTTTGCTTCAGTATAAGTTCTGCTGTTCAGGAACTGCAAGAGACTTACCAAGTCAAATTCAGTTACTTACACTGCTTATAAAAGGGATGTTAATGAATACAGAGCTGCATGAATTTGTGTCATTTATATTTTTTGGCGTTCTGTTTTCTTGGTGTTCAGTTTTAACCATTTACTTCAGTCGATGCTCCATAAAATAAGCATTTTATTTTTTAAAGCTTTGTTTCCACATTTCATTATTTTAAGTCCGTAATCATTTCTTATAAACATCTCAAACTGCTAGTTTTCAGTTTCTCCACAGTATAAACATCTTTTAAATTCAGTGATCATCCTGAAGCAAATGGTATTTCAATACACTAGATAATATTTGATTCCAATCAAGCAACAAAGGAAAATTATGGCATACATGGACAGAATAGAAAAGAAGAGATGGAAGAAAAATGATGACAGGTAAAAAATAATACTAGAAGAAAAGAGATGTGGGTTAAAATATGTTCTTTTTTCCGCAGTATAAAATCTGATAATATTTTACCCTGACAATAGCTTAACCACTTGCCTACAGGGCACTTTCACCCCCTTCGTGCCCAAGCCATTTTTCAGCTTTCAGCACTGTCACACTTTGAATGACAATTGCGCGGTCATGCAATGCTGTACCCAAATAAAATTTATGATTTTTCCTCACAAATAGAGCTTTCTTTTGGTGGTATTTGATCACCTCTGCGGTTTTTATTTATTGCGCTATAAACAAAAGAAGAGGGACAAGTTTGAAAAAAACACAATATTTTTTACTTTTTGCTACAATAAATATTTTTTCCTCAGTTTTGGCCGATACGTATTCTTCTACATATTTTTGGTAAAAAAAAAATCGCAATATATTGATTGGTTTGTGCAAAAGTTATAGCGAGTACAAAATAGGGGAAAGATTTATAGCATTTTTATTATTTATTTATTTTTTACTAGTAATGGCGGTGATCTGCGATTTTTATCATGACTGCGATATTGCGGCGGAAACATCAGACACTTTTGACACATTTTTGGGACCATTCACATTTATACAGCGATCCGTGCTATAAAAATGCATTGATTGCTGTATGAATATGACTGACAGGGAAAGGGTTAACACTAGGGGGGGATCAATGGGGTTAATATGTTCCCTAGGGAGTGATTCTTACTGTGGGGGTTGGAGACTGACTGGGGGAGGTGACCGATCGGTGTCCCTATGTACAAGGGACACACCATCGGTCTCCACACAAAGATGGTGGAAGCCTTGTTGCTAGCAGTGCAGAAACAAATTGCAGCAAAAATATAAATTGAGAACCTAATAGTAAGGTCCAGATTCTCTATTGAGGAAATGTTTATATTTGTGAACAAGGTTATGTATTTTTTGGGGGGGGGTCAGACTGCTGGGTTTAAAGCTCAATTTTTGACCTATAACAACTACATCATCTTCTGACACCTATCTTCCTGAGTGGACTGTGGACCCTCTTGTGTGCTGCTGGTTGCAAATATCTACACAGGTGATAGTAATGTATTATTTACCTCTTGTACAGTATATGTCTGCAGGTCATATTAACAAAATTCCAAGCCCAAACTACCTAACACTAAAGAAATCAAAACATTGTCTTAAATGTTATGTTTATCATAATATGAGGTGATCCATAGTTCATTGTATATTACCAGGATGTGTTATGTGGGGGAGGGGTGGATTTCTCACTTTTTATACTGTGGATCACCTCATATTATGATAAACATAACATAACATATGATAAACATGTCCAAGCTAGATATGTAAATAACCTGTCACTCAAAGCAAGGAGAGAGAAACTGACTTTTTGATCAGGGAGGCTGCCAATAGACCTACAGCAACATTAAAAGAGCTGCAGAAATATCTGGCAAGTTCTGGCTGTGTGGTACACGTGAAAACAATCTCCTGTATTCTTCATTTGTTTGGGCTATGGGGTAGAGTGGCAAGACAGAAGCCTTTTCTTACGAAGAAAAACATCCAAGCCTGGCTAAAGTTTGCAAAAGCACATCTGAAGTCTTCAAAAAGCATGTGGGAAAATGTGTTATGGTTAGATAAAACCAAGGTTGAACTTTTTGGCCATTATTCCAAAAGATATGTTTGGCACAAAAACACTGCACATCACCAAAAGAACACCATACCCACCGTGAAGCATGGTGGTGGCAGCATCATGCTGTGGGACTGTTTTTCTTCAGCTGGAACAGGGGCCTTAGTCAAGGTAGAGGGAATTAGGAAAAGTTCCAAATACCAGTCAATATTGGCACAAAACTTCAGGCTTATGCTAGAAATCTGAACATGAAGAAGAACTTTCAGCATGACAAATGACCCAAAGCATACATCCAAAGCAACAAAGGAATGGCTTCACCAGAAGAAGATTAAAGGTTTGGAATGACCCAGCCATAGCCTAGACCTTAATCTGATTGAAAATATGTGGGGTGATCTAAAGAGGGCTGTGAACACAAGATGCCCTCGAAATCTTACAGATTTGGAGTGTTTTTTGCCAAAAAAATAGTGGGCAAAAATTGCCAAGTCAAGATGTGCCATGCTGTAAAAAAAATAAAAAGGTATTTCAACCAAGTATTAGTTTAAGGGTCTAACAAAAAATGAGTGGTATACTAGAGAAGAATTGGTAACCCAAATGGTTGGACTTTAAGGGTCTACACACGTATGCAACCCTATTAGTTCTATTTTTTTATTTTCTTCCCTCCATCTAACAGATTTCAGTTTGTTGTTCAACTGAGTTGTACAGTTTACAGGTCACATTAAAGGTGGAAAAATTCTGAATGTATTTATCTTTGACTCATTTTCTTACAGAAACCTGACATTTTAACTGGGGTAAGTATACTTTTATATCCACTGTATAACAGCTCTAGCTCTTCTGGGAAGGCTGTCCACAATATTTTGGAGTGTGTCTAATGCCGCGTACACATGATAATTTTTTCGGGTAGTAAAAAATGTCAATAAAAACGATCGTGTGTGGGCTCCAGAGCATTTTTCGGGTTCTGAAAAACGGGCCAAAAAAATTCGAACATGTTCTATTTTTTAACAACGTTTTTAACGTTGTCGTTTTTGGGTTGTAAAAAATGGTCGTGTGTGGGCTTTAACGACATGAAAAATCTGCGCATGCTCAGAAGCAAGTTATG
The DNA here is from genome assembly GCA_029574335.1 of Rana kukunoris. Classification (NCBI taxonomy): domain Eukaryota; kingdom Metazoa; phylum Chordata; class Amphibia; order Anura; family Ranidae; genus Rana; species Rana kukunoris. The sequence goes on from CM056052.1 coordinate 355,721,242, forward strand.
AGACGTGAGCGCTCGTTCTGGTAAAACTACCGTTCGTAATGGAGTAAGCACATTCATCACACTGTAACAGACAGAAAAGCGCGAATCGTCTTTTACTAACACAAAATCAGCTAAAGCAGCCCAAAGGGTGGCATCATCTGAATGGAACTTCCCCTTTATAGTGCCGTCATACGTTGTACATCACTGCCCTTTGCTAGAGTATTTTTTTTTTCACGATCGTGTGTAGGCAAGGTAATTTTAATGATCAAGTTTAAAAAAAAGTTGTTTTTTCTAGAGCCTGGAAAACGTTGTTTTTTAAAACCCGAAAAATTATCATGTGTACGTGGCATAAGGGAATGTTTGACCTATCTTCTAGAGTGGTACATTTGAAGCCTCGTACACACGCATGGTTTTCTTGGCCAGAAACATCAAGAAAACTGCCGGCATAGCTCTTGCCGAGTAAACGGTGCGTGTGTACCACTCAAACTGCCCAGAATCTAGATGAGAAAAATAGAGAACCTGCTCTCTATTTTCTCGTTGTGATTCTCGGCAGTGTTTTCCTGCTAAGAAACCCGAGCGTGTGTATACTTACCTGCCTCCATGGAAACCCGCGCATGCTCGAAATGACTTAGATGCATGTGCAGTAGCTTCCAAGGCATAGGTAGGGTGAAGCAAGATGGCGGCGACGGCATCGAATATGAGGAGCGCATGCTCGTCGTAGTTGATGACTTCACCGTGTTTGTGCCATTCAAAAGAATGGTGGTTCTTTTGAATCGTACGTGTGTACACTCGGCCTGCAAGAACATCTTGCCAGGAATCTCGTCAGGAAAAACAATGTTTTTTTTCCTGACGAGAATCCTGGCTGTGTGTACAGGGCTTGAGCCCTGTTTCTGGCCACTTTTATTTAAAAGTAACACAACATTTCACATGGATATATTTCCACGTAGGGGGTTCTCACTATTAGTACAATAAGTAAAAAAAAGCCTCATGGCTCTCTATGCTGCTTTACTGCTCAATTTAGTCGTTTTGGTCTTCCTGACCATCAAACACTTCCAGTGATTGTGCACATACCCTGTAACTCAACTCTGTGTATTTTCTGCAAAGTCCCAGCTGCTTCATCTGTCCGAGACTATCTCTTTCTCAGGCACATGCCTCAATCTGTCCAATGTCGGACAATATAGTGCAACGTGCACTTCTCATGCCTCCCTTGCAATCAGGGCCGATACAAGGCAGGGGCGGAAGGGATGGATGCCCCGGGCCCTACCATTTGCGGACTGTAGTCATCTGTTGTGATGGATGTGAATATGGAAAATGAATATTTTTGTGTTATGAATCCAGCATTTGAAGATATGAAATTAAGTTTCAGAAATTACCATTTAAAGATGAAGAAACAAGGGGCTATTATAAAAGCAGCTGCACTCCTCATTTCTCATTCCCTCCCCCCCCCCCCTGCTGCATTGTTGAATAGCTTGCCTTAAGTTTGAGAGGAAGCCGTCCCTCCCCTTCACTCTGATGTTTCTGTGTGCACATGAGAAGGATTTTTTCAAAAGAAAGCCAACCCATCCCCCACATCCTGCCTTTCTCCTAGCAAAGGAATTTGTGTCCGGACCAAGAGAAAACTGACCGAAGGAGCTGACAATTGACTTTTCTTATGCCTATATGAAGTGAGAAATGAGAATTCCATGCGGACTACAGGGGGCGTGTAATAAGAGACTGGGTGAACTGGGTGGGGGAGATGGGTGTGACATGTATGGGTTGACCAATTAATGCATTTTGTGATGTTTTATGTTTAATAAAACCGGGGCTGTGTGAGCTCTTCAGTCTCTCTGGCTGACCACGTTGAAGAGGTGAGATGTAAATTCTATCTGTCTGAGTTCGCACACTCTCATTTTAATTTGGAATCAGACCGGTAGAAATGGGATTCGCCCTGAGAAATTGTGTCAGGAAATCAGAGTCTTAGTATATCGCTTTCACCGTAACTTACTACTGTTATGTGCTGAGTGCGCTCCTGCACCCAGCACAAGCCTACACAGTCCACAAAAGTCATACATGTCAGCGCTGCTCCTTCTCTCCCCCTAGGAAAGGAATTTGTAGTCCCGTCCCGGCAGCGTGACATCACTTACAGCCGGAGGCGGGATAGGAGGAGAAAAGAGAGCTGCTGCTGAAACTGCGGGAGGAGCCGCTGAGGAGGAACCAGCAGCAGTTCAGTAAGTTCAGTGTGTGTATCACCAGGACTCTTTCACCTCTGGCAGCCCTCTCCTCTCCTGGCTTTTCTGTGTTAGCTCCGGGCACTCACTGCTGCTGCCCTCGAGCACAATTCTGCTCCCAGCACTGTAAGCTAGTGATTCCATAGGCAGCTTGTCCCTGCTTGCTGCTACTACTGATACGTTGCAGCACGAAGCCGAGGAGCTCTGAAACTCCTTCTCGCGCTCTGTGCTACAGCAGACAGAGCTCTCTGTACTCTGCTGAATTAAGAAAAAAAAGCCTGAGCATACCATAGAGAGTGGTGGTCATCAGAAGAGGTGAGGGATTGCCAAAGCCTGAGGTGCAGAGAGGAGTGCACTGTAAAGGTGTGGGGGAGGGGGAATATGTGCTAAGACAGAGAACAGTGAAAATGGGGGTAGCAGAGAGAAGAGCTGGGGGGATGTGTGCAGAGGGGGGATCTGGGGTGATTTGTACAGAAAGGTGAGCTGGGGAATGTGTGCAGAGGGGGTATCTGGAGGGATTTGTACATGGAGGAGATCTGGGGGGATGTGTGCAGAGGGGGGATTTGTGCAGAGGGGGGATCTTGAGGGATTTGTACATGGAGATCTTGGGGGATGTGTGCAGAGGGGGGATCTGGAAGCATTTGTACATGGAGGAGAGCTGGGGGGGATGTGTGTGTACCACTGCTGCTGCCCTCGAGCCCTTGAGCACAATTCTGCTCCATAGAGACTGGTGGCCGTTAGAAGAGGTGAGGGATTGCCAAAAGAAAACCACAATGCTGGCGCACACAGGAACTACTATGATTTTAAATTGTCCTCAGTGCAGAGTCCTATAAGCTATAAAAAGCTTTGTAATGAGTCACAGTTCTTTGATGAAAGGCAGCCTTGCGTGGGGAGCCGAAGCAATGCTCCAAAGACATGTAAAAAACAAACAAAAAGACAGGCGCCAATAAATAAACTGCTGGACTTTAATGAAAAAGTAACATAAAAGCACTCACATAAAGGTTGAAGTACACAGGCATAAGATGAAGGTCTTACCTTTATGTGAGTGCTTTTATGTTACTTTTTCATTAAAGTCCAGCAGTTTATTTATTGGCGCCTGTCTTTTTGAGGGATTGCCAAAGCCTGAGGTTGTGCAGAGAGGAGTGCACTGTAAAGGGGTGTGTGTGTGTATATATATTTATATGCATGTGTGTGTATGTGTGTGTGTATATATATATATATATATATATATATATATATATACTGTATATATATATATATATATGCACACACATTGTGTATATACTGTGTGTGTATATAAATATATATATATATATATATATATATATATATGTAGGATTGGGGGATCATACTCCAATGGTAGGTGCGTTTTCCAGTGAGTACGCCAGTCCAGAACTGAGTTTTTAAGGGCCTGGTAGCCCACTTTTATTTAAAAGCACAAAAAGTTCACAAATACATAAGCAGCCCTCGCAGGGGGTTCCACCATTACTGTATCTTGCAAAGTCAACAGATTAGCTTCCTAGCTTTCATTCTTGCCATCCGGCTGTTTCAGGCCTTTAGCTTAGGCCCCAATTCTGTTCCTCAGAACAAACAGTTTCCCAGAGTTAAGCTCAAACCTCGCTTTCTCCTGATAAGTGACTTGCTGCTGAATCATCAAATGACATCTGCCTCCTGCAGATATGCACGCATTAGCTTTCTCCAAACAGCCTCTCTGACTGCTCTTAGTCAGAGAGATTTGGGAATTCACCTGATTCCTAGGACAGACTTCCTGTCTGTAGGGTCGGGCTCTGAGACATGTCTTCTCGCACACGCGCCGAATGATTTTGACGCATGCGCGGAAGTGTTTTACTTCCTGGCGTGGTGACGTGGCGGCGTCAACTTCACCGCCACGTCACCGACACGTCAGCGCGCTGTCTGCTGGCGGGGATTTTGGTTTGCTCGTGTGTACACGCGAGCAAACCAAAATCCCAGCAGACAGATCTGGCTTGAGGTTTCCGACTAGCTAGAAAACGCGCGTAATTTGAAATTACTCCAGTCTAACACCAGTTAGACAGGCGTAAGGGCTCTGTGAATCTGGCCCTTTCTCTCTAGTGTTTATATAGATTACATGTGTATTTGCATCTCCCTGCAAAATTAAAATACAAATTGTGCGTGATACTTGCATTAGTCTCTAGATAAAATGTTTATTTATAAAAGATGCCATTAATAATTAAGTCAAAGATTCTTTGTATTTCTCTAAAATGTAACCGGCATAAAAATCAATCATGTGATAACTTGTTACCAAAGAATGTAAATATATTGAACTATTTTTAATAAAAATAGACGGAAAATCAATATTAATCCCATGCACATATTTATCTGAACAATGAGCTAAATTAATCTCCAGCAGGTCCCTAATACTGTTGTTATTAATAATGCAACATCTGACAGAGAAGCCCTGTACACACGGGCTGGATTCTCGTCTGGAAAAATAACGGGGTAGATTCACGTAGAAATGCCTATCTATAGGCATGCCTAGCGTCTAGCTTTTAAACTAGGCCGCCGCAACTTTTTCAGGCAAGTGCTTTATTCTCAGAGCACTTGCCTGTAAAGTTGAGGCGGCGTAGCGTAAAAGAGCTGGACAAATTAAAATTCGGTGGGTAGGGGGCGTGTATCATTTAAATGAAGCGCGTCCCCGCGCCAAACGAACTGCGCATGCGCCGGCCGTGATTGGTTCCCAGTGCGCATGCTCCAAATCTCAACGTCATTTCGACGTGTAAACGACGTGAACGGCACTTACGCAAAACCCTATTCGCGAACGTTTTACGTAAACAACGTAAACGACGGGGAAAAAAAGCGCCGGCACGCCGCCCATACTTAACATAGCCTGCGCCTCATATAGCAGGCATAACATTACAACGGTACTACGCTAACGCAAAAGACGTAATTGAATAGCGCCGGCCGCGCGTAGGTTCGGGAATCGGCGTATAGGCTCATTTACATATTTTAGACAGGAACGCCACCTAGCGGCCAACCTAAAATATGAAATTAAGATTAGACAGCGTAATAGATTTACGCTTGTCTGATCTAAGGAAAATCTATGCTTAACTGATTTTAGGAATCAGTGGCATAGATTAGGTGCTAAAAACGCAGAGATAAGACGGCTTATCTGGAGATAAGCTGGCTTATCTCCTACCTGAATCTACCCCAATGTGTTTTTCTTGACGAGATTCCTGGCAAGATTCTCTTGCCGGCCGCGTGTACACACACACCATTCAAAAGAACTGCCATTCTTTTGAATGGCACGAATGCAGTGATGTCATCGACTACGACGAGAATGTGCTTTACCCTACCTATCCCTTGGAAGCTACCGCGTATGTGTCAAAGTCATTTCGAGCATGCGCGGGTTTCCATGGAGAGGTAAGTATACACACGCTCGGGTTTCTCGGCAGGAAAGCACTGTCGAGAATCTCTCAATGAGAAAATAGAGAGCAGGTTCTCTATTTTTCTCGTCGAGATTCTGGGCAATTTTCTTGACACGAAACCTCAAAGCCTCGTACACACACACGGTTTACTCGGCAAGAAAGCTCTGCCAGCAGTTTTCTTGCTGTTTCTTGCCTAGAAAACCGTGCATGTGTACGAGGCTATACAGTCCGTGTGAATATAGCTTTTATTAACTTCAATTAATAACAAAAAACATTTTTCTGCAGTACCATAAAGAAGTCACCCCTAAAATTGGAGGAATATTTGCCATTTTGTATGTTATCTGTTTTATGTTTTCACTGCCGGTTGGAATATTTACTAATATTTAGTATATAGAAAAAGATCTATTATATTTTGAAATATATTTAAGTTTGGAGTTTAGGATTATATATTCTATAGTTAAATTGATATGTTTAAAGGAGAAGTACAGCTAAAGCTTGTTTGGCTGTACTTCTCCTGTGGATCCCAGGAGTGCAGTCTGTTCTGCACTCCTGTGACCCGATTTCAGCAGACAGTGGACTGAAGCCCGTTGTCGACTGATGTCACAAAGGTGGTGCTAGCAGCAGAAAAGAGAAGATCTTCGGATCAGTGTGAAACAATACATCGGGCATAATAGTATAGGGCTGCTTTCACATTGATGTGCTGCGGTTTATCCACACCATGGGTGCAGTGCAGATTTCCTTCAGCTTTCCTGCGGGTTTGCTGCTCTAAGCCATAGACTTCTATTATATCCTGTGGGTTTGGTGCACTTTCTGAATGCAGGAGTTTTGGTGCACATTCCAAACATGCACCACACCTGCAGGATATGATAGAAGTCTTGGCAAAGCCCAGCTAACCCAGGAAAGTTACAGATGCACAGTGCTGCACCCACGGTGCAGGTATACCGCAGCCCATCAGTGTGAAAGCAGACATATAGGGGATCAGAACAGTAAGGGTCTGTTTACATTTGCAGTTTGAGGGGTGGTAAACCCCCATAGTTGGAGGTGTTTTTATCCCCCTACCCCAACCGCACCCCCTTTAGCTGTAGTGGCCAGGGGTGTAAACATGTCGCAGCTGCAGCAGGAGTTAGATGCCATGTCATGGTTTGTGGGCATAGTAAATGAGGTAATTCAGCAAGTGCCTGGCAACCTTGTGCAGTACAGCAATCAATGGGTTTAAGCAGGCAGCATTGTGTTGCTTTCTCACCACCAGTTTTAACCCCTTGGACCCTGCAGAAGCATGCAGTTGCAAGGCACTTTCCGATTGGCCCCATTTACTTTAAAGGGTCATGATTGGCAGGCAGTACCACCCACCAAAAGCAACAAATGCCTTAATTCCTGCTGTGGCATGTGTATACCTTTTGGCTACTGCCTCAGCAGCTAAATGGGGTTGGGATTGGAAGCAGTGAAACAATGACTCAACAACAGGGTTTTACCACCCTCCAACTTTGTGTGAACGAGCTGATGAATGCAACGATGGGCTCATTCACAAATGCAGCAGGCAGCTGGAGCAAAAAAATCCCCCCCACTGCAAGAAAAAGCCCACTGGTAACAGACACTATGCTCTTCTACACCACTTATGCCCTCAAAAAAATTAAAATAAAGCAGCAGTAGAAAGTAATCATTGTTGTGCTATGGCTCTTTGACACTTAATTCAATAATCAGATCTTAAAGAGATCTACAATTGTCTGGCACTATTAATCGTAAATACATTTTCAATGACGGCAAGAAAACTAAGAACATATGATTTAAGTTTCTTGACAAAACACACAACAGTGAAAAATAATATTTAGCTAACTGATAACAGATGACAGGTTACAGAAAACTGTCAGGCCCCATACACACGATCGGACATATCCGATGAAAACGGTCCGCGGACCATTTCCATCGGATATGTCCGATCGGGAGTTTGATCCGATGGCGTGTACACACCATCGGATCAAATTCCCCGCCGCTGGACGGCGCGGTGACGTGGCGGTGACGCGGCGGTGACGTTGACGCCGCCGCGTCACCGCCACGTCACCGCACCAGGAAGTAAAACACTTCCGCGCATGCGCCGAATCCATTCGGCAGCGGCGCGGCGGCGGTGGGGGCCGACATGTCTGCTGGTAAGTGTACTAACCAGCAGACATGTCGGGCGGACAGATTCCCACCGGATAGATTTCAAAGCTTGCTTTGAAATCTGTCGGGTGGAGAAATCTGTCCGCTAGCCCATACACACGAGCGGAGATGTCTGCTGAAACGGTCCATCGGACCGTTTTCAGCGGACATATCCCCTCGTGTGTACGCGGCCTAAGTGTCACTTCTACGGCAGAGAGACCAAACCTGCAAAGTTCATGATGGTATTTTTGATAAACATAAAGCCCCCGACAAAGCAGAGTGTGAACAGGATAAAAGCTACAGAAACTGATGTCTTCCTCTCAGATTTACAAATTTATAAGTCAGACTGAAAGCCTAACATTGCACTGACCTGACTGGTCAGAGCATTTTGTTGTTCTGTAGTAAGCAAGTCTGTTGCTCTATGAATTCTATTTCAGGATTTAGTGCAATCTAAGATAATAGAAATTGGTCAATATGGTCTGGTGCATAGAAAGATGTGCCTCTATCCCTTATGCTACAAAATGCACAAAAAACAATGCCCATGGGATTTTATCAAGGCGCGCCAAAACAACAAAAATGTTTATAAAACAGTACTATTCTATTTGATATCCACCAAATGTAAAATCAATTTGCATTGTGCATACAAACATATAAAATAAACATAATACATGGTTTACTTCTGTCAAACAATTTGCTAAATAAATGTAAATTACATTTAACAAAGGTAATATTCCAAAAAAAATTATGACATCAATGAATTGCTGGGTTATATTATGAATCTCAGTGCATTTTGTTAATATTAATTCACTTCATTAGGAGTAGGGATGAGCCGAACACCCCCCGGTTTGGTTCGCAGCAGAACATGCGAACAGGCAAAAAATGTGTTCGAACACGCAAACACCGTTTAAATCTATGGAAAACAAACATGAAAAATCAAAAGTGATAATTTTAAAGGTTAATATGCACGTTATTGTCAGAAAAAGTGTTTGGGGACCTGGGTCCTGCCCCAGGGGACATGTATCAATGCAACAAAAAGTTTTAAAAACTCACGTTTTTTCGGGAGCAGTGATTTTAATAATGCTTAAACTGAAACAATAAAAGTAGCGCATGTTTCCCGTGTTTATAACAGTCCCCGCACAAAATGATATTTCTAAAGAAAAAAAAAATTAAAACTACTCGCAGATATAATGAATGGTCGGGTCCAGGCAATACAGATAAAAGTCATTGAGAAAAAAAATATGTGGGGGTCCCCCATATTCCATTACCAGGCCCTTTAGGTCTGGTATGGATATTAATGAGAACCCTGCACCAAATTTAAAAAAAAATGCATGGGGTTCCCCCCATAAATCCATACCAGACCCTTATCCGAGCACGCAACCTGGCAGGCTGCAGAAAAAGAGGGGGAACGAGAGAGCGCCCCCCCTCCTGAACCGTACCAGGCCACATGCCCTTAACATGGGGAGGATGTCCCCATGTTGATGGAGACAAGGGCCTCATCCCCAAAATCCTTGTCCGGTGGTTGCGGGGGGGCTTATCGGAATCTGGAAGCCCCTTTAACAAGGGGTCCCCCAGATCTCAGCCCCCTATGTAAATTGGTAATGGGGTACCCCTACCATTTCACCCAAAAAAGTGAGAAAAAAGCAAAAAAACACACACACAAAGTCCTTTATTAAAAAAAAAAAATCCAGCGGCGTAATCTTTCTTTGATCCCAGACCCGCCGATACGAACGATACCGCCTCCATAGGATGCTCCCAGCTGAATGACGTACGAGCCGTCTGACAGCTCTTTTATAACCAAGGGCGGGGCCACCCATGACGTGTGACCCCGCCCCCTCTGGGAAACCCCCATTGCGTCAGAGGGGGCGGGGTCACCCATCCATGTCACAGGTGGCCCTGCCCACGGTTATAAAAGAGCTGTCAGACGGCTTGCACGTCATTCGGCCTGGAGCCTCCTATGAAGCCAGTATTGTTCATAGCAGCAGGTTTTTCAGTATTTCAGGTGTCTGTGAATCACAAGACTGTTTAAACAGAGTTACCAATTCTGTGGCAGGAAAGACACAAGTTATTAAAATGTGAATTCAGTAGTTTGAAGTTCTTCAACCAAACAATTTGCACTATAGGGAATAACTATAGGGAATAAGAAAGCTCTAGTTTTGTTTAAAAATATATAGCATAAAGTAGTAGAAAGTTAGGAAATATTATTCCAGACTCCAATCCTCTAACATTGTGGATTATTTTCTTTTTCTTTCTTTTTTGGACTTCTCAAACATATAAGGGAATAGTCAAAACAGACACAGTTTAACGGAACTGTGGTCAAATTCTATTGTCCACTTTGTTCATTCCCCACTGGTTTGCACTCGCACTGGCCTATACTATAAGCAAGTGCTCACTTACATCATCAGACCTATGGAGAGTTCTGTTCCCAATAACTTTTCTACAGCATTTAATAGGAATGCTGACTTGGAACAACAAGAATACCCCTTAAAACATAAATGAATACATATGAGGATGTGTTCATTAGAAATGGCGTAATAGGTCTGATTTTTTTGTGTTTGTTTTTTTGTACACATTTTGTCCAATTGTAACTTCAGGTTTTAAATCTCAAGCAAAGTCAGGGTTCACAAAACTTTTTTTTCGTTTTTATTAGAGCTCCAATGCCACACTAAACTTTCCTTTCCCAATGGCAGGCTAAAGAATAGGTCCACTGCTCTCTGCGTCAGAAGAGCAGTCTAGTTTCAGTGATCCAACATACCTCCTGAACAATCACAACTACTGCTCTCCAATCAGAAAATAGATTGAGTATTGCTGATTGGAGTGCAGAGATAGAATGCTGCTCTTATACAATGTGCAGCAATCCCTGTCTTCACCATGTTGCCAAGAAGGGGAGTTTGGGGTTGTGCTGAAGTAAAGCTATTAAAGGGGTAAAGATGACCATAGATGGATCAAAATTCGGTCAGTTCTGCAGAGACCAGCTGAATTTCAATCCATCCATAGCTGTACCCTGTCTACTTCTGACAAACTTGACAGTTGGAAAGTTTTCATTTGATCAGAGCCTGCAGCCAATCAGCTGAAGCCACTGTTCAGTGTATTCTGACAGCTGCTGTCAGAATACAATGGCACAGAGTGAAGGATTTCTCCATTCACATCGCTGGGGTAGATAGGACAATCCATTTTTTTTTGTTTTTTTTTTGTTTTTTTGTTTTTATTAGACATGTGCACTGCCGGAAAACATTTTTTTTTCTTTTATTTGTTTTTTATTTATTTTTTGCTTTTTTCGGTAATTTGGAAATTCGGGAAATTAGGAAATTCAAAAATGTGGAATTAGTAATTCGGAAACTCGAAATTCTGATATTTGAAAATTAGGAAATTATGGAATTCGAAAATTCGGTATTCGGAAATTCGGAAATTCGAAAATCCAATTTTCCAAAATTCTAACTTTCCAATTTCTGTTTTTTTTTTGGCTGGCTGTTAGTGACTGCAACAAATACAAATTTATCTGAAGTTACGAATTATCCGAAATAACAAATGGAACATCTAGACAAATGGAATGGAACAAATAATAATAAATAATAATAATAAAATGTTTTTATTGTTATTATTGTTATTTATTATTATTAGATCGTTACATTCCATTTGTCTAGATCCGGCATTCGTTATTTTGGACAATTTGTAACTTCGGATGAATTTGTATTCGTTACGTTCACTAACAGCCAAATTTGAAAGGAAATTCCAATACCTAATCTCCAAATTTCCAAAATATAGAATTTATCATTTCCGAAATTTTTAATTTCCTAATTTTCAGAAATTTCGGTTTTCTGACTTGTTCACTCCATGACTTGTTTATTCCTGACTTAGTTGGGGTAGGCGGTACACTTTGTTGGGAGGTGGGTCAGCCATGCCTTATGACCACTGACTTCTGGGAACCCGCCTTCTGACCTTTGACCTCTGGGGAGGTCCCTATTCCAATTCCTGAGTCCTAGCCTTATTCTTCAAGGGGAAACCCTATACCCTAGCCCTTACCCTAACTCTCTAACCTTAACCCTTACCAAACCCCTCTAAACCTAACCTCTAACCCTAAGCCCTTACCTTAACACCCTAACCGCTAACCCTAACCCTATAACCTTAACCTATAACCCTAATCACTAATCCTAATCCCTAACCCATAACCCCAACCCTCTAACCCTAAGCTCTAACCCTAGCCCTCTAAACCTAACCCTAACCCCTAACCCTCAACCCTAACCCTAACCCTCTAACCCTAACCCTTCATAACCCTAACCCCCTAACCCTCTAAACCTAACACCCTAACTCTAAATCCTAACCCTAACCCTATAATCCTAACCCTCTAACCCTCTTAACCTAACACCCTAACCCTAAACACTAAACCTAACCCTCTAACCCTCTAACCCTAAACCCTAACCATAAAACCTAACCCTACACATTTTCTAACTTAGAATTTTCCAATTTTTAAATTTAGATTTTTCAAATTTTTCGAATTTCGAATTTTCCAATATCCTAACCTCAAATTTTAGAATTTTCAAATTTCTGAATTTCTGAAATTCCGAGTTTCTGAAATTCCGAATTTCTGAAATTCTAAAAATTCGGACCCTAACCCTAAACAATAACCCTTACCCCAACCCTAGAACCCTAACCCTAGCCCTAAACTCTAAGTCCTAAGCCTAACCCTCTGATCCTAACCCTCTAAACCCAAAACCCTAACCCTACCCCTAACCCTCTAACCCTAACATCCTAACCTTAAACCCTAACACCCTAAAACCTAACCCTACGAATTTCCTAACTTTGATTTTTTTTCAAATTTTCAAATTTGGAATTTTCCAATTTCCTAATTTCAAATTCTAGAATTTTCAAATTTCCAAATTTCCGAAATATGGAAATTTGGAAATTTTGGAATGTCAGAAATCCGAAAATCTGAAATTAAATAATTTGTCAAAATTTGTTAAACTAATTTGGAACTAAACAAGTTGCACATGTCTAGTTTTTATCAGCTCGTTGGCTAATCAAAAAAAGACCCATCTACGGGCAAGATTAGACTTTTAAAAAGTTCACTTTTATACATAGTGTATATAAACCTGAATTTTGTGATACAATAACACTGTTAGACGCCAAAACCATATCTTTATCTTCTCTGCAAACTTGAGTGCAGGGAAGCAACCTTGTCTAGAAATCTGTACCAGCCTGAAACAGCAAAAGTAACAGCACATTAATGAGCTTATCCCAATTACCTCCTCTTCTAAGTATGCCTATGCAAAGCAACAAGGCTCAGAGTGTTATGTCTCCCCATCCCAGTTTTAGTGGTGCTTACAGGGGATTACAGGAAGCCGATATTAAAGATTATCTCTGGGCAAAAATACATTTCGTCAGAGAAATTAAGATATTTTAGTCATTTATCCAGTGTCCATTGATCCAAGATTATGTTCAACATTAGAAAATAGGGATGAGATGTGGATTTGGGTCGAGCATGGATTTGCAACTGGTGGACCTACCAGAATAATGCTGAATTTCACGACCATAGCAACCAAATATCAATAATGCACTCCCTGGCCTTTGGACATTGATCAGAAGGGACAATAGGTGGGAATTTGGTAAGCCAGTCCCTTTACAGTATTTACAGTAGGTTGGGTTCCCAGTGGACATATTGACATGTGCTTAGCAGGGATAGGGAAAGCCTAGGGAGAGTTGGTGATAAAGTGCATATGGACAGATTAGTGTAGAGCTTATAAACACCGGTTTCTTAAATTAAATGTAAATGCTGTGCATCCTGGGGAATTTGAAAGTGGAATTTGAAAGTGGGGAATGGGGAGAATTTTACATCTTAATGTAATTAATGTATTGTTCTTTCTGCAGCTTCTTGATAGCTTCTTCATGTGCACTGCAGGCATAGCGAGCTGCATGTGCTTTTCTCACATTCCTCATGGGGAATATTTCCTAATTTATGCTTGCTGCAGTAGATTTTTTGCACATCGGTCTTTTTCAATTTTTTTGCCAGTCCTCCTCGGTTTCGTACCCATATCATCCAGCTTGCCTAGAGTTAGGTTAGAAATAGATTTTAGAAATCAATTTAGAAATCAATTTACGGGAGAGAGGAATATGACAGCAAATGTGTTAAAGGATAGATAATTAAGCGTTGAGATCCCTGTCAGCAGTCACTGACATAAGCCAATGTTTGATTTGCATAAATGTGACAATATCTAAATGGGGGGGGTGGGTAGAGGAACTTCTCCCTGATCCCAGTCCAACAATAGATAGAGCAACCATTAACAAAGGAATAGAAGTAATAGAATTTATGGGAGCTCAACCAATAGAAAGTACTAGGTGGTCCAAGGCCAGATAATAAAAGTGGATTACCCTGGGGTTATTTTCTTAACATATTTGGGAAAATCACACATGGTGATGTCGCATTAAGGGGTTCATAGATTAGGATGGGAGCTGGAAAACAGGGTGCTTGGGGGCTCACAAGTGAACAACAGAAAGCTTCCAGGTCTACTCACAGAGGGGATTCCTTGGTGGCAAGCAGGGAGATTCAAGGATAAGTTCATCTTTGGAAAAAAAAAATCAGCAGATCACAGGTGCAATGTACAGCTCCTGCAGAATCTCAGGGTGGCTGTCTGTTCATAGTGAGAGGCAATTGCCTGAGAGCAGAAAAATAATCGGACTAGCTCAACGCTCACAAGCACCCTTGCAGCTCAAAATTACAACCTGTAATGGCTAAGGGTACTTGTAGGAATTCATTCTGAGGAAACTGAGGAACTGAGGGGAAGTGTGATATAATTCCTCGTGTGTACTTCCTTGAGCCCTCACTGCATGGTCTAATACAGGCGTCTCAAACTGACGGACCTCCAGCTGTTGCAAAACTACAAGTCCCATCATGCCTCTGCCTGTGGTATTCATGCTTATAACTGTCTGCCTTGCAATGCCTCGTGGGACTTTTACAACAGCGCAAGGGCTGCCACTTTGAGACCCCAAGTCTAATAGAAAAAGTTCACTGAAACTCCTTCCATATATATCACACACTTCCTGGCCTGGGTGGTTGCACATTAACCTATACCCATGGACCCACCATCACTTTTCAAAGTATTTTTTCCTTTACAAATTAAACATTTTTTCACTATGGCTGAACATGTGAAATGATAACATAATTCCCACAACTATGTAAGAATTTATGATTCAAATTAAAATAAATGGAGAAAACATGCTCATATCCATAAGTCCCTAAGGAAATCTGGAAGCAGCAATATATTCCTGAGTTAGTGTAGAAGCCATGTGACATTTCTGCAGTTGAGGGAATCTTATTCCCATTTGCAGCACTCCTAGATTTTTTTAGGATGTGAGGTATAATAAGAACTCTTGACCATGGCCAGATTTCTCAATAGGCACTAAAGGTATGTGCCTTAAGGTGCGCCATTCCTAGATGGTGCCCATCTTTCAGGCTGTGAGGGTTCTGCCTGTATGGAGGGGAGCACTGCCAGTGGTCACATTTTCTGAATGTGCCAGCCAGCCACCTTGGGATGTCCTTGTTTGCAGTAAACAGGGTCAATCATCAGCGTTATTGATTGCAGTGATGAGGCCCCATAGAGATCGGACGGGGAATGGGTGTTGGGGATTACAAGGAGATTTGCTCTTGATCAAATAAGGACTCCCGGCAGCAGCTTGTTTGTTCAGCCGATTTCTCTTCCTGCTCGGGGCACAGCGAGGTTATGAGGAGTGTTCATACTGGCCCTTTTCCCAGAAGGCCACCCCTCTCGCTCCATTAACACTGACCTTGCCACTGTTTCCAGCCTTTACCATAAGCCCAGATTATTATTGAATGCAATCCTGCTTCCCTGGCAGAGCTCCTCCGATTGTAAAACAGTAATTGGTGGCTTTTTTTGCAACCTTGAAAAATGGTCTTGATGTGACCTTCTTTAGATCAGTTCACATTAAGCTTTATCTGACGCCCCTCCCTTCCTTAGTTAGCTTTAAAAAGAGAAGTAATCAGCTCATGCAATGTGCCAGGGATGATCCGTGGGGGAGGAAAATAAAACTTTTCCGGTAAATTATGACTATAGAAGCAATAAGTAAGATGGGCCTTTTCATAAAAGCAATAAAGCAGACACGAAGTGACAGCTTTAAATGCTCAGGTAGAAGGCTCCTACCAAGCTTGACTGTCAGGGAAGGCAGGTCCATGTACCTGCGTATAGGCATTTGTGCAAGCCCACTCCCACATCAATGCATGCGCCAGCCACTGATGCTGGTGCCAGGCAGGCTATTTAAACAGGGCTTCTGCATGGATTCATTGATGTTTGGTCTGCAGCTTCTGTGTGTTTTCCTGACTTTGGAGTGACCTCTAATCTTGACCTGGCTTACCTCTACCTGTGCTTGTCTATTACATATCCTGATCCCCAGCTTGTCCTTGAATTCTGCCTGATTGATTCCCTGCTGCTGATTTGGCTTGTGCTCCAATTATCCTGTTGTTTACTGTCTATGCCTGATCTGCTTGACTGTTACCAACTTGGCCTGTCTGACCTTGCATCTGCTCATTCAGCCTACTGTTGAAAGTAAAAAAGATCAGATGCAGGGATCAGAGCCATATTGTCGCTCGACGCTGCTAAGGCTTTTGATAGCCTTGAGTGGGCATACCTCTGGCAGGTACTAGACAGCTTTGGATTTGGCCCGCTTTATGTAAAATGGGTCAAACTGTTATATTGTGGTCCAAGAGCTAAGGTCAGAATCAACGGCGAGCTATCCGAGATTTTTCAATTGGAACGAGGGACGAGACAGGGGTGCCCGCTGTCCCCCCTTCTGTTCGCCCCTCGCAATGGAACCATTAGCACTTATGGCCAGAGCAAGGGCGGACATAACGGGGTTCAGAAGACACCAGGGCGAAGAAAAAATCGCGCTCTTTGCAGATGATGTCCTTTTTTTTCTTGGGGATGTTGAAGGGTCGCTAGATAAAGTAATACAACTAATGGAGGAATTCGAACAGTTCTCAGGCCTTAAGATTAATTGGTCGAAGTCAGCCCTCCTACCACTGGACCCGGTAGCCCCATATAGGCTGTCAAGCCTCTCTCAAATAGCCATTAGTCCTAAAATTAAGTATTTGGGGATATGGATCTCAAAAGAGGTTTCTCATTTTCTCACTTTAAACTTAGACCCATTATTAATAAAGTGGAAAATTAAATGTGAAATATGGAAAAGATTGCCCCTGTCCGTAGCAGGACATTGTAACTTAATTAAAATGATTTGGCAGCCACAACTATTATATCTGTTACATAACTCGCCAATATGGATTAAACACAAGTGGTTTAAAAAGATAAATGTCTTATTTAGAGATCTAATTTGGAAGGGTGGGCAACCTAGGATAAGTTTACAAACACTACAACTGCCGGTAAAGGAGGGGGGAATGGCGGTTCCACATCCAAAACTATATTTTCTGGCAGCACAACTGCAACATTTGGCCGGATGCGGAACCGCAGAAAGAAACCTTATTAATAACCGACTCCTACTGACAAATAACCCACATAATTTATTAGTTGAAGCTCTAGAAGCAGATTGTTTCTACTATAACCATGCAATTATAAAACTAATTAGTAAAACATGGCACACAATAAAAAAAATCATGGGGCTCGAGGGCCCGTCTGAATTTTCCCCCCTCTAGAACAACAACAATCTCCAGGAGACGTTAAGCGTAGAAATCTCGAGGGATTGGGTAAACAATGGCATATGCCGACTAAAGCATATATTTAGGGGCAACGTCTTGAAGTCATTCCAAGACCTAGTAAGCGAATTTAAGATCTCAAACAAATCCTTCTATACATTTCTCCAGGTTCGCCACGCCATACAAGTACAATTTGCTGCTAAAACAGTAGAGTGGACACAGTTGCTTGCTCTGTCCTTTGTAGTTGAGGCAACACAAGTCAAGGGCTTAATTTCTGCAACCTATGGTAGCTTGGGAGCGAGGGCACTAAGCAGAGAAGGGCCGCGGAAGAGTAAAGTGGCCTGGGAGCGTGACTTAGGCATAATTTCCCCAGACCAGTGGGATAGGATCCTCCGGCAAGGAGCCTGGGTGTCCATCGCCCCGGCCAAAAGACTGTCCCATCTATCTTTACTATATAGGATCTACTACACCCCCCATAAATTGTATAAAATGGGTTGGAGACCCAATGATGCATGTCCAAGATGCAACAATAAAGGAGATCTTCTTCATATGGTCTGGAAGTGCCCCAAATTGTACAGCTATTGGGTGGGTATTATAACGCAGATAAACGAGAAATTTGGGTCTGCCCTTGAGCCAACCACCAGGATTTGCCTCTTGGGATGCATGGACGAAAATAAGGTACCGCAGGGAACCATAGAACCATAGATGCCTATTTCAAGCTCGCAAAATAATTGTTCAAAAATGGCAAGCCCAGGCGCCTCCAACTATAGAGAACTGGTTATCAGTTATGAAACAAACAATTTCAAATGAAAAGGTCCACTACACTACCCAAGGGAAGAATGATAAATTTGCAAAAATATGGAGACTATGGCAGAGAACAGAGGGCGATATAGAGTAAGCGGAACTCGGGCACGTGGGAGCGTGAACTGGTCCCGACAGGCCTGCACTTAGCTAAGACAAATTCTAAACATCAGATAACTCGGCAGCCAAATAAAACCTAACTAACCTCTACCAAGCTAGTATGCTCACAAGGGTCGAGAAGGGGAGGGTGGGGGGTAGGGAAGGGGAGGTGGGATTTGGGGGGGGGGGCACACAACAAAGACAATAATTACTCTATAACGCAAGTGATATTAACCCTTAATGGGCAGAGTTTCTAGATATTGTAATATTGTTTTTCTGTATTTTGTTAACAACTAGCCCGTACTTTTTATTGACGATAATATGTATGTGTAAAGCATGGATGAAAAAACAAATAAAAATCTATTTAAAGAAAGTAAAAAAGAACTTGCGCTATAGAATAATAATAAGTGCTATTTTGAACTGATGAAAGAGTGTGCTTGTAGGGGGCGCTATAAATCTGATCACACTCTAGCTGCAACAAAATGTAAGTGCAACGTGCTAATCACTACATATAAAGGGCCAGATTCTCTAATATTTTCGGCGGCGTAGCGTAAGCCAGTTACACTACGCCGCCGCTGCGTACTGGAGCAAGTGCTTTATTCTCTAAGCACTTGCTCCGTAGGTTTCGTCTGCGTCGCGTAAATCGCGCAGCGTAAACCCGCGCAATTCAAATGGGGCGGCTTGTATTTAAATTAAGCGCGCCCCCGCGTCGAACGAACTGCGCATGCGCCGGCCGGGGAAAAAGCCCAGTGCGCATGCTCCAGCTCACGTCGGAAAGCGTCTTTGAAACCGACGTCAAAACGACGTGAGCGTCATTTACGCAAGTCCCTATTCGCGAACGAGTTAGTAAAACGACGTAAGCGATGGAAAAAGCCGACGCTGACCCGACGCCATACTTAACATGGCGTCCGACGGGACACGACGGCATCCGACGGGACCTCGTAAGGTTACTCCACATAGAAGCTGGGGTAACCTTACGAGTTCGTAAACGACGTACGCGACGACGGGGCGGCGTAAAAGCGATCGAGAATCGGCGTACTACTTCATTTACATATGCAAATGAAAAAACAACGTAAAGGCCACCTAGTGGCCGGAGTTGTCATTACATCTACGATCCGAAAGTGTAATTGTATTACACTTGTCGGATGTAGAAGCGTATCTATGCAAAAGTGATGCTCAGCATCACTCGCATAGATACGAGTCAAAAAAAAAAGGCGATACGACGGGGTATCTGAGATACTCCGTCGTAACGCCTCTGAGAATCTGGCCCAAAATGTATGACATAAGTGCAAATAGACAATATAGTTCATCAAAACAAAAGTCCATATTTTAATTTTGGTTAGACTTCAATCTTTACATCGTCATCCAAAAACTTCATATAAATCACCTGGTGGATGTGAGTGAAAGGCCTACTCACCAGACCACATGACCTTCAGAATTCTCTGTCTATAGGCTACTGAAGTGTAAATCCAGCCCTGCTCTTGACTTTTCTTCAGAGAACGTGCAATACAGTTTCACCGATGAACAACAAAGTACAAAGCAAATAAAACTCATAACTACAGCCAACAAACCATGACTGCAGAAGTGTACAGTTTTTTCAAATATTCCAATAATAGAAGAAACATAACATTCTCACTACTGAAAACATGGAAAAGAAATCTATCAATATAGGATATCATTTGTACTATGTATTTTCCATCAGTGTTCTGAATCTAGTACTCATTGAAATATGAGACCGCAATGAACAAAGCCATTCCTATCAACCATCCTGGCTCCCTGCAGAAATGTGTCTAAGAAAGGGTATAGTTAAAAATACAGAGTTAAAAACATTGGTATTGGGGCAACACAATTTCAATTATCCATCTCTGCTGTAACCAATTTCAGTTCTCATAGGATACGATCATTTCTGTCTGGAAAAAAATATTCTTATTCATGCAGGACTACCAGAGTTCAAGAGATGTGAGCAGACAAGCAATTTTTCATTTCTTTTATGAGGGAAACTATATATTAGCAGAAGGACTGCACCATCAATATATAGATAGATAGAAGTCAGTATCAGAATACTCAGTATCAGTAATAGTTGTGTTGGCAATAGTGTCAGCATTTAGAATGGATGATCCAAGCAAGAGATAGGTGGCAAAAATGGTCCTCAAACCTATATGCTTGCAAAAACATCAGTTTATCAGTGCTTGTGGTATGCAGTTTTGTCTCTGTAATTCATGAAGTCATGAGTTATTATATTTAAGCGGAATAAGGCATACGGGATTACTGTGCCACAGTAAGTCAATACAAATTTATAATAGGAATTTCATAAATTTTTATTAATTACATAAAAAAGATTAAAACAAATAATTTGTATATACAACACAGTTGTTTTCAATGGTTAGATCTCATAGGAAGTACAATAGGAGCATATGTCTAGTGGATAGCGGTCAGGTCTTCCCTACTAGTCTCGCCAAGACATTGGCCTCATCAGAGGAGTAGGACGTGACCAATGTGTAGCTCTAAAATGACAAAACATATAAATTAGGAATCGTCATAATCACATTGTAAAAACGTTCATGCAAAATGACATGGTTAGATGATTTCACCCAATCATCTAACCATGTCATTTTGCATAAAAGTTTTTACAATGTCATTACGATGATTCATAATTTATATGTTTTGTCATTGTAGAGCTACACATTGATTGATTTCATCAAGGGAGTAGGACGTGACCAATGTCTTGGCGAAAAACTAATAGGGAAGACCTGACTGCTATCGACTAGACATATGCTCCTACTGTACTTCCTATGAGGTCTAACCATTGAAAACAATTGTGCTGTATATACAAATTATGCGTTTTTTATGTAATTAATAAAAATGTATGAAATTGTTATTAAATAATTTGTATTGACTTACTGTGGCACCTTAATAATCCCGTACCCCTTATTCCTTTGATATAGTTTTTGGGATGAGGTGCCTTATCTTTTAGGACAAACGACCACTTCTTCCAAATCTCTGAGGCCTTGTACACACGATCAGTCCATCCGATGAGAACGGTCTGAAGGACAGTTGTCTTAGGTTAACCGATGAAGCTGACTGATGGTCTGATGTGCCTAAACACCATCAGTTAAAAAAACGATCGTATCAGAACGCGGTGACGTAAAACACAACGACGTGCTGAAAAAAATGAAGTTCAATGCATCCAAGCATGCGTCGACTTGATTCTGAGCATGCGCGGGTTTTTAACCGATGGTCGTGTCTACTAACGAGTCAGTTACGAGTCCATAGGTTCATTTTAAAGCAAGTTGGCTTTCTTTTAACCTAAGGTTAAATAACCTATGGGGCCTACACACGATGGGTTTTGACTGATGAAAATGGTCCATCAGACCGTTGTCCTCTGGCTAACCTATCGTGTGTACGAGGCCTTTGTTATTATATTTGTTGGTGACATAAGGCAGTGCAGATAAGTTATCTTTTTATTTGCTGCCTATGACTTTAGTGGCATTATCTAATATGGTGCTGCAACTAGAAAGGGGTGGCCATTAGATTATCCAAACTTTCATGATTTTAAATGTTGATATGCTGTTTTTACTGGTGCATGCAGAAGTAGAAAGTCTACAACAGGCAGTGAGGGAACAGATTTTGAGAGAGAAAGTATAAGTATATTACTTATTTAAAAAAATTACATGTTTAGCTTTTTCTAGTCAGATAGTCAGCACAATATATTCTGTGTGTCCAAATATGGAAACAGAAAATTAAAAGGTCGGAGTTTAAAGAGTTACATGATGGATGGTAGCCAGCAAAATCCAATGCATGCGGTCAAGTGAGTGTTTTGCTTCTTTTGTATCATTTACTGGGGCAGTAAAAAAAACAACTCCTCCTTACAGATCTAAAAATATTTGTAGCTTCCATTCACTTGTGCCTGCACAGCTTCTCCTCCATATCAGTGCCTGAGAGTAACACAGCAAAGTCAGCTGCCTTGGCCCTCTGTATGAGGTAGATGAGTGCTGCTTCTAAAGCTACATACACACGGTAGGACTTCAGAAAAACTTTTCCGTGGATTTTTGTTTAAAGGGCATTGGCCAGGAACACCCATAGCATACACACGGCAGGACTTTTTCTGCAAACTTTCCCAAAATCACATGATTTTTCTGCTCTTTTGTGTTCTTTACCGCCATCCTTTGGTCAACTTCTGCTATTGTTGGTTGATTTTAACATTGGTTCTGGGCATGCGTGTTTGTAATTTGGACTAAAGTCCGATGGATTTCTGTACACACGATGGGACTTTGCACCGTAGGACTTTTATTGCCTAAAGGTTTGTTCCTTTTGCAGAGCGAACTTTTGTCCGATGAAAACCGAAAACGTTTTTGCGATGGAGTGTACACACGGTCGTTTTTTGTTTGAAAACCTGTTCATTTTGAAGTTTGTTGTCAAAAAGTCAGATCGTGTGTACGAGGCTTTACACAAGGTTCAGTTGTGTGAGTTTGCAGATCCAGTAGTAGTAGGTTATTGTGTCAAAAGAGAAAAAAGTAGACTAATTTTCCTGTACACAAACAAAATTTGCAGGTCTGGATTGCTCATCAGTTGTGATGATTGCACAGTCCTGGGTTCTATTTGAAATCTCCTTTACATATCTCAATCAAAATTAATCTACCCTTGTGAAATACATGGGGGTGGATTATGTTATTCAATCCTGTCCATTTGTAGGGCTAATGAGCAAGGTTTATCAAACCAGGCACGGCTAAGGGAAACATTAACCAATGTAAAAATAAAAAATTAGAGTGGAAAGAAGGTCCTTTACACAAACACAAACAAGATCATCAGCAAAAGAGAAGTGCAGAAATACAGAGAAATAAAAAATCATAATCACTTAGATGGCTGCAGCACCAAACCCAGCTGCAGCTGTCCTCCTGCCACCTCTACCCTATGATTGCTGATCACTCAGTTCTCCCCCCTCTGCTCTGAGAAAAGAGTGGTGACTGTCAGTCACCGACTCTCTTCTATGCCCTTCCAGGGATCAGGCTCCCATCGTCTCTACGCAAAAATGAGTAGAGACAAAACAAATATTTCTGCTTTAGCTGCAACATTTTTAAACTTGATAGCATGCATTTTCTGGTCATTTTGCATATTTGTAGACAATGCAAAACCCACTACTGTTAAGAAAGTCGAACAGTGCATTCTGTAAAACTAATACTTTTACAAGATTTATACAAGATATACATTAATCCAATGGTGGGATTGTGGACTGCCTGAGTGCACTCAGAGCAATAGATACAAACACTCTGGTTGAAGAGGCACTAGTGACTAGTGGTTCTTTAGTTGAAGCAACAAAAACAGGTCCAATAGGTGGATCTTGAGAAAGACTGTGTTGTCGAAAGGTTTACCGATATATTTTAAAAGTTTATTACACTTACATGCAAGACCAGCCAGTACCTCTTCCACCTGCAACAGTTTGAAATCTGCTTGGAACAAATGTCTGGCAATGCCATACTGTACATGCTGTACATACTGCAACACCATTAAATGAATACATTTTGTCGCAAAACAAATGTGTTGTCACATCTCACAAATAAAACCAACTGGTCACTGTGATACTTTTATATTTAAGTGCAAGTATTGTGTGCATTCCATCTGTGAATCATTTCTTAAGAAGGCTTTAAAAAAAAAAAAAAAAACTCCGCTGAGAGATATATGTAGGCTGTTTTTGCTAATCAACTTCTGAAAATGCTGGTTATCTGGCTGTTAAAAAAGGTCACGTGGCTACAAAACCTTTTTTAGCATATCAATTTTAACCTTAATAAAATCTTGACACATTCCAACACTAATTTTCTGTTTTCAAGGAAATCTAATTTTACATTTGAAAAGTACTTAACAATGATGTAATATAATATACTGTATACTGTTCTTACTATGTCCACCCTGGCCAAAAAATCTAAAATGAAACTTTAATGCATAATCTAACAAAAAACCTAAACAGGAACTCGCGCTGACCTCCACATTTGTTTTACCTCGCTTACCTGATGGTGGTATCTGGACATTTCAGATACTCACCCATCCGATGGATCGCCTCATGTCCAGCCACAGCTCCGTCCCACGCTGCCATGTATTTTCTAATGTCAGCGAGATATCTCAATGATAAACTGATAGGCCCGCCCCTCCTCCTGTTCTTAAATGGAAGTCTATGCCTCCTGGGATATGTTACATACATATCCCGGGAGACACAGCAGGCTTAAGGTGAGTGACATGCATGGGCAGGTGGAGCGGAACTTCCATATTCCTGCAGAGGAATGGAGCAGGGTCGGAGAGGCAGGATCATCCTAGGGAGGGTGAAGATCTACTTTGATTTTATCTGAGAACCTATTGTTAGTTAATTTTTCTTACAGTATCTCACAAAAGTGAGTACACCCCTCACATTTTTGTAAATATTTTATTATATCTTTTCATGTGACAACAGTGAAGAAATTACACTTTGCTACAATGTAAAGTAGTGAGTGTACAGCTTGTATAACAGTGTAAATTTGCTGTCCCCTCAAAATAACTCAACACACAGCCATTAATTGTTAAACCACCGTCAACAAAAGTGAGTACACCCCTAAGTGAAAATGTCGAAATTGGGACCAATTAGAATGTTACAATGTCCCTGGGGAGCAGGTGTGTTAAATTTGGTGTTATTGCTCTCGCTCTTTTATACTGGTCACTGGAAGTTCAATATGATACCTCATGGCAAAGAACTCTGAAAAAAGGAATTGTTGCTCTACATAAAGATGGCCTAGGCTATAATAAGCTTGCCAAGACCCTAAAACTGATTTGCAGCACGGCGACCAAGACCATACAGCGGTTTAAAAGGACAGGTTCCACTCAGAACAGGCCTCACCATGGTCGACCAAAGAAGTTGAGTGCACATACTCAGCGTCATATCCAGAGGTTGTCTTTGGGAAATAGACATATGTGTGCTGCCAGCATTGCTGCACAGGTTGAAGAGGTGGGGTGTGAGCCTGTCAGTGCTCAGACCATAAGCGGCACACTGCATCAAATTGGCCTGCATGGCTGTCATGCCAGAAGGAAGCCGCTTCTAAAGATCATGCACAAGAAAGCCTGTAGTTTGCTGAAAAAAAGCAGACTAAGGACATGGATTACTAAACCATGTCCTGTAGACTGATGAGACCAAGATAAACTTATTTGGTTCAGATAGTGTCAAGAGTGAGTGGCGGCAACCAGATGAGGAGTAACAAGATAAGTGTGTTCTGCCTACAGTCAAGCATGATGGTGGGAGTGTTATGGTCTGGGGCTGCATGAGTGCTGCCAATACTGGGGAGCTACAGTTCATTAACGTGACATACTGAAGGAGACTGGGCCACAGGGCAGTATTCCAACATAATGACCCCAATCACACCTCCAAGACAACCACAAGAAGCTAAGGGTAAAGTTGATTGACTGGCCAAACATGTCTCCAGACCTAAGCTCAATTGAGCATCTGTGGGGCATCCTCAAATGGGAGGTGAAGCAGCGCAAGGTCTCTAACATCCACCAGCTCCTTAATGTCATCATGGAGGAGAGGGAGAGGACTCCAGTGGCAACCTAGGTTATGGGTTAAGGGTTAAAGGGTCACTAAAGGAAACATTTTTTTAGCTAAATAGCTTCATTTACCTTACTGCAGTGCTGTTTTCATGCCCTCATTGTTCGTTTTTGCTTTGATGTTGCTGTAATTCTGCTCTGATCTCCACACTTCCTGGTTGTCTGTTTCCTTATAACCACAGTGCTGGGAGCTTTCTCACTGTGGTCACTAATCAAGGAGGTGTGATTACTGTGTGTAAACTGAAACTGGGTTGGTGCTGAGGGGTTTTAGACAAACCATCACTGCCCTCTGTTGGCTCTCTGGCTCTGTACATTAGAGAGACAGGAAATAACAGCAAAAACAAAAACTAGAACTGTAGGTTGATTATATGATTGTTTTTTTATCTATTTTTAATCATTTTTAAAAGGAATCAGTTAACTTTTATGTCTCTATACCCTGTAAACAGTCATTTCAGCCCAATTTTTTTTTTTCCTTTAGTGACCCTTTAAGGCAGTACTGTAAAATAATTGTTGCCACACAAAATAGCTATAATAATAATAATAATAATGGCTGTGTTGAACTTGAGTTATTTTGAGGGGACAGCACATTTACATTGTTATACATTGTAGAAACGTGTAATTTCTTCAGTGTTGTCACATAAAAAGTTATAATAAAATATTTACAAAAATGTGAGGGGTGTACCTTTTGTGTGATACTGCATCTTCGGAATCAAATATTTCATAAACAATATCAGAAAGTCTTTCTGTATCTATCATCTATTTATCTTACAATCTGTACCATCCACTTCTTTCCATATTTTTCCTATTGATCTATATTAGGCTTTCCTTCCTAAACTAATATTGCAAACAACATAAAATTGCATGTCTCAACATGTCTTGTATTAATTTGTGCTTTCATCTGGCAAACATAGTGTGATTTGTGGTGTTACACTAATGAGATTTTGTGCGTACTGATGGCCCTCTTAAATATGAGAAGGACTTGGGTAACAATGAAGAAATATAACTAGTCAGGTTATGGAAAGGGGACACAAAAGCCATCTGTATGAAATTCTGAATAAACACAGTGAGGGGTCGTCTTATACAGACGATGAGCAACACTGCAGGGCCTTCACCCTCAGCAGCATAAAACACTATTACAGGGGACAGGACAATCCCTCCTACACTCACACCTCCTGAGGAAAATTGTAAGCGTCATTGTCATTTCTGTCTCACCCTGTCAGCACAGCAAGTGACCTAGACAGTACTATTTAATAACTAACCTAAGAGGGGAGAGGAAGAAGGGGAAAGAAAAAAAGGAAAAAAAAAAGGGAAAAAGACTCTGAGGTATCTGCAAATACAGCAGCTCATATGTGAGGTAATTTCCACTGGAGATAACCACATACTGCAGATCCCTACCAGGGGGGATATCACTAGTCTCTGTCAAATCTCCTCAGGACACTCTTCCACACTGAGAACCCCTGACTAGCCCTCACACCTGGCTAGATTAAGGTGACAGCATAAAGGATTAATATCATCTGATATTTTATCTTTCATCAATAGACTTTACACAATAGGATTCATTCCTTGTCTGAGGCCTCCCCAGCAATTCAATCTGAGTGGATACAATACACAGAGACAGGGGACTAGTGGTTACCTCAGCATCGCTCCTCAAGACCCTCAGTCCATATCCCCCCCCCTGTCAGAGTACATTACAGCCTCTCAGATTAAGGCTACCACCTGAAGAAATATACACCAGATAATTTTAAGGCTGCAACCTGAAGAGGAAAACTTTCATTCAACAATATCTTACTTAATCTGCAATAATCGCAAGTCATTTACTATAATTCATTTCAGGGATACTTTTAAGGTGGCGACTTAGGGAAGACCCACCACTCACCGTCGGGTGTCTGATGACAAATTTTTTTGAAGATCTTAGATCCCCCCCCCCATCTACAGTAATGACACCCACTTATTATATTAAACAGGGACTCCACCTATAACAGATTTTGTCAGTTTTCACAGTTTGACTACAAGCCCTGGTACCCAGGTATGAACTGAACACTAAAATATCATGCTCCTCCCAATGGTTGATTCAGGATACTTAATAAATCTGCCGACCCTAATATTCACTTAGCTTTGACTCATGTGGGTGCAAATATTTTGCTACACATTCAATACATGAAGGGAAAGCGAAACAAGAAGAACAAGAATACTATTAAAGCTTTAGCCGTCAAGGAATCTCTTAAAAACATGGACTCCAAACTCCAGACACATACGCTGGAAATTACCGAAAATTCTATGTCTGTCAAACAAATCTCATCTCACCTGTTAGCCATCTCACCCCCCCCTTCATCAGACTCTATATCACATGCAGCGCTATACTCGTCTGTTGTTAAAGAAGGAATAATATCCACAATGTCGGGTCAATTAACCCCTTCTGAGGCCCCTTCTCAAAACCCTATCTACATCCATTCTAATACTGAACGCTCCCCTGAAGCCCCCTTCAATGTTACTGACTTATTCAACAGGATATCGGAAATTCTAGATAGGGGCCTCGCCCAGAACGCTGAAAAAATCACTAAGGACATCAGAGCCGACTTCCAAAGTCTTGGAAACAGGATCGAATCCATAGAACGGAAACTGGATATTAATGTCTCTAGAATCTAACAAAATACTGACCACATACAACACCTGCAAGAACAACTGGAGGTGGCCCAGGCCAGAATAGATGATTTGGAGAACAGATCAAGGAGGGATAATTTCAGGCTCAGGGGTCTACCTGAGTCCATCACAGATGTACACTCAGCTATACAGGACATCATAAAAATCCTGATCCCATCCATACCTATTCACAAAATGGAATTAGACAGAGCACATAGATCCCTAGGCCCACCAAGAAAAGATGGCTTACCGAGAGATGTGATAGTAAAGCCTCACTATTACTCCACTAAAGACGAGGTGATGAAAAAATCTCGACAACAAGAAAACCTTCAATATCAAGGTGCAACGATTCAAATATTTTCAGACATATCTCCCTACACCATTCAGAAGAGGAGAGCGATGAAACCACTACTTTCTGCCCTCATGAAAAAAGACATTAAATACAAATGGGCCTTCCCATTCGCCTTAAAATTCAAAGATAACGGCAGACTCCACGTAGTACACAACTTTCAAAAAGGTGAAAGACTATTACTAGACCTGAAAATTATTTCACATGAACCAGCCATTGACACTTTACCACCGCAACAAACCTCAGCTAAAAGAAATACACCCAATAGTCCAACCTCAAATCCCTGGAACAGAGTCAAACACAGGAAAGTCTGAAATAACTCTACTAAACATCAACTGAAATGATTTAATCTTAGCTCCGGTGGTGTCCATCCCCCATTCATATAAGTTGTTGTGTTCTTTTTTTTTTTCTCCCCAATAGGCCTTCTTTTAATATGAATTGTTTCTCAACTCTTGATCAAATTACTTATAAGGATTTCTGGTAGAGTAAGAGTTAATATTTACTGGCTCACTTATATAATTTATTTATTTATTCTTGTGTTTTTTCAATATCTACTTACCCATATGGTTCTACAATTTTTATTTTTTCCTATGGTATTAAATAATATATATATATATATTTTTTTTTTTTTTTTTAGGGGGAAGGTACCATCTCTTCAATTGTTATTTTTGGGGGATCAACCCTTTGTTTTTCAAAATTTAATTCATGAACTTTTTGATTGTCGCTGACAGTCGGCGGTGAGGCCCTGAGCCTCAACCTACTTCTTGGAGCGACACTTTGTCGCCCTGACAAGTAGGAAGTTAGTCCTCTAAATGGACTACTCTAATAAATTCTGTTTGATTGAAGGAAGGAGCAAACTTCCCTTCCTTCAATCTGGGTCATGGTTTGACCTTTTGCAATACTACATCTTGCTTTGTTGTTACCATTTTTGCCTTTATTTCCATGTATCTATTCTCCCCTTTTCCCCCTTTACCTTCCCACCCTCCCTCCCGGCCTACCTGCCATCACAGGTGTCTTCTGAGCTATGGACTCAGTCTTCAAGACACGATCTGTCCATAACACTCTTTACGACCCATGGCTGGCTCAAATAACACTACTAAACCCCTGCGTGTTGTGACACACAACACCCAGGGGTTGAACTCTCCTATTAAAAGACGAAAAGCCCTCCAGGCATACAAGGCACTTCATGTAGATAAAGTGCTCCTGCAGGAGACACACTTCCCAAGGCGGTACTCCCCCTCATTCCTACACTCCCACTTCCCAGTATTCTACTTATCCAATGCGGAAAACAAGACGAAAGGAGTGGCTATCTTGTTATCCAAATTTTGTAATTTTAATTTACTAAAGGAATATAGAGACCCGGAAGGCAGATTTATTTTGGTAAAAGGAACTCTAGACGAGAAGCTATACACGTTTGTCTCCTATTACGCCCCCAATAGGGGACAGAAGAAGTTTTTCTCTCAGATGCTTGAAGTCCTCCATCCTCTTATGGAGGGCATCATTATTATGGGAGGAGACTCCAACCTGGCTTTCGATTCGGGTTTAGATAAATCCAAACCAAATAATAATAAACTCATAAGGCCAACCAAAATTAGCACACAAGTAGCTCGCATGCTTCATCAATCCCGATTGACCGATATTTGGAGAGAATTAAATCCGAAAACTAAAGATTACACCCACTATTCTAATCCTCACAAATCGTACTCCCGCATAGACCATATATTAATATCCAACCATCATGTCCCAGCAGCCTCTAAATCCACTATAAAGGATGTCCCTTGGTCAGACCACTCCATGGTTCTATTAACCTTGAGAAAAGAGGACACAACTCATAAAATGTCTCACTGGACACTTAACCAGTCGATCTTAAAAGATCCCACTCTCATGGCAGAAATTGAACAATCCATAAAGGAATATTTTGAAATTAACGATACTAAAGATATATCCCCCGAAACCTTATGGGCTGCCCATAAAGCTACAGTTAGGGGAAAAATAATACAAATTGCAGCCAAACTTAGAAGACAAAAGAAATTGACCATAGAGAAATTGGAAGAGACCTATTTAGAGTTACGTAGAAAACATAAATTAGACCCTCCCACGATCTTGACGCTGCTAGATCGGCCTTAAACCTAGCTCTGACAGCAAAATCAGAAAATGATCTAAAATAGACAGGTGCCAGGTTCTACCATTTAAAGGATAAAATAGGTCCAATGCTAGCACACAAACTATCTTCCAGATTTAAATCGAGAACCATCCCCAAGATAAAAATGGCAGATGGTACCCTTACCCTAAATCCTCGGCGGGCGATGGGGGCCTTCCACGACTTCTATTCCAAGCTCTACGCTAAGGATAGTAACTTTTCTTCGGACAAAATAGGTGAATATTTGAATATTTGAACAGCCTGAATCTTCCCAGGTTGACAAAGGTTCACAAGGAGTTGATGGAGGCACCCATTTCAGCTGAGGAAGTTATGTCAGTGATCAAAAAATTAAAATTAAACACAGCTCCTGGCCCTGATGGATTCTCAGGGTCTTATTACAAAACATTTCCTATCATTCTATCACCCTACCTAGCACGATTTTACAATCATTTGACTGAGGGCTCCCCTATAGATAAACAACTTAATTTGGCCTATATTTCGTTGATACCGAAACCCGATAAAGATCATAGCCTTGTGGAGAACTATAGACCGATATCCCTCATTAATAACGACCTAAAAATACTTACTAAAATAATAGCTAATAGGATGTCTGCCTTCTTAGGTCAATACATATCCAAAGATCAAGTAGGTTTTATCACAGGGAGACAAGGCCCGGACCAGATCAGGAGAGCTATTGATCTTATCTCTTTAATGTACTCGGGGTGGTCTGGAAGCACTAGACAAAGAGGTATGCTTCTCTCACTTGATCTCCAGAAAGCCTTTGATTCAGTATCTTGGCCATTTTTGTTTTCTGTTTTGAATCGTTGGGGGTTTGGTTCTAAATTTTTAGGAATCATCTCCGCTCTCTATTCCTCCCCTGAAGCTAAAATTCGGTTACAAGGCATATTCTCGGAATCTATAAATATCCAAAGAGGCACAAGACAGGGCTGCCCTTTATCTCCTCTGATATTCGCTATTGTTATTGAATCTCTGGCCATAGCCATCCGAGATAACTCGAATATCAGGGGAGTTCATTGTAATAAAAAAGAACACAAATGCGCATTATTCGCAGATGATTTGCTACTCTTCGTGGCCTCTCCTATCTCCTCCCTTCCGGAAATTTTCTCCCTGCTAGACGAGTTCTCTAAAGTCTCGGGTCTCACGGTAAACATGCCTAAATCTAGGGCCCTTAATATTTCTCTTTCAGAACCCACAGTGTCCCTCTTGAGAAACAAATATACTTTCAAATGGGACTCTACGTCTACTAACTATTTAGGTATCAACCTGACCCCAAATTTCCAGAATTTATACTTGGCCAATTACCCTCCTATGTATAGGAAACTCGAGAAGGACCTTACCGAATGGGGAGCGCAGAAAATAGGCTGGATCGGCAGAATTAATTCTACCAAGATGACTCTCCTCCCGAAACTCCTATATCTTTTTTGATCCCTTCCGATCCCGATAATAAAAAGCCATCTATAATCCTTTCAAGGTAAAATCACCAAGTTTATCTGGAACAAAAAGGGACCCCGTCTTCCCTCTCGTAGTCTGTTTAACTTACCTGAACAGGGAGGTCTAGGAGTGCCAAACTTGTTATGGTATTATCAATCCGCGAGGTTAGCGCAATTATCGGA
Source organism: Rana kukunoris (assembly GCA_029574335.1). NCBI lineage: Eukaryota > Metazoa > Chordata > Amphibia > Anura > Ranidae > Rana > Rana kukunoris. The sequence continues at coordinate 355,753,843 of CM056052.1, forward strand.
GGTTTACCTTAAAAATGATCGCCCAGATTGGATAGAAAGAGAAGAACAGGCATCCCCATTGTCCACAATTGAAAAACTCATGTGGCGCACTCCTAAAAGTAGACCCCCTATACTATCCCCCACCCTATCACAAGCATTGGTATTATGGGATTCACTTAAAAGCAATCCACTCTTAATTTCTAGAGGCAAACCTTTGTCAAGTATCTTTCTCGACCCATCTTTCTGCCCCAAAACGGAAGTGGACTCCTTCAAATGGTGGCTTGATAGGGGGGTGTACCGCATTGGACGTTTCTTTCAACATACAGGTCCTCTTCCTGAGCAATTCCTTATAGACAACCTTTGCCCCCCCCCCTCTGAAAGATCCAGATTACACCAAATACATACCTTTGCTCAGAAACTTTGGAACGATAAAACAATTTCTGGCCTTTTGACCCCATATGAACACAAATGCGAACAAGCTCAGAATAGGAAAGGTAATATCTCTATCATCTACAAATCTCTTGCATCAAATAACATAAAATTACCTCATATGCTAGCTTGGGAAAGAGAGCTTCAAGAGGACTGGGACTTGGTGGACTGGCAAAAAACTACTCTAGATCTCTTAAGGGTTTTAAGAGTCCATCCCTCATTGAAGCTAATATAAAAATTTTCACTAGATGGTACTTGGTCCCATTTAAATTGGCCACCATGTATCCGTCATCCTCACCACTATGCTTTAGAGGTTGTCAAGGAATAGGCACCATGATCCATACTTGGTGGGAGTGCCCTAGGATACGGGGATTCTGGAACAGGGTATTCCAGATTATCAGGAGAGTTACCGGTTGTAACCTCCATCAATCTCCTGCAATAGCCTTATTGAATGGACTAATACCACAGAGCTCCAAGGCCATTAGACAGCTGATTCTATTTATACTGACTGGCGCCAGAATCACTTTAGCGGCTGCATGGAAGAAACCGTTGGTTTCCATTTTACACATGAAGAGTAAGGTTACATGGATTATGGAACAAGAAAAAAGAATTAACTCTATGTTAGATACCTCTACCCAGTTCACTGAAATTTGGGAACCTTGGTTGATTTACATGGGAATCTCCCACAACATGTAAGTTTAGTTTTGGCTCTGGACTCAGACTGATGTAATCCTATGGCAGGTAGGCCCACCCTCCCTTTCCCTTTCCTCTCCTTCCTCTTTCCTCCTTCTCCCCCTCTCCTTTTCTTTATTTTTATTCTTTCTCTTGAACAGGAGATATTCATTACATTTCATATTCTCCACTGGTCTCAGGTAGTGCTGATTTAGTTTAACTGGATGTATGTATTAAATTCCATTTGGATCTAGTTTTTTTGTCATCAGGGGGGGCTGCCCCCCCTCCTCGACACAGATTGCTCCCGGTGGGGGTGTCGGGGGGAGGGGATGCCCTCGGAAACCTATCCTCTCCACGGTTCGGTATGATTTATTCCTTACATATATTTTAGTTTTATGATCTCAGCTTATAATAAAAGTTTTATAGATTGCTTAGTAAACAGGGAATTTTAGCCCTAAAATGTTGTCGCTACCTCTACTGATTCCCATCCCTCCTGATTATACACGTTTACACTCCCATGTTAGACTTACCAGGTATATAGTTGGGACATTGGGGGGGGGGGGAGAAGGGGAAATCTAGTTAAGAAATGTAATCTATTGTTTACTACTATAATTGTCAACACGATGTTTCCTAAAGCATTTATTGTATTACGTTTATTACTCTGTATGCTCTTTATTTTATTATAATAAACTTAAATTTAAATGAAATTCTGAATAAATGTTTGTACAATATAAGGCTATACTGTAGGTCAATGGTTTTGGATGCTTAGTTGATCAATATTCTGTACTATAAGAGAATTGGTGATGACCCCCCCCCCCGCCTATTCTGGGCAAGCTCATCACCCCTAGCGCCAAAGTCAAAAGCCTAGGGGTCATTTTTGACTCCTTTATGACAATGGACGCACAAATAGGGTCAGTAGTCAGCGGATCTCACCATCTACTGCGCCTACTACGCAGACTCACTCCGTTCATCCCTAAAGAAGATTTAGCGGTCGTGGTGGGAGCTATTGTAAACTCCAGACTGGATTATGCAAATGCCCTTTACCTCGGCCTCCCCAAGTACCAAATCGCTCGTCTGCAAGTCGTTCAAAATACGGCCGCTAGACTTGTGACTGGGAAAAAACCCTGGGAATCCATCTCACCTTCACTGAGAGCCCTTCATTGGCTGCCAGTTAAAGACAGAATTGCTTTTAAAGCTCTCTGTCTTACGCATAGATGTGTCCATGGGAATGCCCCCCTTTATTTATGCGAAATAATAAAAACGCATAATCCCAATCGCGTTTTGCGATCCACGAATCAGAACCTGCTCCAGGTTCCGAAAGCCAACTTCAAGTCCAAAGGAGAAAGAAGATTCGCGATCCAAGGTCCCAGACTATGGAACGCTTTACCAACCAGCATTCGGTTGGAGGAGAACCACCTAGCATTTAGGAAAAAGGTCAAGACTTTTCTCTTTTGATATCAAAGGAGACAGGAACAACAAGCGCCCAGAGGCAATTCAGTTCGCATGTGCCGCGCTATACAAGTTTTCATTCATTCATTCATTCATGTATGTGATAACATTTTAAAGCTTAGTTTAAGAGGGCTATTCTGTAAACAGTATAACTATTATCCAAAAGTAAGTTTACAGAAAAAAACTGAAATGCCTTAATTTACCATCCACTAAAACAAGTACAATAAAATAATATAAAATAACAATAATGTTTAACATATGCCTAAGGATTTTTAATTGTCTCTAAAAGTTTTACTTTAATTTTACACTGTTCAAGGACACAGAAAGTATTCTCACTTTCTGTTTCTTTTGTGACATGTTATTGCAATAACCGTTTCATCTACAATATATTGGATGAAATTCAAATAGTATTATGCTAATTTCTGCATATTTTCTCACATGAATTTACAAAATGAATTAGCAGGCAAGACTCTTAAAGTGCTTCAGGAGGCAAAGGCATTGCAGTTCATTTGTCAAGTGACTGTATTATTAAAAACAAGAAAAATTACATTACTTTGAAAGTTGATACTTTGCCCACCTGTACAGGTGTATCTTTAATGCAAACAGAAAGAGTCAATATTATTATTATTATTATACAGGATTTATATAGCGACAACAGTTTGCACAGTGCTTTACAACATCGGGGAAGACAACACAATTACAATACAATACAGGAGGAATCAGAGGGCCCTGCTTGTTAGAGCTTACAATCTAGAAGGGAGGGTCAAGTGGAACAAAGGATAGTATCTGTGGGGGATGATGAGATGGACAAGATGGAAAAAAAAACAGTTGTTAGGTGTGGGTATGATAAGCTTCTTTGAAAATAAGGGTTTTCAGGGATTGTCTAAAAGCTAATAGAATAGGAGATAAGCAGACAGATTAAGGTAGGGGGTTCCATAGGATTGGAGAGGCTCTGAAAAAGTCCTGGAGGCGAGCATGGAAGGCTGTGATGAGAGAGCTAGAGATTATCTGTAATATTACAGATAATATTATCTGTAAAGTAATACCAATTTTGGGGCACAGACTATAATCTGATGAATTAACTGTGAATGCTGTTCTAATAATATATCCTGTCAAAATACTAAGGGCCAGATTCAGAGAGCCGTAACTCCTGTCTAACTGGTGTTAGACTGGAGTACTTTCAAATTACGCGCGTTTTTTCACTACTCTGAAACCTCAAACCATGAAATTACGGCTGCGGGCTTCAATTCGACTGTCTTACGTGTTCGTAAGACCACGCTGCAATAAAATTGCGACCACTGGATGGACTTCCCGTCGTTTTCCGCGTCTAGGTATGCTAATGAGCTTTTGCCGGCGATCCCTGAAATTACGATCTTCAATCGCAATCTCTTACGGCATCTTTAGTCATCTTTTTGCTGCATAAAACTATACCAGCTTTTAGCTTGTCTAATATTCGACATCCCATGTTAAGTATGGCCGTCGTTCCCGCGTAGAATTTCAACGTTTTCCGACGTCTTTTATTATTTTTTACGTAAGTCGTCCGGGAATAGGAATGTCCGTAAACGACGCTACTCAAACAAAAAATGACGTAACGACGTGATTTCGCGCAATGCGCGGCGGGAAATTTCTGAACGGAGCATGTGCAGTTCGATCGCCGCGGGGACGCGCCTAATTTAAATGCTTCACGCCCCCTAATTGCGTATTCCGATTACGCGTCGAGAAATAGACTACGCCGCCGCATCGTACGGGCAAAAATCAACCAGAATTCGTCGTAGAGCCTGGTAAAATACGGCAGCGTAGCGTTTCTCAAATACACTGCGCAAATGTACGGGTACCTGAATCTGGCCCTAAAACTTTAATTTCCTATATTGCAGAAAAATATGTAATAATTGCAAAACTAACTTCTCTAAAATAAAGTTAAAATGAACCAGCAAATATGTAACCCTTCATAAACAGGTTTGTTTAGCTGTCAAAGGGAGGTGGGAGATATGGCTGGAACTTGCACCTTGCATAGAAAAGGTTAAACTAGAAAGTGTGACAATCTCCTTATATGCTATCTGGAAGTTCAATGTGAATTATTACATTATATTGATATTAACCTCTTTAAGACTGGGCCTATTTTTCAAACGTATTGTTTACAAGTTAAATCTTTTATTTTTTTTGCTAGAAAATTACTTAGAACCCCCAAACATTATATATATTTTTTTCTAACACCCTAGAGAATAAAATGATGGTAGTTACAATACTTTTTTTCACACTGTATTTGCACAACGGTCTTACAAGTGCACTTTTTTTGGAAAAAAATTACATTTTTAATAAAACAATAAGACAACAGTAAAGTTAGCCCAATTTTTTTTATATTGTAAAAGATGATGTTGTGCTGAGTTAACATCCATTGTAATAGAAAAAAAGCATGACAGGACCTCTCAAATATGAGACCTCAAATCTCATATTTACACAAAAATGCAATTAAAAAAATGTAATGTCATTTGAAAAAAAATAAAAAATTTGCATTAACCACTTCCCGTCCGCAGTACGCCATATGGCGCCCTTGACTTTTGGGAGGGATATGCCTGCAGCTACAGGCATCATTCAGATATCATTATTTTCTGCTGGCGATTCTGTCCACAGTAAGAATGATCATAGCGGCAGTTCCACCGATTAATCATTCTTACAGTCAACGGGAGGGGACATCCCCCTCCTGCCCCCATCCGGTGCTTTTCAGGGCTCTCCCGTGTCATCGGGGACCTGGAGAAAAAAACTACTGCCACTGGATGATGACCGTAGAGATTTCTGGTGACCATCTCTATGACCGTTGGAGGCACGGGCGGGACGTTATGACGTCAAGCCACCCCTTGGATGTAAACAAAGCCGCAATCACAGCTAGTAAGCATGAAATCAGTGAATTTTTTTCTCGATCTCATGCTTTAAAGCCTGGAGGAGAGATGTGGGGTCTTACTGAGCCCGCATCTCTCAATGAAGTAGACATGTAACAAACCATTCCTATTACAAGGGATTATTATATTCCTTGTAATAGGAATAAAATTGATTAAAAAAATCCAAAAAGTGTAAAAAAAGTATAATCAAAGTAAAAAAAAAAAGGAAAATGCCCCTGTCTCCGGTAGCTCACGTTCAGAAGTGAACACACACGTAAGTCATGCCCACATATGTAAATGTCGTTCAAAGGCATTGTGAGGTATCGCCGTGTATCTGTGGAAAAAAATACTGCGCAGGTCTTTAACAAAATAAACAAAACAATAACGTGATTGGTTGCTGCTGCTGCATAAACAATGTGCGATACACATAAATTACCTATAAAATCAAAAATATGCTGCGCTGCACTAACACATGTATCATAAATCAAATTTCAAATGTGACCATTCCTCTTAATGTGAACATAAGTGAAACGTGGATGGCGTGACAAGTCAAAAAGATATCACATTCAAATACAAATAATAAAGTCCATGTGTGTCAAACTTGGTATCGCCGTGTGCATTAGAGCGCGAGTAACAATTCTAGCACTAGACCTCCTCTGTAACTCTAAACTGAAGATTGGCGCCATTTCATAAGTGTGCGCAATTTTAAAGCGTGACATGTTGGGTATCTATTTACTCGGCGTAACATCTTCTTTCACATTATACAAAAAAATTGGGCTAACTTTACTGTTTTTTTTATTTTTTAATTCTCGAAAAATGATTGAGCAAATACCGTGCAAGGGGGTTCTAGCAAAAAAATTATGATTTTTACATGCAGGAGAGGAGTGCCATAATAGGCCCGGTATGGAAGTGGTTAAGAGCTATGGGCGGAAGCTTCCAGCTCGCAATGGTATGGAGAGGGCTGGGGGCCATCTAACCTTCATTCATCTGAATACCTAACAGGGGACATGGCACGATTGCCTCTGTCGCTTCCGGCAGCTCCAGTAAGTGGCGGAGGGCACCGGAGAAGGGAAGGGGGCCCTCTCCCACCACTGATAAGTGATCTTGCAGTGAATCTGCCGCAGAGACCACTTTTATCTGAAAGCGCAAACACCCGCTGAAGAAGAGGATTTTGGGTTTATGGTAGCTAGCTGCTGCCATAACAATGATATCCCTCTTCTAAAAGCTGCCGTATAATGACGGCGGGTGGCCCAGAAGTGGTTAATTATATTGAAGCTTTCCATACTGAAACATTTTACAATGATGAAGGCATAATTTTATTGATTTCAGCTGAATTTACACTTAGGCAGGCAAAAACAGCAATGTATGATTGTCTGTTATAGATGAGCTAATTTACATATTTGTGAAATCTCTCCCTGGAGACAAAATCAAATATAGTAGAGACATATTTAAAATCCAAGTAGTATTCAAAATGCTTTTTTGCCTAACACATTGAGTTAATGAATAAGCATTCCTAAGTAAACTATTTGTTAAAACTCTTACCCTAGCACTTGCAATTTACAACTATCAATATTGATGGCTCTTGTGCTCTCAGTACTGCTTCCCTGAACTCCTGGTCCCCACAGGAAAGAGTTAATATTGTATAGTACAGTCTGCAGTAAATATGCTAGCTGAAAGGGGATTTAAAACCAAGTCGTGAAATTTGAGATGAGCACATATATCCAGGGCCGCCATCAGGAATTTTGGGGCCCCTTACACAGCTTCAGGCATGGGCCCCCTGGAGCAGAGAACCAGGGGGGGGGGGGCTGCTGCCACGAATTGAGAAGCGGGGGGGCCCTTTACAAAAAGAAGAAATAGAGAAAAATATATATAAAAAAGGGGGGTAGCCATCCGGGGCCCTGGGGACCTCTGTGCCCTTTAAAAAAAAGAAAAAAAGAGAAAATATATATATATATATATATATATATATATATATATATATATATATATATATATATATATATATATATATATATATATATAAAAGGGTGGTTGCCAACTGGGGCCCCGGGGACCTTATTTTTTTTTTTTTATAAAAAGGAAATTACAAAAAAAGGGGGCTTTCCATTCGGGACCTCTGGGCCCTTTAATAAAAAGAAACCTCTGGGCCCTTTAAAAAAAAGAAAGAAATAAAAAAATATATATATAAAAAAGAAATAAACATTTATATATAAAAAAAAACAAGGGGGTTGCCTTCCAGGGCCCTGGGGACCTCTGGGCCCTTTAATAACAAATAAAAATATAAAAAATATATATAAACAAAAATAAAAAATACAATTATAAAAAAGGGGGTTTGACATATGGGGCCCTGGGGACCTCTGAGCCCTTTAATAAAAATACATCTATATATTAAAAAAAAGAAATAAAATAATATATAAATATAAAAAAAATTATAAAAAAGGAGGATTGTCATCCGGGGGCCCTGGGGACCTCTGGGCCCTTTAATAATAATAATATAAAAATAAATATAAAATAATAAATATAAAAATAAAAGAAATAAAAAATATATAAAAAATATATTTTTTTTTATAAAAAAAGGGGGGTTGTCATCTGGGGCCCTGGGGATCTCTAGGTCCCTGTGGACCTCCGGACCTCTAAAAAAAATAAAAGAAAAAAAATTGTCCCTTTAATAAAAAATAAAAGAAAAATATATTCAAAAAATATATTTTTTTATAAAAAAATATATTTTTTTATAAAAAAATAAATAAAAAATAGGGGGTTGCCATCTGGGGCCCTGGTGGCCTACGGGCCCCTAGACCCCTAAAAAAATGGCCCTTTAATAAAAAATTTAAATAAAAATATATTAAAAATATATATATATATTTTTAGAAAATAAATAAAAAAAGGGGGGTTGCCATCCAGTGCCCTGGGGGCCTCCGGGCCCCTGTAGACCTCCGGACCTCTAAAAAAAAATAAAAGAAAAAAAATTGGCCCTTTAATAAAAAATAAAAGAAAAATATATTAAAAAAATATATATTATTTTATAATATATTTTTTTATAAAAAAAAAGGGCTTGCCATCTGGGGCCCTTGGTGGCCTTCGGACCCCTAAAAAAAAAAAAAATTTTAGGGTGGTTCCCATCCGGGCCCCTGGGAACCCCCGGGCCCCTTACAGGTGAAATGCCTGTACCCCCTGATGGCGGCCCTGCATATATCTAAAGGTAGGCCTGTGAGAGGGAGAGGGAGTTGCAATAGTCAAGACGAGAAATAACAAGGGAATTAATTAGTTGGTTAGTGGTTTCATTGATTAAAATAAGGAGCATTTTCAAGATATTTTCGACAGTAATTGGATTTGGGGCTGCAAGGACAAGTTCAAGTTCAGAATTATCCTAGCACTCTGACATGAGGAGAGGGACTAATAGTTGTAATATTGATCCTGAAGAGAAGTCATGGGAGGGGGGATGGGCTGGGGAAAATATTATAAGCTCTGTTTTAGAAAGACTGAGTTTGAGGAAGTGGTGTGACATCCATACTGATATGTCAGTTAATAAGTTAGTAATGCAAGAGGAGACTGAAGGGTTGAGATGGGGAGTAAAAAGATAGATTTGGGTTTTATAAGCATAGAGATGGTATTGGAAGCTGTGGGAGTTTATCCAGTGACCAAGGAGGAGATGTAGATGGAGAAGAGAAGGGGTCTGAGGAGAGAACCTTAGGGGACCCCTAGGGAGACAGAGTTGTAGTAAACACTGAAGGAGCACTGTGAATGGTAGAAGAAGTGCATGCTTTAGTGGGGAGGGGAGGGGAAAGTGCCAGTAAAAGGGGAGAGATTGAAGATGTAAGTGAGGAAATATAGAACAGAGCAAGAGGGTGACTATAGTAGTTGCAAGAGAATATGGGTCTAGCGGACAGGTGGTAAGCTGAGCTTGTGAGAAACGTTTGGCAACCTCGTATACAGTATAGTAACAAGGTCAAAAGAGGAAAGTATTGAATGTGGTTTTGGACAGGATATGTTAAGTGGGGTAGTCATATGTGCAGTGGAGATGTTGCCATGAATTGCATCAATCTCAAGCAAATACAAGAATAAAATGTTACACAACTGTGACAGTGAATAATACGCCCACAGTAATTACAACAGTAATTAACATAGAATGTTAAATGCACTTACGCATGTAAAGCCAAATCCCAATTATGATTAAGGCCAAATGGGATACTTGTTTGTAATTTAAAAATCCATAAAGCCTTTTTTTTTTTTTAAGCAAGCATCGCAGATCCCCTACCCTTTATGGCAGAAATACCCTTTAGATACCTTGAAAATAAAAAATAATAAAAATAAAAAAGAAGGTATATCTCCGACATGTACAATATATTATAAAGAAAAGTCAGCGTAGTAATTAAACGTGTATAATGCTAAAGGGCAAGGAATGTGTAAAATCCCAAAAATATATATAAATATATAAACAAACTCTTCCAACAATAGTACAAATCAATATTCTAGAGTGAATGAAGATGAATTAAAAATGGTGAATAAACATGTAAATGTGAGCTAAATGTAATGGTAAAAGTTTTTATAGTGCTCCACAAAGTGACTGCAATCAAACTTTCTTGATATCCAGTAAAAATAGTCTCTCAGAACTCTCACCTCATAAAGTAAAATAAAAGTAAAAGCATCAAAGAAACAGAGAATTCCTAATGCCGCGTACACACGATCACTTTTTGCGATGAAAAAAAACGACGTTTTAAAAAACGTCATTTAAAATGATCGTGTGTGGGCAAAACGTCTTTTTATGTCTCCAAAAAAACGACCAAAAAAAAATTCCAACATGCTTGAATTTTTTGTGTCGTTTTTCAAAATGTCGTTTTTTGTGTCATAAAAAGTGATCGTGTGTGGGCAAAACGTCGTTTAAAACGACGTTTTTAAACCCGCGCATGCTTAGAAGCAAGTTATGAGACGGAGATTCAATAGAACAGAGTGCCGTCGAAAGTGTCTTACGTCACCACGCTTTGCTAGAGCATTGTGGAAAAACGATGGTGTGTATGCAATGTCGTTTTTGAAAATGAAGTTTGAAAAACGTCGTTTTATTTCGTCACATAAAATTAAGTTTTTTTTCATCACAAAAAGTGATCGTGTGTACGCGGCATTAGGCCTTCATGTAGAGTTGTTCCTTAGAATCCTATCGTACCTCTGGCTCTGGAAAAGCTATTATGGTGTCCTATGCTGATCCTCAAGCCATTTCTCTCATCCACAGAATGACCCTAATTTACTCCAGTAACAGGGATATAAAGTGGGGGGAAGAGAAAAAAAGAATCCTCCAATGTTGTAGTATGTTTACGTAATAAAGTACCAATTTATTAAAAAAACACTAATGGGTGGACTCTTACATTTAAAACAGATAAAAACAAGTAAACTTCCGTCACTTCCTGGTACATCTGCCTCCGGCCACTTTCTATGCATTACGTCACAACACGTGACTTCATCAGGGGACCCAGATTGGTTGTTCACCCATTGTTTATACATAATGCAAAGTGGAAGTGATCGTTCGGACATTTTCTTGCCCACTCTATTTGCAGTAGCGCGGCCATTTTGTTGGTTATCTAAAACAGCGCCCATTTTCTTGTAGTTTATAGGCCGCGGCACATTTGATGTCTAGAGAGTACAAATAGTGGCCATTTTCCTGTTCTAGCCCTTACAGGGTGACTAGGGTAGCCTACATACTGTTACGGTATTAGACACTGTCAACCTATCGTACACACAAAATTGTATGTGTTACAATTCATTTACTGCTTTATGAGAAAAAATTCTGCCAGATGTCATTGATTTGACCTCCCGTATATCCACATAAAGTCCACAATAGAGGCACATTTTGCTGTAAGGACAGACCTTTTTCAGAGAATTCCACGTTGATATACATTCCTATTTTTAGGTTCCTCCAAGCACTAACAGGGTACTGTAAGTGTCTGATATTTTGCTAGTGCTGCAAGCTCAGACAGTGAAGTTTCTGTTATTTTTTTATTTATTTTTTCAATTTCTGGAAAAATAAACATTGGAAATTCATGCTATTTTGTTGTTTCCAAAAGTACAGTTTAAGGTTCAGCTCTTTTGCTCTAAATAAAAACAGTGTAGGTTATTCTGCTCATATTTGCACGTACAACCAGTGCAAGTTTCTGATATTTTGCTATTGTTACAATTACAAACAGTGCAAGTTCTTGCTGTTTTATAATTGCAGCATGTAAAGAGTGTACATTTTTGCTATTGGTGTAAGTACTAACAGTGCAAGTTTCTGCTATATAGTTTTTGTTGTAAGCACAAACAGTGCAAGTTTCTGCAATTGCTGTAATTTTAAACAGCCCAGGATTCTGCTATTTGTCATTGTCACGTATAAAAAAAATATCTATTTGATTGCTGCAACTACAAACAGTGCAAGGTTTTTCTATTTTGCTATTACTGCAAGTACAAAGAGATCGTTCTGATTGTTCTATATAAGCTGATTCCTGTTTGATGGTTTATTGTCCTTATAGATTATACTTTTAAATTATAAAACAATATATTATAGGGCTGTGGAAATTAAAGATTAATTCCTCGATTAATCGTTACATTTTTTCATCGTCAAAATTATTTTGATCAGTACTAGTGGTGCAACGGATCGTAAATGATCCCTGATCCGAACGGGTCACCATATGCGGATCCGCACACCACGTGATCCGCGGAGCTCCACTACTGCCTCGGCCATAGTAAAAGCTGCGGCTTTGGCCTAGCTCCCGGAGCGGTGGCCATCTTGGTCCACCTGGCGGCGGCCAAGGTGAGCCTAGAGCGGCGTGTTGAAGTCATCACCTGGCCTCAACTGCTTGTGTTTGGCCGGCTTCTCTGGTAAGACTAAACAAGCACTAATCTTCCTATACAGTGGGGGAGATGTGGACCATATCACAGTGGGGAGATGTCTGTGGATTACAGTGGGGAGATGTCTGTGGATATTACAGTGGGGGAGATGTCTGTGGATTACAGTGGGGAGATGTCTGTGGATATTACAGTGGGGGAGATGTCTGTGGATTACAGTGGGGAGATGTCTGTGGATATTACAGTGGGGGAGATGTCTGTGGATATTACAGTGGGGGAGAGGTCTGTGGATATCACAGTGGGGGAGACGTCTGTGGATATTACAGTGGGGGAGATGTCTGTGGATATTACAGTGGGGGTGATTGTGGATATTACAATGGGGGAGATGTCTGTGGATATTACAGTGGGGAGATGTCTGTGAATATCACAGTAGGGGAAGATTGTGGATATTACAGTGGAGGTGATTGTGGATATTACAATGGGGCAGATGTCTGTGGATATTACAGTGGGGAGATTATATGGTGGTGATCCGAAAAATGTATGTGGATTATAATTAATCAAAATTAGTCGATTAATCGATTTAAAAAATCGATTAATCGAATACGGAAATTGTAATCAGTAACAGCCATAAAATATTATAATCTTTAAATTATATAAGATTTGACACACAAGGGTGTGGCAGGACATGAATTGTTTAACCCTTTAAGGACCGCCGCATGTACATATACGTCGGCAGAATGGCACGTACAGGCACATTGGCGTACCTGTATGTCCCTGCCTAGACGTAGGTCGGGGGTCCGACCGGACCCCCCCCCCTGGTACTTGCGGCGGTCCCCGTGGCTTCAGGAGCGTTTGGAAATGGAGTTGGGGCACTTCCCCCCCCCCTTTTTTTTTTGGTCGTTCTCCCTGGGGGGCAGGGGAGATGAGGAGGAATGGGCAGAGGAGGAGAGAGTAGGAAGTCAGGAGGAGGTAGGACTGTCCTTTATGGTTGTGGAATGTGGTATGTGTAATTGTTTTATTGTTGTATTTTATGTATATGAAAGGTGAATGTATTTTTAACTGAAGAACTCTGTTGTATGCTTATCAACAAAGTAATGTTAATTATATAAATGTTTTAAAAAAACTCAATAAAAATAAATTAAAACAAGAAGCGATCCGGGACGAGAGAGTGGCTGTTCATTTTTGTCCGCCCCCTCCGGATTGCTCCCAGCCAATGCGCGCTCCCCCGTCCTCTTCCTGTGTAAACACAGGCTGAGGGAAGTGATGTAATCTCTCCTCTCGGCGGTATTTTTAACCGCCGCTGAGGAGAGAAGACATCATACAGTGAGTCTGCACAACACTACACTGACACCAGGACATGTAGGCACATTAACCCCCCTCCCCCGATCACCCCCCTGTCACAGTGTCAATGAATGCAGTGATCATATATTTACTGATCACTGCATTTAGTGTCAGTGTGACAATTGGTGTGACAGGCAGTTAGTGTTAGGTCCAGGGTAGCCCCCGTACCCCCCTAATAAAGGTTTAACCCCTTGATCACCACCCTAGTTAACCCTTTCACCCCCTATTGCCAGTGTCACTAAGCGATCATTTTTCTGATCTCTGTATTAGTGTCACTGTTGCCGCTAGGTAGCTATTTTTTTATTTTTTTTTGCGATTTTTTTTTTTTTACTAAAGACATGTGGCTGAACACATTTTGGCCTAAATGTTTGACTAAAATTTAGTTTATTCGATTTTTCTTATAACAAAAAGTAAAAAATATTGTTTTTTTTTCAAAAATGTCACTATATTTTTGTATATAGCGCAAAAAATAAAAATCGCAGAGGCGATCAAATACCATCAAAACAAAGCTCTATTTGTGGGAAGAAAAGAATGCAAATTTTGTTTGGGAGCCACGTCGCACGACCGCGCAATTGTCTGTTAAAGCAACGCAGTGCCGAATTGTAAAAACGCCTCTGGGCATTTAGCAGCATATTGGTCCGGTCTTTAAGTGGTTAAAGAAATACATATATAAACAAAATACCTAGTGTTTTTTGTTTAAGAAAATCCCCTCTACAGTCTGCTATGCATGAAGTTGTGGAATCAAATACAAGTAAATGTTCTGTGCAATTGATGTCTCTCATTTGTTACAACTGAAAAAAAAAACTTTAGAAAGCTAGCAAAAACAACTGCAACAGAAATGTAATTGAAGAAGTGTAGACAAACTCAATAGCATCATAGACATGCACACAAGGTGTGTCAGGTGTGTCTGAGCATACTCTAATTAACCTAGGCAGAGCTAATTCCCCCTGCCCCACTTTTTTTGTGAATGAAGACAGTGAGTGATTGGTACTGGTCATTCACTGTGTCTATTCATAACTGAGGCATAATAAACAATGTTTTCTACCTGGAAAGTGGTGGAGCTTCTATGAAAGCCAATTTATCTCCATCCCTTACTAACATACTGTAAATATGGGTTGGTAGGAGGATCTCCACTAATCCACTAAGGAACTAATCCTTTTTTTGATCATGTGGTATAGTACAACCCTTATATAGATGACCTCTTGTTAGTCTGGAGTGGTACATTAGAACAAACACAAACACAAAAGGGCAGAAAACAGCCCGCGGTCAGGATGAACTTCACCACACGCTCCTGCCAAGATGGCCACCACACCATCGCGCCCCTCTCCTTGCTTGCTTCCACTCTGCTTTTTGCGGAGGACCCTGAGCCATCTCTCCCACCCTCTCCCGGAACCTCCACCACACCAGCGCTGCCGGCCCCTGCATCTCCTAGTGAGGATGGCCTGGAGGACAGCCCGGAACCGGAGCCCACGCTGCTGGAGGTCCTCAAAATTAAGATAAATCACTCTGATATTATGGGGAAAGTGGAGGAGCTTAATCTGGACATTACAATAATGCGCCAGGATATGCATAAAGTGCGGGACCGAGTCTCAGAAATGGAGTGCCGCATCAGTGATCTGGAAGACACTGTGGCCCCATCCCTTCCTTCTCTTAAAGCCCAGGGCATTAAAATTTGTTCGTTAGAGGACAAGATGGACGATTTAAAAAAACGTTCACGCCGGAACAACCTGCGCTTGGTGTTTCTGCCTGAGAGGGTCAAGGGATCCGACCCGGTTTCTTTCCTGGAGAGCTGGTTTGCCCAGGAATTTGGAATGGACTGCCTATCCCCCTAGTTTGTTCTGGAGCAGGCCCATAGGGTACCCGGCAGACATCTCCCTTCAGGTAGCCCTCCTCGCACGCCTTCTTAACTACAGAGACCGGGACTCTATCCTACGTGCGGCTCGCATAAAGAGGAGCCAGAAGATTAACAATGCCTCCATGTCTCTCGTCCCCGATTACTCCCCAGCTGGGCCAAGTACCAGCATGTCAAGCAAAATTTGAGGGAGAAGACCATCCAATACTCCATGTTGTTTCCTGCTGAGAGTTGTGCATCAAGGACAGGTGCACTTCTTCCAAACACCTGCTAATGCTTTGTGCTGGTTTGAGTCCCTGCACCAACCTGGCCGTGTGTCTGACCGGGCACCTGACACTTGATTTGCTTTTATTTTTTCCCTTTCTTTTTTTTTTTTGTCCTGGGTTGCAATTTTTCATTCCACTCCACGGGTGTGTACCTGGGGCAGGAGCTTTCAGCTAAATGCTGTGTCAAGAGGATACAGATCTCCACTGGAGGACTATGCTGCTACTGTTTGCTAAAAACCTTTTTTATTAATTTATTTTCTTTTGTTGAACACTGACTGTTCCAACTTAGTTCGCTGTCTTGCCTGTAACAGGCCATGTTTGGGGGTAAAGGCCAGCCCCTTCTTTTTGGGGTCTGGCAGGTGTTAAAACTGGGCTGTAGCATATACTATGTGTGAATTGGATTGTTGTTGTTTGGCTATATGTTGGAATGAGTGTGGTGTTTATGTGTTGTGAGTGTTTTTGGCCCTGCCTCCACCCCCACCTATACCTTGTCTAGGTTACTGTTTCATAATCTGGTACTGTGTTCCTTCATTAATACTACTTTACCATGTCTAAGGTCAGGTGCATCTCCTGGAAAGTCCGGGGTTAAACTCCAAATTTAAAAGGGCTTCGCTGTTTGACTTCCTTAAGGTGCACAATCCTCATCTATTATACTTTCAGGAAACACACCTTATGGGATCAAAGGTTATGGCATTGAAAAATTACTGGGTGATGCATTGATATCATTCCACCTATTCTAATTATGCAAGGGGGGTGTCCATTCTGGTACGGAAGGGCCTCCCCTTCTCCTGTGGCAGGGTGGTGCTGGACCCTAAGGGTCGGTATATTTTTCTCCAATGCACGGTGCACGCCACGCCACTACAGTTGGTGATTGTGTATGCTCCCCCCCGTCACGGCTGACATTTTTACAGACTTAAGTGTACAGTTTTCCACCTTCCCAGGCTACTCTTATAGTGGGAGACTTCAACTCGGTGCTTGACCCTGATCTGGACCGCTTGAGGCCCCTCCAGCATGACTCTAAGTTGTTTTGTCAGTTGTGTGCCTGCTTTGGTAATGTTGATCTCTGGAGACTCAGACATTCTATTGGGGGGACAATGCCGGATCTGCCTCTTTGCCCAGCATCGAAAGTCCTCTCAGGCTACACTTATGGCATTGGAGTCCTCCCTGGAGTATGCCAGGGCCCAATATTCTGTGCTTCCCACCTCAGACTCCCATGGAGTCCTGGTGGGGGCGCACAGGGCTCTGGACCTTCATAGGGTGGAGGTGACATGGAAACAGCAGTTGTATTTATCAGCCAGGTTGCATTAACACAGTTGCAAGAATGGTAAGATGTTGGCCTTTCTCTCCCGCATGGATTATGTTGATAGGACTATACCACATATTCGTTTGCTGGACGGCTTCGTCACATCGGATCCCCTGCTTATAAACCAAACATTTAACTCCTTTTACGAGAACTTTTATACTGCCCTGTCTTCACTGGCCGAGCTTGAGATGCTGGGATTCTTTGAATATCTCCAATTCCCTGTCCTGGAGGAATCACACAATATGATCCTGGACAAACCCCTGACAGTGGAGGAGGTCACTGAGGCTATTCACTCACTACCTCCCAATAAAGCCCCTGGTTTGGATGGCTTGCCTGCAGAGTGGTACAAAAATTATGTTGAGGAACTGTCACAGAAACAATACTCTTTGTTTGGGCAGGCACTGCAGGGGGGAGAGCTCCCCTCCATGTGTGAGGCCCTGATAGTGGTGCTCCCTAAACCTGACAAAGATAAACTGTTGTGTGGGTCGTACCGTCCAATTTCACTATTGAATAGTGATGTGAAGGTGCTTGCAAAAATTCTAGCCTTAAGACTACAAAAAGTAATTCTCCATCTTATTCACAGGGACCAGGCGAGGTTTATGCCTGGAAAGAGTACGTATGACAACATCCGACGACTTTACCTGCATATTCATAGGGCTGCTGCCGGGAAAAAAAGTGGCCTGGTGCTATCTCTGGACATGCTTAGGCCTTTGATACTGTTAACTGGTCCTTCCTTTGGGAAACCATGCATTGTATGGGCTTCAGCGCCAGTGTCGGCCCGCCCATATGGGCGCACGGGCGCCGCCCCCCCTCCCGCAGTCACAAAAAAAAAAAAAAAACGGGCCCTTTAAGAACTTTTATTCGGCTAAAATGTCATTTTGACATTTTAGCCGAAGTTCTGGCGGCCGTCTATAGAGGGCGCTGCAGCGCTGCAGCGCTGCAGCGCCACTCCCTCTCGCAAATAACACACTTCAATGCATTGAACGTGTGTTGTTGCCAGCTGCCTGGTCTATTCCTATAACCGGACATAGGGCGCCGGTTACCTGAATAGCGGCAGCTGGTTGGCTGAGGGGAACTGCCTATCAAAGCCAGTGGCTCTGATAGGCTTTTCCAGTACCGCCCTCCGGCTCCCGGAAGTCTATGCTCGGAGCGCAGGCAATCTGCGGTCCTTGCATTAGACTGACAGCCGTTTCAGCCAATCAGGTTCCCGGACTCTGGTTATCAGGAACCTAATTGGCTAAAGCTTCTCCACGGCGGCAGAAGACATCGAGAGAGGACATGGAAGCGTCAGGTAAGTGTTTTTTTTTAACAGGGAAAGGGGCATCATGGGGCACAGTGGCAGCATGGGGCACAGTGGCAGCATGGGGCACAGTAGTGACAAAGGGCACACAGGCGACAATGAGCACAGTGGCATGGGGCACAGTGGTGACAATTAAAGGGCACAGTGGTGACACTTGATGACACAGTGACTCCATATGATGGCATGGCACAGTGGTGACAATTGATGGCACAGTGACTGCATTTGATGGCATGGCACAGTGGTGACAACTGATGGCACAGTGACTCCATATGATGGCATGGCACAGTGGTGACAACTGATGGCACATTGACTCCATATGATGGCATGGCACAGTGACTGCATTTGATGGCATGGCACAATGGTGACAATTGATGGCACAGTGACTGCATTTGATGGCATGGCACAGTGGTGACAATTGATGGCACAGTGGTGGCGTTTGATGGCATGGCACAGTGGTGACAATTGATAGCACAGTGACTGCATTTAATGGCATGGCACAGTGGTGACAATTGATGGCACAGTGGCTGTGTTTGATGGCATGGCACAGTGGTGACAATTGATGGCACAGTGGTGGCGTTTGATGGCATGGCACAGTGGTGACAATTGATGGCACAGTGGCTGCATTTGGTGGCATGGCACAGTGGTGACAATTGATGGCACAGTGGTGGTGTTTGATGGCATGGCACAGTGGTGACAATTGATGGCACAGTGGCTGCATTTGGTGGCATGGCACAGTGGTGACAATTGATGGCACAGTTGCTGTGTTGCATGGCACAGTGGTGACAATTGATGGCACAGTGGCTGTGTTTGATGGCATGGCACAGTGGTGACAATTGATGGCACAGTGGTGGCGTTTGATGGCATGGCACATTGGTGACAATTGATGGCACAGTGGTGGCGTTTGATGGCATGGCACAGTGGTGACAATTGATGGCACAGTGGTGGCGTTTGATTGCATGGCACAGTGGTGACAATTGATGGCACAGTGGTGGCGTTTGATGGCATGGCACAGTGGTGACAATTGATGACACAGTGGCTGTGTTGCATGGCACAGTGGTGTAAATTGATGGCACAGTTGCTGTGTTGCATGGCACAGTGGTGACAATTGATGGCACAGTGGCTGTGTTTGATGGCATGGCACAGTGGTGGCGTTTGATGGCATGGCACAGTGGTGACAATTGATGGCACAGTGATGGCGTTTGATTGCATGGCACAGTGGTGACAATTGATGGCACAGTGGTGGCGTTTGATGGCATGGCACAGTGGTGACAATTGATGACACAGTGGCCGTGTTGCATGGCACAGTGGTGACAATTGATGGCACAGTTGCTGTGTTGCATGGCACAGTGGTGACAATTGATGGCACAGTGGCTGCAATTGGTGGCATGGCACAGTGGTGACAATTGATGGCACGGTGGCTGCATTTGGTGGCATGGCACAGTGGTGACAATTGATGGCACAGTGACTGCGTTTGATGGCATGGCACAGTGGTGACAATTGATGCCACAGTGGCTGTGTTTGATGGCATGGCACAGTGGTGACAATTGATGGCACAGTGGTGACGTTTGATGGCATGGCACAGTGGTGACAATTGATGGCACAGTTGCTGTGTTGCATGGCACAGTGGTGACAATTGATGGCACAGTGGTGGCATTTGATGGCATGGCACAGTGGCTGCATGTGATGTGCACAGTGATGCTGCAATGTTTTTTTTTCCGTTTGCGCCCCCCCAAAAATTTTGAGCACCAGCCGCCACTGTTCAGCGCTCAATTTTTTCAGTCGGTTCGTTTACTACTACCTAGGGCCAGGATAAGCACTAATAAAGATATCTCTGATGTTTTTACTTTGCAGAGGGGAACCAGGCAGGGCTGCCCGCACTCACCGCTCCTGTTCGCTCTGGCCATTGAGCCTCTGGCCCTGGCTGTGCGGTAGACTGCGGTGGTGGCATCTGTTGTGGTTCCCTCTCCGAAAAGATTTCTCTCTACGCAGACGATGCCCTAATTTACTTAGACGGTTTGAAGCAGTCCTTTGTTTCCCTAATGGGTGTGGTGGAGGAGTTTGGGAAGATCTCCGGGTTACAGGTAGGTTGGGACAAATCAGTGGCATCCCCTATAAGCCCTACACTTGATTATACCTACCTCTCTACATCTAAATTGTCTATCCAACTTACATTTAAGTACTTGGGGATACACATTAATGCGGACCTGTCTTCTTTTGAAAATCTTAATGTTACCTCAATTATAACACACATGGAGACCAGGCTGAGAACTTGGGCCTCTTTACCGCTTATAGGTCGTGTGAATATTTTCAAGATGATATACTTACCCAAATTTTTATATGTTTTTTTGGGCACCCCCAATTTTTTTGTTGAAAAAACTTTAAAAAAAAATTAACTCGCTCCTCTCTAGCAGGGGTCGAACCCACGAATTGGTAAGGCCTCTCTCCATGCTTCTAAACTGGATGGAAGATTAGCCTGTCCTAATCTGAGACATTATTTTATAGCGTCTCAGCTTGCGTATGTCTATGGTTAGACATACGCATAGGCCTTCCTATCCTGTTTCACCGCTCTATTGACTGCTCTGGTGGGCTCCAGGGAAGCGCTGGTTGATGACCTACACAGGTCTATACCCAAGCGCTGCTCCTGTAACTCCCCGATAGAGGTTAGCTGGTTGGCCTGGCATGGGGGTAACGGGGTGCTCACAGATTCGGATGGGGTGTCTCCCAGAACTCTCCCCTATGGCAAAATCCCAACTTCTCTCAGCCCCTGGGTCACCCGGATTCTAGGTGGTGGACCCAATTAGGGGTCACACACGCTTCCCACATCTTTGTCAATGATAAGTTTATTTCCTTTGAGGACCTAAAGGTACGGAGTGGGGTAACGGATAAATTCCTATACAAGTATCTATTATTACGTCATGCAGCACGGGCAAAATTCGAGGGTCTGACCCAGGAACTCACTGAATCACCTCTGGAGGCGCTCATGTCTTACTTGGATATTAGGAAACTGGTTACAACAGTTTATTCCCGCCTGCAGTAGGCTGGGGTTAAACCCTTCTAGATTGCTCGGCGGAAATGGGAGGTGGACATTCCGGGGCTGTCCGAGAAGGGGTGGGAGGAGGCCTCGGAGGTCTGCTTCCTCTAAATTATTGGGTCCAACGATCGGTATGTACAATTAAAATGTATACACCAGTTACATTATACTTTTGCCAGGCTGGCCCGCATAGGAATAAATTATATTGCTTCTTGTCCTAGATGCGGCTCCACTGAGGTGATTAT
Source organism: Rana kukunoris (assembly GCA_029574335.1). Taxonomy (NCBI): domain Eukaryota; kingdom Metazoa; phylum Chordata; class Amphibia; order Anura; family Ranidae; genus Rana; species Rana kukunoris. Next base: position 355,775,396 of record CM056052.1, read on the forward strand.
ATACATATGTTTTGGTCATGCCCAGCTTTATCAATTTATTGGAAGGACTTGTTTTCTTTTTTTAAGAACACCTTACATTTCCCCATTCCTCTCACACCGGAGGTTGGATTGCTGGGAGTGCTTAATGACTTCATAACTACAATTCATGCTCGAACTCTGATACGCACAGTTTTATTCTATGCCTGGAAATTGATTCTGTTACACTGCAAGAGTGTCTCTGCTCCGGATATCCAAATGTTGTACCGTATGGTGAATAAGGTTATACCCATCTTTAAATGTATATAAAAGGGCAGGGCCTGTCCCAATAAGTTTACCAAGATCTGGCAGCCCTGGCTTGATATTGCGGATTTCTTCTGGAAGGATACCCGCTCTCTCAGCCATAGTAGGCTACAATCAGGAGGGGTGATGGTTGTTCTGGTGGTTGATGTTTGGAGGGGGGGTGGTTGGGGTGTGAGCGGATCCTGGAGTGGGGGTGGGTGGGCCTTAAGTCAGGGCAAGTGGCATGGGTGATTGTGTGGGAGTGTGTGTGTGTGGTCAGTCTGAATGTACTAAGATTGCAAGGTATTTTAACTGTTAAATACATAATGTTATACGGTGTGGGGCCTAGTGTGGTCCACGTGAATACCCTGACTCACTTGATGTTATGGGTTCCTCCGTTGAGGAACCGGGGTAATTACTCTCAGGAGACTGTATATGTCTATTCAGATATTGTTGATTCTGCGCTATTCTATGTAGGAGATGTAACCGTTAATGTGCCTTTTTGATGAATATATCTTCAGAAAACAATTAAACAATGTTTTTTAAAAAAAAGACATGGAAGATGAAAATTAGTTTACTATTTCCCTTGTTTTTTTTATTTATTTTTTTCCCCAAGATACTTGTGTTAAGATGCTACAGCTGTATTATAGGGTTCTAAATTGAATAGACTGTTGTAATACAAAGCATGTACTCATTAAATGACAAGAATACTGTCTGCTAAACTGATCAAAGGATCTAAGTTTGTTCTTTCACAAGAATACAATAATTATATGTATGTATGTGTTTCCCTGTCACAGCACATTAAAAACACTAGATTGGTAGGATTTGAATACATTATATTAATACAATGGGCAATAGGATTAAAGCGTTTATTACAACTGGCATAAGCAGCCATACAAAAGGTCAGAATAATATATCAAACGCCTCTTTATATTGTGATATTGGGGAATTCAGTCCAGTGGTAGAATCGTTTGTAGAGAGCCTATGCCAGGGCCGGTACAAGGCAGGGTCTGGAAGGGGCAGATGCCCTGGGTGGTACAATTTGCGGGCGGCGCAGGTGAAGTGCCAGCAGTTTGCTTTACAGTACATACTATTCGGCTTCCCGCTCCCCCTCCTGCGGCTTCAACACTCCCCTCTCTCCTTCCTGTGTATATCACAGAGTTGGCTGTGTCTGTGTTCGGCGCAGTGGCGGCTGGTGCTCAAAATTTTTGGGGGGGCGCAAACGGAAAAAAAATATTGCAGCCTCACTGTGCCCATCACATGCAGCCACTGTGCCATGCCACCAAATGCAGCCACTGTGCCATCAATTGTCACCACTGTGCCATGCCACCAAATGCAGCCACTGTGACATCAATTGTCACCACTGTGCAATGCCATCAAACGTCACCACTGTGCCATGCCATCAAATGCAGCCGCTGTGCCATCAATTGTCACCATTGTCTGTGCCATGCAACACAGCAACTGTGCCATCAATTGTCACCACTGTGCCATGCCATCAAACACAGAAACTGTGCCATCAATTGTCACCATTGTGCCATGCCATCAAATGCAGCCACTGTGCCATCAATTGTCACCACTGTGCCCCATGCCACCAAATGCAGCCACTGCGCCATCAATTGTCACCACTGTGCCATGCCAACAAATGCAGTCACTGTGCCATCAATTGTCACCACTGTGCAATGCCATCAAACGTCACCACTGTGCCATCAATTGTCACCACTGTGCCATGCCATCAAATGCAGCCGCTGTGCCATCAATTGTCACCACTGTGTGTGCCATGCAACACAGCAACTGTGCCATCAATTGTCACCACTGTGCCATGCCATCAAATGCAGTCACTGTGCCATCAATTGTCACCACTGTGCCATGCCATCAAACGCAGCCACTGTGCCATCAATTGTCACCACTGTGTGTGCCATGCAACACAGCCACTGTGACATCAATTGTCACCACTGTGCCATGCCATCAAACGCCACCACTGTGCCATCAATTGTCACCACTGTGCCATGCCATCAAACGCCACCACTGTGCCATCAATTGTCACCACTGTGCCATGCCATCAAACGCCACCACTGTGCCATCAATTGTCACCACTGTGCCATGCCACCAAATGCAGCCACTGTGCCATCAATTGTCACCACTGTTCCATGCCATCAAACACAGAAACTGTGCCATCAATTGTCACCATTGTGCCATGCCATCAAATGCAGCCACTGTGCCATCAATTGTCACCACTGTGCCACATGCCACCAAATGCAGCCACTGCACCATCAATTGTCACCACTGTGCCATGCCATCAAATGCAGTCACTGTGCCATCAATTGTCACCACTGTGCCATGCCATCAAACGCCACCACTGTGCCATCAATTGTCACCACTGTGCCATGCCATCAAACGCCACCACTGTGCCATGCCATCAAACGCCACCACTGTGCCATCAATTATCACCACTGTGCCATGCCATCAAACGCCACCACTGTGCCATCAATTGTCACCACTGTGCCATGCCATCAAACGCCACCACTGTGCCACCAATTGTCACCACTGTGCCACCAATTGTCACCACTGTGCCATGCCAAACGCCACCACGGTGCCATTAATTGTCACCACTGTGCCATGCCATCAAATGCAGCCGCTGTGCCAACTGTTTTCTCACCACTGTGTGTGCCATGCAACACAGCAACTGTGCCACCAATTTTCACCAGTGTGCCATGCCATCAAATGCAGTCACTGTGCCATCAATTGTCACCACTGTGCCATGCCATCAAACGCAGCCACTGTGCCATCAATTGTCACCACTGTGTGTGCCATGCAACACAGCAACTGTGCCATCAATTGTCACCACTGTGCCATGCCATCAAATGCAGTCACTGTGCCCATCAATTGTCACCACTGTGCCATGCCATCAAATGCAGTCACTGGGCCATCAATTGTCACCACTGTGCAATGCCACTAAACGCCACCACTGTGACATCAATTGTTACCACTGTGCCATGCCATCATATGCAGTCACTGTGCCATCAATTGTCACCACTGTGCCCCATGCCACTGTGTTTATTGTCGCCTCTGTGCCCTTTGTCACCACTGTGCCCCATGATGCCACTGTGCCCCATGATGCCCCTTTACCTGTAAAAATCACTTACCTGACGCTTCCATGTCCTCCCTCGATGTCTTCTGCCGCCGTGGAGAAGCTTTAGCCAATAAGGTTCCTGATAACCAGAATCCGGGAACCTGATTGGCTGAAACGGCCGTCAGTCTCATGCAAGGAACGCAGGTTGCCTGCCCTCAGAGTATAGACTTCCGAGAGCCGGAGGGCGGTACTGGAAAAGCCTATCAGAGCCGCTGGCTTTGATAGGCAGTTCCCCTCAGCCAACCAGCTGCCGCTATTCGGGTAACCGGCGCCCAATGTCCGGTTATAGGAATAGACCAGGCAGCTGGCAACAATAACACACGTTCAATGCATTGCATTGAATGTGAGTTATTTGTGAGAGAGGGTGGCGCTGCAGTGCCCTCTATAGACGGCCGCCAGAACTTCGGCTAAAATGTAAAAATGTCATTTTAGCCGAAAAAAAGTTCTTAAAGGGCCCGTTTTTTTTTTTTTTTGTGACTGCGGGAGTGGGGGCAGCGCCCGTGCGCCCATATGGGCGGGCCGCCACACAAAGTCCCGCCCTACTAAACCGGCTTACGTGATAGTAGTGTTCCGCCTATCACACAAGTCGGTCTAGAGGGGCGGTACTTTGTTTCAGTGTGCCTGCCAAAGTCCGAACACAGACCCAGCCAGCTCCGTGATACACAGCAGGAGATGACTGCTGTGTGTGTGTTACTAACCAGGCAACGGTGAGTGTGAATTGGTTGGCACAGTGTGACTGGTTGGGCAAGTCGAGGCTGAATTTGATGGGCACAGTGAGACTGTAATGGTGGGCACAGCAAGACTGCATTCATGGGCACAGTAAAGCTGTAATGGTGGGCACAGTTAGACTGTAATGGTGGGCACAGTGAGGCTGCATTCACAGGCACAGTAAGGCTGTAATGGTGGGCACGATGAGGTTGCATTCATGGGCACAGTAGGGCTGCATTCATGGGCACAGTGAGGGTGCATTCACAGGCACAGTGAAAACTGAAGTAAATATTCACACAATTTTTTGAGTGAAGATTTTCATCCCTTCATTCAGACTCCCAATCTCCTTACCCAACTTTATGGTTTCCACCCTCAATTTGTCACATGAGCTGTCACTACCATCACTGCTCCCTCCAACCCAGACATTTTTATTGTGGGTCCAAAATATTTAATGCATGCAGGATAAGACCGCAAGGCTTGATTGCAGCAGTTATGAAAATGTATTATTATGCACATTAATTTGAATTGCATAAAGGCAGCCTTCCACTTTCACTGGGCTGCCTCATGTACAAAAATGCATCAAAGTGAATGAATGGCAATTTAGCATGACAAAATGCATTTTCACTATTTATGGTAACACATACATTACCACAGCAAAACAGAGTGTACCCAGTCTAGGAAAACTACAACACAAATTATTTAGAACCTCATTATCCCTCAATTTGGTTTGATAATGCTGCATTTTACTTTACCAGATAAAACAGAAAAAAGATAGATCTGTAACTGTAAGGCCGCGTACACACGATCGAATATATCTGCTGAAACTGGTCCGCAGACCAGTTTCAGCGGACAGATTTGATCGTGTGTACGGGCTAGCAGACAGGTTTTTCCAGCAGACAAATTTCAAAGCATGCTTTGAAATATGTCCGCTGGAAACCTGTCCGTCGGACATGTCTGCTGGTTTGTATGCCTAACCAGCGGACATAAATCTCCCGCATTCGTCGAATGGATTTGACGCATGCGTGGAAGTATTTTACTTCCTGGAGTGGTGACGTGGCGGCGTCAACGTCACCGCCACGTCACCGCGTCCTCAGTCAGAGGGGATTTTCGTCCGATGGTGGATACACGCCATCGGACCAAAATCCGAGGCGACATGTCCACTGGAAACGGTCCGTCGGACATGTTTAAGCGGACATGTCTCCTCGTCTGTACGCGGCCTTACATATGTCTGTTGTAAAAATTTTAATGTGCTACGGCCCTATCTCCCATATGTTAAAATATAGACAAATGGTTACAGTGACGTAGAATGCCAGGCCATTTTATTTAAATAGAACAAAATACATTTTTATAAAGTGGGGAAATATTACTGTTTTCAGTGTTTTCAAGCTTTTTATTGCATCAATTACTTTCAACTGCATCCCCTTCCATTCCTATATGCAGACACCCACCTGAATGTCCAAGTCTAAATTTACACAGGCTATATATGTCTGACCCCCCCCCAGCAGATTTAGTGACAAGTCATATAGGCACCAAGGGCTTTATTGTAAGGAGGCAGTTGAGTACAGCATGTTCTCTAGTACCCAGAAGTATGAAATATATCTTGGGTGAGTTGGCAGTGGATCAGCATTGCATAAGAGTGTGAAAAAGGTAAGTACCGGCTTTGTATGCACCATGCAGTAAATTTAACTTTGTCAGTATGGTTTAAGCACAGGTTTACTTTAAGCACAAACCAGTATGGTTTAAGCACAGGTTTACTTTAAGCACAAGTAGTTTCTACTCTTTCTTTCCCCCATGTAAACTCTTTATATAATTTTGTATGCATGCATATATATTTCATTAAATGTTTAGTTTATTTATATCAGCTTGTTGTGTAAAGAGAAACAGCAGTGAAAAATTGAAGCAGTGAAAAGCAGATGGCATTAATCCCATGTGATCTATATTTAAGTGGGTTCAGTGAACTGTTACTGTGTGCTTTCATTACAAAGCTGCACATTTGTGCTCAAACTATTATTTTACCATCTTTTATATGCTATATTAATTTGACCTCTTGTTCCCAGCACCAGACTATCCTTTTATAGGTTTTAAAACAGTCTTCTATGTCATGTACAGTATTACAGCTAGACCATTTAAAAAAAAAAAAAAAAACACTGGCCTAGATTCACAAAGCGATTACGCCTGTGTAAATGTTGTTAGACAGGAGTAATTTCGATTTACGAGCGTTTTTACGCTAGTCGAAATCCTCAAACCATGAAAAGACACCTGCGTGCTAAATTTCGACTTTATTACGTGTTAGTACGCCTTCAGATCTACGCTGCCTGAAAATTGCGGCCACTGGGCGGACTTCCTGTTGTTTTTCACCTTCATGGTATGCTAATGAGCTTTTGCCTGGAATCCACAAAATTTCGCTCTTCAAACGCAATCTCTTACGGCACCTTTAGTCATCTTTTTTTTCCGTTTCACTATACCAGCTTTTTGCTGGTCTAATATTAGACAGCCCATGTTAAGTATGGCCGTCGTTCCCGCGTCGAATTTCAACGTTTTTCGATTTCTTTTATTATTTTTAACGTAAGTCGTCCGGGAATAGGAATGTTCGTAAACGCCGCTACTCAAACAACGAATGACGTCACGACGTGATTTCGCGCAATGCACGGCGGGAAATTCCTGAACAGAGCATGCGCAGTTCGATCGTCGCGGGGACGCGCTTAATTTAAATGCTTCACGCCCCCTACTCACGTATTTCGATTGCGCGGCGGAAAAAAAATACGATACAATAGCGTACGCGCAAAAAAACTACCTGAATTCGGCGTAGAGTCTGGTGATAGACGGCAGCGTAGCGTATTTCGATTACGCAGCGGAAGATTACATCTATGTGAATCTGCCCCAATATGTTTATTCTTAATTTCTGTTCTAGAATCGGCTCCTGACAGGCTGTCTGGCTACAGAGTGGTAACACAGGCACTGGTAAAGAGGAGGGATTAGGGAAAACATGCTCAGCCCACTCAGTAGCATCAACTATATGATCTGCAAAAAGTATGTTGCTGTGGCTTAGAGATTGGGGTGTGCTGTTGGCTAAACTGTTGCTATTCACAAGGACTTTTCCACGGTGGCTACAGACATTCCCCTGCTGCCATGCATGTGCTGTTACTATTAGTGATAAAAAAAATCCAAACGCAAAGAAATCCCAAAACGATTTTATTGGGTTGGCTACAGCTTTAAATTATTGTCATTGTCATATAGCAAACTTAGTCACTTCATAAAAAATAGATCTATTTGAAAATAGATGTCATTAAGATACTATATTTAATGTGTGTTAAATTGTATATATTTTTTATAAAGATGGCATCAATCTCATTAAAATAAAACATATTTTTTGCATATACATGTAAAAATTATTCGCTTAAATTATCAGATTATCTTAGGTAGGCTTGTGATCCAGGCACTCATGTGCATTCACTGATGCTCACTGACCTAACTTTTTTGTGGTGTAGATACTGTATGTTTTGGTGCAGAGGGAACGTGCAGGCAACATGAAAAGTAAGGAGTAAAATTAGACCATGGGGAAAGGACAGGCAGAAGCAAAAATTAGATGTAGAATCCTATGGCCATAGGCTGCCCATTCTTCCCCAATAATTTTTACTTGGACTGATAATGCGCCAATTTTTGTGACCCGCTGGCAGGCCACACAGCCTCCATTTTTTTAAACCCTAACATCCAGAACCAATGCCATTTAATGAATACAGGGGCTCATCCCTATTCTCTACGTGTATGTGGTATATCATGAGGTAGCTGACGCACAGGTGAAATACAAGGATGATGGGTGTTGGGGTGCTGGCAATTAGGAGAAGGAATGTTGGGGTCCTAGCAGTGAAGAGAAGAAATATTTCTGGGGAAGCCTCAATGAGGGTGTTTTCCCTCTCCTTGATACAAGGGGAAATATCAAGGAATCTACTGCCACCATCCAAGAGAGGGCACAGCATAACCTTATCTGAGTGCATAGAAAATTATTTGCTATATTTCCTGATTATGTCTGCATCCACTGTACTGTAGACATAACTTTAGGAGAAAACTTATGCAAAAGAAAAGTAAACACTAGGTTCCTTGCAGGGAAGGAAACCAGCTCAGACACTGCCCACACAGAGGTTGCAGAATGTACCTGCACATTGTTCTCTGATGTAATACACCTTTTTGATTTTGCCTCCAACTACATCCCTTGGCTCTTATGACAATGTAAATGGAGGGTACTGATAGCATAATTCTAAAGTTGAACACTGATTTATCAAAGGAGAGGGAAGTCTCAATTAGGAACCCAATGAAAGAGAACAGGAAATACAGTAATAAAAGCTTTAGCAGACCACAAGTTAAAAGGAAAAGATCAGGCAAGTTTTCTCATGAAATAAAAATTACAAAATATTCAGAGACAATAACCAGAAATATTGTACAGCCATGATGAGCACTGAAATCAGCTTAAGCAGGCCTTAATTTAACCACTTGCCAACCAGCTGCCATCATTCTACTGCGGCAGGTCGGCAAGTTCCCACGAACCATCGTAGCTGTATGTCGGTCCCTTAATGAGGGATAGCAGGCATGAGCTTGCCGCCTGAGGCACGTGCCCGCTGCATCACAGGGGTACTGATGCTTGTAACCGGCGGTCGCACTAGGGAACACAATTAACCCCTTGATTGCCCCCTAGTGTTAACCCTTTCCCTGTCAGTGTAATTTTTACAGTAATCAGTGCATTTTTATAGCCAATGGTCCAAAAAATGTGTCAAAAGTGTCTGATGTGTCCACCATAATGTCGCAGTCCCGATAAAAATCACCACCATTCCAAGTAAAACAATTATAATAATAAAAATGCTATAAATCTATCCCCTATTGTGTAGACACTATTACTTTTGTGCAAACCAATCAATATATGCTTATTGCAATTTTTATTACAAAAAATATTTAGAAGAATACATATCCGCTTTAAAAAAAATACATATAGGGCCAGATTCACAGAGCCCTTACTCCAGTCTATCTCGCGTTAGACCGGAGTACTTTCAAATTACGCGCGTCGTTTTACTAGTCTGAATCCTCAAACCATGAAACGACGGCTTCGGGCTTCAATCCGACTGGCTTACGTGTTCGTACGCCTTCGGATCTACGCTGCAATACATTTGCAGCCGCTGGGTGGAGTTCCCGTCGTTTTCCGCGTCAGGGTATGCAAATGGGCTTTTGCCGACGATCCACAAAGTTACGAACGTCAATCGCAATCTCTTACGGCATCTTTAGTTATCTTTTTGCCACGTAATATTATACCAGCTTTTATCTGGTCTAATATTAGACAGCCCATGTTAAGTATGGCCGTCGTTCCCGCGTCGAATTTCAACGTTTTCCGACGTCTTTTTTTATTTTTTACGTAAGTCGTCCGGGAATAGGAATATACGTAAACGACGCTACTCAAACCAAAAATAACGTAACGACGTTATTTCGCGCAATGCACGGCGGGAAATTTCTGAACGGAGCATGCGCAGTTCGATCGCCGTATTTCGATTCTGCCGCGAGAAATACACTACGCCGCCATACCTTACGGGTCGAAATCTACCTGAATTCGTTGTAGAGCCAGGTAAAATACAGCGGCGTAGCGTATCTCTGATACTCTGCGCCAATGTAATTGTACCTGAATCTGGCCCTTAGCTTTTTTTTTAAAAAAATAGGGATATTTATTATAGCAAAAAGTACAAAATATTGTGTGTTTTTTCAACATTTTGCCCTTTTTATGGTTAATAACATGGTTGTGTATGATACTGTGCAAAGGAAAATTAAAAAGATGAACCTAGGAACAGACAAAACAGAGAACTGCTGCCACCACAGTTACAGCCACCTAAGTGGAGTACAGGTAATGGATAAAACAAAATGTGGGTCTGGAGCTGTTACTCTAAGGGTATGAGAGTACCCCCTGTGCTATTAGGTGGTGATGCGTAAACCAATATATCAATTAGGTGTGTGTTACACCCTCTATGGTGTATTCCAAAATAAATATTGAAATATTAGACCAATATAGAAATATGTTATGGGTTTTTGGCAAATGATAATAATATATTCAATATTTATCAGCAAAAATATGAAAAAGCCATTAGGCCTCAAATTTGATCGTAACGATTATCTATGGAAATCATTCAGTCAGTGAAGAAGGAACACATTTGACTCAGATGTACAAGGCATCTTTAACTTTTACTAGCTCAGGTGAAAGTTAGAACAATGACGTATTTTCGCGAACAAACAAAAGATGGTTAAGCAGACAATCCGCAATACAAGATATAAACTGACCAGGTTTGGTGTGTACACAGAAAGTGAATTGGTTTCAAGTGGCTAGAAGTCTTACAACAGAGAAAAGTTTGCACAGATGACTAACTAAGCAGATATTGCAAGCCTTATCTAAGAACAACCATTGTCGAGCAAGGGACTGGTTTCAAATGAAGAGATAGCCTCTCTAGACAGAACGTTGACTTAGCCGTCCTAAAACAATGGCTTGTGTTGGCCAACAAGACTTCCTGAGGAGAGAATATTTGCTCAGCTGAGCTATTGAACTACCTTCATGGAAGAGACAAAATCCTATCTTCACAAACCAATGTACAAATTTGACTTGCATTATGAATACACAGGGTATTAGAAAAATATACGTTGACATGAAAAATAATGTTTAAATTATCAAGGACATCATAGGACAGAGGAAAAAGACGATCGCATCCACTAAATTAGAAATTCGTAGTAAAAAGAATTATAGGAGAAATTAGTTTTTATCAATAGATGTGTTTTTAAAGAAACAAAATCAACATTATGGAAGATATAGAATTGTGATTACAAAAATGTAACCTGCAACATGTATCCATCAAACACATATCAAACTGATTCATGTATCCACACTAATAACTATCTTGATTTGATAGAGAAATGTACACCGATACATGCTTAGAAGAATGTTTTGGGGAATATATGTTTATAATGAAATATGGAAGCGTGTTATGAAGGGATCAAAGATATACTAATTGGATCTGATGAAACATAAAGTTATCAGAGATATATATATATATATATAGAAGTTACCAATAATAATAAGCTAATTATAATAATATAAGTCTCCCCAATAATATAAAATTATCGTACAGATAATATCACAATAAAGGTGAGACACCTAGTGGTTGAAAGTGATATTACTTAAGGTTCTCAAAGCCCAGAGACCAAGTAAATGATTAAAATCGTCAGCCAATAGAAACCAGACATGTCTTGACAGGAACTCCCATGTAGGACAGAAGCCTATGAGTGAAAGACGAGTGTCAGATGGGCAGAACTCAGGATAATCGTTAAGAGTCCTATTGTTCTGACCAATATAAGAGGACAAGCCCATAAGAGTAAGGGGGAAGAAGATCAATCGATGAGAAAGATCAAGGAAGGCAGATAGATCAATGAACTGAAGGAAGAAGACCCCATCCATAGGGGGAGGGGCACGTTAGGACGATGCATGAAGGAATCTTGTCATCCCATGAAGGGCCATAGAAAGCACTGCATATTAACTCTGGTCATCTGCAAATAGCCATCTTGGAATTGGTAAATATGCCATTTTACTTTATCAGAAATATATTGTAGTTCTGTAGGAATATTGAAGTTGTATATTGTGTAATCATGGTCTGGTCTCATAATCAATAACTGGTAGTTTTTCCTTAACCACTTGTCCTCCGCCCACCGTCAAATGATGGCGGGCGGAGGACTCCATTGTCCTGACATCACGTCATATGACGTGATGTCCTTTTAAAGCCGCAGGCGGGCGCACGCGCACCCGCCGCTCTGCTGGGATCCCGGTGCGAGTGCCCGGCGACAACGATCGCCGCCGGGCACACGCGATTGCCCAGTAACTGAGCGGGGAGGTGGAGCTCTGTATGTAAACACAGAGCTCCACGTCCTGTCAGGGAGAGAGGAGACCGTTGCTGTGTCCCTTGTACATAGGGACACAATCGGTCACCTCCCCCAGTCACCCCCATCCCCCTACAGTTAGAACACTCATAGGACACACATTTAACCCCTTCCCCGCCCCCTAGTGGTTAATCCCTTCACTGCCAGTCACATTTATACAGTAATCAATGCATATTTATAGCATTGTTCACTGTATAAATTAAAATGGTCCCAAAAATGTCAGAAAAGTGTCCGAAGTGTCCGCCATAACGTCGCAGTCCCAATAAAAAAATCGCAGATCGCCGCCATTAATAGTAAAAAATAAATGAAAAAAAATGCCATAAACTATACCCTATTTTGTAAACACTATAAATTTTGCGCAAACCAATCGATAAACGCTTATTGCATTTTTTTTTACCAAAAATATGTAGAAGAATACGTATCAGCCTAAACTGAGGAAAAAAATATTTTTTTAATATATTTTTTGGGTTATTTATTATAGCAAAAATTTAAAAATATTGCATTTTTTTCAAAATTGACGCTCAATTTTTGTTTATAGCGCAAAAAATAAAAACCGCAGAGGTGATCAAATACCACTAATATAAAGCTCTATTTGTGGGGAAAAAAAGGACACCAATTTTGTTTGGGAGCCACGTCGCACGACCGCGCAATTGTCAGTTAAAGCAACGCAGTGCCGGAAGCTTAAATTTTGTCTGGGCAGGAAGGGGGTGTAGGTGCACAGTAGGCAAGTGGTTAAAGAATATACGTTTTTCTATTATTTTCATATTTTACATATTTCCAATGACAGAACAAAGCTGTCCAATACATTTTCATATTTTGGCCTCTTACTTACCTGCAGTAAAGTAACAGGCTGATATATGAAATAGACGCTTTCGTTTCATTGTCTTTTTGTATAAAGTTATCTTGAGAACTGGCCATGACACACAGATCAAAGGTATTGCATGCCCATTTTGGGGGTAGTCTAATGAATTGCAATGTGTTCATGTAACGCAACTGGTATTCTAATATCATGTAATTATCCATATTTTTGTCAACCAATAAATTAGCTATTTTGTATGATTATACGTCTCCGTGAATACGTTTCATAACATAGACTATGTCATATAGATTGACTTGTATTTAAAAACGTCTTTGTTATCAAAGAATTCAATATAATTTTACTGTGCGGTTAAAATAACCTTAAGAAAGCACAACAAATATAAAGTGCTGGTGCGTCCTGCGCATGCATGTGCTGTTGCATCCTGCTGAAAAATATTGGTAAACCCCCTAGTGCACAAAACTTTAAAAACGTGCGTGCTACCAAGTGCCATTGTTATATGTGGGTTAGAGCCCCTGATGCACGGGTCTATAAAAAAAGTGTTGCTAAATTTGACTTAATAGCAGGGTGGGCTATTGGTTATGTGAGTGGTGTTCCCTACGAATGGTTTAGTGATAAAATTAGTTTGATGATACAAATTAACCACTTCAGCCCCGGACCATATTGCTGTCCAAAGACCAGAGCACTTTTTGAGATTCGGCACTGCGTCGCTTTAACTGACAATTGCGCGGTCGTGCGACGTGGCTCCCAAACAAAATTGGCGTCCTTTTTTTCCCACAAATAGAGCTTTCTTTTGGTGGTATTTGATCATCTCTGCGGTTTTTATTTTTTGCGCTATAAACAAAAACAGAGCGACTATTTTGAAAAAAATGCAATATTTTTTACTTTTTTCTATAATAAATATCCCCAAAAATATATAAAAAAAAAATATTTTTTCCTCAGTTTAGGCCGATACGTATTCTTCTACATATTTTTCGTAAAAAAAATCTCAATTAGCGTTTATTGATTGGTTTGCGCAAAAGTTATAGCGTTTACAAAATAGGGGGTAGTTTTATGGCATTTTTATTATTATTATTTTTTTAATAGTAATGGCGGCGATCAGCGTTTTTTTTCGGTACTGCGATATTATGGCGGACACTTCGGACACTTTTGACACATTTTTGGGACCATTGGCATTTTTTTAGCGATCAATGCTATAAAAATGCATTGGATTACTATAAAAATGCCATTGGCAGTGAAGGGGTTAACACTAGGGGGCGGGGAAGGGGTTAAGTGTGTTCCTATTTGTGTTCTAACTGTATGGGGGGGTGGACTTACTAGGGGGAATCACTGATCTTCTGTTCATACATTGTATGAACAGAAAATCAGCGTTTCCCCCGCTGACAGGAACGAGCGCTGTGTGTTTTCACACACAGCTCCCGTTCCCCGCTCTGTAACGAGCGATCGCGTGTGCCCGGCAGCGATCGCGCCCGCCGGGCACACGCACGGGACTCGGGGGCGAGCGGGGGGCGCGCGCGCGGGCCGCCGGCGGCGCGCACGCGCCCCCTAGTGGCCGCGAAAGGCGCGACGTAGAGCTACGGGCTCTCGCGCACCCGTGCCGACCTGCCGCCGTATAACTGCGGCGGCTGGTCGGCAAGTGGTTAATGATTGAACCAATATGCCATGATCCACTTCAAAGATATGAAATATTGTATAAAACTATATAAACAAGCAAAAAATATATATAGATGTATACAAAACCAAGAAGCAATATAAGAAACAGTCCTTAAAAATAAACAAAGTGACTGGTGCTCTTTAACGGTGACTTGTGCTCTTCAGAGGAAAAGGCTTTTCCTGCCCTCTTCTTAGTGGTGATCTTAGTGCTGGAGATCTTAATCGTGCTCCTATTTTTAATGCACTCACCAAATTTCTGTACCCCACACAGGGGTGCTGCACCTCCACAGTATATGCCACTGTGCAGCATTCTGTGATCTCACGATCTGCTAACTCTCTCTGCAGTCCAATTAATAAATGTAGCAGCTGTATTTGTTTTTTTGGGCTTTTTTCTTTTATTTCACCTGGTAATCAGCCAGTGACACACTCCCTTTCTTACGGTGTCTCAAATGTCACTATTTTCCATGGGCTGCTGTTATATCTCAAGAGGCTCCACAGCGCAAAAAATAAAAATCGCAGAGATGATTGAATACAACCAAAAGAAAGCTCTATTTGTGGGGAAAAAAATTGTTTGAGTACAGCAGTGCACGACCGCACAATTGTCAGTTAAAGCGATGCAGTGCTGAATCACAAAAAATGGCCCAGTCATTGAGCAGCCAATTCTTCCGGGGCTGATATCATTAAAAATTTAAATTTAGAGGCCCAGATTCAGAGAGCCATTACGCCTGTCTAACTGGTGTTAGACTGGAGTAATTTCAAATTACGCGCGTTTTTTAGCTAGTCGAAAACCTCAAACCATGAATAGACGGCTGCGGGCTTCAATTCGACTGGATTACCTGTTCATACGCCTTCGGATCTACGCTGCAATAAAATTGCGCCCACTGGGTGGACTTCCCGTCGTTTTCCTCGTCGGGGTATGCAAATGAGCTTTTGCCGGCGATCCCCGAAATTACGATCTTCAATCGCAATCTCTTACGGCACCTTTAGTCATCTTTTATTTGCGTAACACTATACCAGCTTTTTGCTGCTCTAATATTAGACAGCTCATGTTAAGTATGGCCGTCGTTCCCGCGTCGAATTTCTACGTTTTCCGACGTCTTTTATTATTTTTTACGTAAGTCGTCCGGGAATAGGAATGTTCGTAAATGACACTACTCAAACAACGAATGACGTAACGATGTGATTTCGCGCAATGCACCGCGGGAAATTTCTGAACGGAGCATGCGCAGTTTGATCGCCGCGGGGACGCGCTTAATTTAAATGCTTCACGCCCCCTAATCGCGTATTTCGATTACGCGGCGAGAAATAGACTACGCCGCTGTAGCGTACAGGCAAAAATCTACCAAGATTTGGTGTAGAGCCTGGTAAAATACGGCAGCGTAGAGTATTTCGATTACGCACCGCAATATTAAGTGTATGTGAATCTGGCCCAGAGTGTATTATTTCAGAGACAATAGGTGGGAATTTTACACAGACTTGATGCGCAAAATGCAAGCAACTTTAGTACGTCACAATTTAGGAGGTAGAGAACAGGCAGGTTTTAGCAATTAGAGGGTAGAATTTCAGAGGCAACAGACAGAAATATTGTACATACTCAATGTAAGCAGTTTTACTAGTCTGCAATTTAAGAGGGAGATGAGGCAGACTTTATTGTGAAATAAAAATTATAGGGCCAGATTCAGAAAGATCCATGGATCTTTCTGCTGGCGTAACGTATCCCGATACGTTACGCCGCTGTAAATATTTGCGCAAGTTCTGTATTCAGAAAGAACTTGCGCCCTTATTTACGGCGGTGTAACGTATGTGTTGCGGCTTAAGGCCGCGCAATTCAAATGAATGAAGTGGGCGCGTGATTCATGTAAATGAATCATGACCCCACGTATTTGACGTTTTTTTTGGACGCCGTCCGTGGACGTTCCCAGTGCGCATGCGCAAAATTACGTCGCTTTTCTCAATGTAAATGACGTGAACGTAACCAACATCGAGCCCCATTCCCGAACAATTTACGCAAACGACGTAACCGACGTACAATTCAACGATGTCCCGACGTCCATACTTAACATTGGCTACGCCTCCTATAGCAGGGGTAACCTTACGCCGCTCTAACGCTTACGCAAACGACGTAAACTACGACGCGCCGCGCAAGTACGGTCGGGAATCGGCATAAATCGCTCATTTGCATATATTACGCGAAAACCGCCATAAGCGCCACCTAGCGGCCAGCGTATATATGCAACTAAGATACGACGGTGTAAGCGACTTACGCCGCTCTTATCTTAGAAGAAAGACGGCGTATCTTCTTTTCTGAATAGCAAAAAAAGATACGCCGGCTATTCTTAGTATTTACGCCGCATATCTCTTGATACGCTGACGTAAATACTTTTCTGATTCCGGCCCCTAGTGTATTATTTTATAGACAATAGCCACAGATATTGTACAGACTCAATGCTATGTGAGTAGCTTTAGTAGGTGTAATAGTCAGAGTCCCGGTCCCTATGAAATGGGAGGTAAAATGGACACAGGGTTTGCGTGTCTGCAGACCGCAGAACTACAGAGCGTAGCGTTTAAATGGAGAAAAGTGCTCTGTCAGTTTTCTCCAGGTTTTGATAGTTCTGAATGGGGCTGTGTAGTTGGAGATCCTGCAGAGACTTGGGCGGGATGGGGTCTCCAACCCTGTGTCCAGATCTTACAGACAGCCAGCAGGTTGGGTTCCCAGCTGAACACTGACAATATAATCAGGGACTGGTCAGAACAGAGAGGGAGGTGGAAGGTATGCAGCTGGCTGTTGCTGCAAGACAGATCTGTGTGTGGGGATCTGTCTGTTTGTCTGCCCTGGAGACTACATCCCTGGTGTGGGGGGACTTCGTGCCTGAAGGACTGGGAGGCTGGTGGACCTGAGGTGACTAGCGAGTCCAAGAGGGGCTGAAGGAAGTCCGGAAGTCTGCGAGACAGTGGGCTGGAGAACCTGTTGAGGCCAGGAGTGTGCCAGGTTAGCAGGTACAGCAAGGCTAAGTAAGCCTAGGAGCCAGGAGGCTTGGAATTTTTGAGTTCTGTGAACATTTCTGGAGAAGAACCCCTGCGTGGGAAATCCTGTATGTGAACTGTTCTTTTTGTTTCCTTCAATAAAAATGGGCTGCCATGCCCTCAAACATAATGTCTGACTGCTGTGGACTCGCTAAAAAAAAGGATTTACCATTGAGTTAAGCCCCCAACGTTTACAGTGGTGGATTAAGCGGGCATTTAGACGGTGAAATCCGGGTCCTTGCTCCGTGGTGAGTCGCAGCAGGAGCTACTGCTAGCTGTGTGTGGCAGCCAGGCAAACTGCATTGTGCAGAAGTTTATTTTGAACTGTGTTGCATTCAGGTGGTGCACCTGTGAGAAGATATTTTTTTTCCCTTTTTACTGCTGTGAACTGTGTAACAAGCTGCTGTGCATGCGACTGCGACAGTCAAAACACAAGAAGTTCATGTTGAATCAAGTTAAAGGGGAAGTGAGCTCAGCGTGGCCTGAGAAGATGTCTCCACCTAGGAGGGCCAGTCAAAAGGGGCCAATGGTGTATGAGACTGAATGAGAGGTTCAAGTGGAACCAGACTAAAGAATCGGATGCGGTACAAAGGACTGAGATAGTGGCATCTGATTACATGCAACCCATGCTGCCTACAGAGGAGGTTGGAGACTTCCTGGAAAAGTTTGAAAAAGTCGCTGTAAGGAGGAGATGGCCTAGAGACCGGTGGCCAAAATTGCTGCAAACCTTACTGCTGGTAGAGTACCGGTCGGTTTACCATTTGATGGATGGGGACCAGGATAACTATCGCAAGTTTAAAGAGGAAATTCTTCTTAGAGGAGAGATCAGTCGCATCATGGGCCGCCAGCAACGCTCCAGCAAAGAGAGGTCGTCACCCATAGCAACGGGAGAGGCATCACTGCGACAACAAAGCAACAATCAAGCAATGGCTCAGGAGAGCATGAGTGTGCATCAGTGTACCAGCCGTACGTTTTCTGCAAACATATCGGTTGTCACCCCTGGCAACAGTGGTGAGAAGTTTGTGTGGCCTGCAGGGGGTACCGATGAAGAAAGTAAAAATGTGTATTATGGCCGCTTATGTGAAGTGGTCAGTCCAGAAAGGACACAACAGTCTGTAACCACCATGAGGTGTAGCCAACCATCTTTGGAGTGCTGGTCTGCTGTTACCCCTAGCAACAGGGATACTGTGTTACATGCAGGGGGTGTTGGTGGGTCTGGAAAGGCTGCAGTGTTTCTCCATGACCACATGAAAAATTCAGCCTATGGAGACACCACAGATGAGAGACAACGCACTCAAATGAAGGCTATGACAGCGCTTACAGGAAGTGGTAAGACTGTTGCAGTTTATGGGACAGAACCCAATGAAGTAGAAGTGTGTTCAGCGGGGAGATTTGCAGTACAGGTGGACTTGCTACGGTGTGCTACCCAGAGTAGGGGGGAGGCACAGGGTAAAGCCCAACTGTCAGCAGGACTAAAGACTGAAAAGGACATGGGGACTCTGTATGTACCTGGTGGAATCCAGCAGAGTGCTGGAAGAGCTGTACTAGGGGTGACCAAAGAAATAAGTATACCATGTTCCCTAGTGACAGATATAGGTGCTGTGGGGTTGCCCAGAGAAACCTCCCATGAGCCCACGGTGTTGGAGCGGAGGGTTTCCCAGGTCAGCTGTAGAGCTTCTCTAGTGGGTAAGGAGCCACCCACAATAGCTACAGCTATGTTTAAGTGTCATGATGATCCTCTAAAGGTTGAGAAATGTATTTCTGGAAATGTCATATTTGAGAATGTTGTTGGTGATATGTTTACTAAAAAGGATGGGAGTAGGATGTCTTCCTTGACTACCAGAGGCAGAGCTGCATGGTTGTCAATGGAAACCTCCCGGGATCTCCCCGTGTTGGAACTTGAGGTTGTTCAGGACCGCTCTGGCCCTACTCTGGGGGTACAAGGAGGAACTGCTCCACACAATGAGAGTGTGTGGGTGCCGACCACCCGCCTGGTATGTGATCAGTTTGGTGAAAAATGTATTCATACTGTAAAAGCTAGTAGTGTAAAGCAGGATGTGATGGTAGCGCCACCAGAACAATCTGGCCAAAATGGGGTATTGCATCCTGTGGTTTGTGACGAAGCATCGTCCCAATGTGACATAAGTGAAACTGTGCTTGTACAATGTGATGCGTCTAGCGATGACAAATGTACTGTATCGGGTAATGAGACCCAAGTTCCTTTGGTGCCTCTTGGAACAGGTGATGCAGTGCTGCAGAAGGCCTGTCAGGGAAGTACCACTGACTGGGACAGCTGGGCTAAACAATTGCTAGCCATGCTGGATAAGGCTAGGTTGGGTAACACAGATGTGGACATAACACCTGCTATGCCCAATGGAGGGAGTGCAGGGTGGCCAGTGGCCAAGGGCGTGTTGGCCCCTGCAGAGATTGGTTTCCTCCAGTCAGAAGGACCGGTTAAGGGCGCATGCATGGCAGATGTGTTATCCGCAGCCCAACCGCTGGAAAATAGTGAGCGAAAAAATGCCAATGTGACTTATGACCTGCAGCGGCTCACTGATGCTGTGACGGAAGAGATAAATGTGAGATGTATGTCTGACGGCGCTCCAGTTGAGCACCAGGCTGTGAAGACTGATACCGCCAGTGAGGTGGGGGTCGCTGAAAATGTCTCTACCTTTCCAGCTTCAGTGGATGAGCCCCTCCAAGTCATTGATAAGGGAAAAGTCCCTAGAAAGGTCTTGTATGTAGACGTGGGTCGCATTAAGGTGACTAATGTATTGTTAAAAATGCTTAAAGTCCAGAAAGGCAATTTGCTGTACACTTGGGTGCCTCCATTGTGGTTGGACAAGGTGGTACTGCGTAGTACCAGTAGGTGGAGCCAAGTAGTACAGGCTATTCTTTATGGTGATTACAAGAGGAACTGGTTGGTACCATGTTTATTGGCAGTGTGGCAGATGGTCTCAAAGTTCTCTGAGAGGGTACTTCCAGTTACCGGTTTGGATGAAAGTTGCTCAGGAGAACGTTTGACAACATTAGAAGTCTCTCCGCCTGATGCGGTGACTAGGAAAATTTCTGCTGATGCAGTCCAGAGTGCGGCTGAGCGGTGATCAGTAGAGGGCACGGACACTGCTTCACCCACTAGACTTTACAGGAAGGAAGGGAGCGAAATGGACGTGGCAGTAGCAGAGATTTTACCTGTCAATCGCACAAAGGTACAAATTAAAGTACCCGGAGACACTGTGGGAGAAAGTGCTAAAGGAACAGGTTCTCTATATGAAGAATGTGAGGGTTTCAGGAAAGGCAGTGTTCCCCTGAGAAAAGAAAATAAGCCCAGGAACCCCAGAAGAGGGAGAAAGCGTAGGATAGAAAAAAGTGGGATCCCATGGAGAGTCAGGGTAGGACTGACCTGGAAGCGCACCCGAAAAAAGGGTTGGGCCTACGCGGCTGACAGCCGGCACAGAGGTGTCCCAACCCTAATGACGTGTGCTGGTGTTCCGCCCCCTTCGGGATCGAAACAAAGGGGGGGGGATATGTAATAGTCAGAGTCCCGGTCCCTATGAAATGGGAGGTAAAATGGACACAGGGTTTGCGTGTCTGCGGACCGCAGAACTACAGAGCGTAGCGTTTAAATGGAGAAAAGTGCTCTGTCAGTTTTCTCCAGGTTTTGATAGTTCTGAATGGGGCTGTGTAGTTGGAGATCCTGCAGAGATTTGGGCGGGATGGGGTCTCCAAACCTGTGTCCAGATCTTACAGACAGCCAGCAGGTTGGGTTCCCAGCTGAACACTGACAATATAATCAGGGACTGGTCAGAACAGAGAGGGAGGTGGAAGGTATGCAGCTGGCTGTTGCTGCAAGACAGATCTGTGTGTGGGGATCTGTCTGTTTGTCTGCCCTGGAGACTACATCCCTGGTGTGGGGGGACTTCGTGCCTGAAGGACTGGGAGGCTGGTGGACCTGAGGTGACTAGCGAGTCCAAGAGGGGCTGAAGGAAGTCCGGAAGTCTGCGAGACAGTGGGCTGGAGAACCTGTTGAGGCCAGGAGTGTGCCAGGTTAGCAGGTACAGCAAGGCTAAGTAAGCCTAGGAGCCAGGAGGCTTGGTATTTTTGAGTTCTGTGAACATTTCTGGAGAAGAACCCCTGCGTGGGAAATCCTGTATGTGAACTGTTCTTTTTGTTTCCTTCAATAAAAATGGGCTGCCATGCCCTCAAACATAATGTCTGACTGCTGTGGACTCGCTAAAAAAACGCATTTACCATTGAGTTAAGCCCCCAACGTTTACATAGGTCATAGTTTAAAAGAAAGAGACCAGGCAGGCTTTATCTTGAGATAAAAATAGAGTGTCATATTTCAGCAGCAACAGAGAGAAATAGTGTACAGATTTGATGCACACTGCCTAAACATTTTTATAGGCTGTATTTAAAAGGGAGCAGGCAAGTTTTATTTTGAAATGAAAAAATAGAGTGTATTATTGCAACAAGAGATTATTGTACAGACTTGATGCACACTATATAAACATATTTACAAAGCTGCAATTATATTTTTTTTATTCTCTTTATTACATTTTTCAATATACATATACAAAAAATTAATTCAGCCTCTATCCTTATTGAGCTCACACAGGAGCCTTCATGTTACTTTAATCTAACTATATTTACTTTCAATAAGAGTCTCTTTCTTCCCAATAACAAAAAAAACCTTATCCATGGTGTGGTTTGTATATCCCTTCACTCACTTATCTTAAAATCACATTATTATTTTTCTCTCTAGAATCCCATACGAACTAACTGATATATTTTAAACTTTTTCTTCTTTGCTAAAAATGTTATATTTAATCCATATGTTGCTCTGAGGCAGTTGTAGGTTCTGGCTTCCTCGGTTACAATATGTGTCTTTATACAAAGGTAGATTATCGTTTACTAAATATTTCTAAAAAGCTAATGAGGGAGGAGCTGCCTTTCTCACATAAAAGAGTAGTACACTTATTTGTGTTCTCTTTTCCACTGTGACAATAGCCGGGCAAGACCAAAACCTGTGGATGAAATCTCCTGGAGTTGCCTGCATCCAGGGGAGGACTGACCATTAAGGCTCTTGGCCACTGCCCGAGGGCCCCTTACTCCTAGGGGCCCCCATCAGGGTTGCCAGGCTAAGTAAAACCAGGGACAGTATGTAAAAATCTGTGTTTTTTTTTTTACATCTGTCCCTGATATGTCCAAAACCGACATGCTTTTGATGTGAAAATCCTGAGATTTTAGCTGCCCCTCTTCTGTACTGCCTCCTGGCTTGGTGGCCATCTGTAAGCCTGGGGGCCCCATAATCTTTTATTGCCCGGGGGCCCCATGAGTTGTCAGTCCGCCCCTGCCTGCATCTCCAGCAGTTCTGGAAGTTCAATGGACGTTTTTTGTATAATAGATATGGTGTGTAATATGCTCCATGTGTTATCTTCAATTGTATAAGTCTATCTCAAAGAGAGACCAAAATCTGAAAGGGAAATCCCCATATTTCTTCCCAGTTCTCTTCCTCTAATTCCGGAATGTCTCTCACGCAATGTGATAGAAACTGCAATTTAAGAGGGGAGAGCAGGCTGATTTTATCATGAATTGAACATTACAGTTTATTATTTCAGAGACATCAGCCACATATATTGTACAGTTAATCCGTGTACACACGATCGAAAATTCCAACAAGAAAACGGTGGATTTTTTCTGACAGAATGTTGGCTTAACCTTGTGTCACACAAATCTTGTCATAAATTCCGACTGTCAAGAACGCGGGTGACGTACAAGACATACGACGAGCTGAGATCAATGAAGTTCAATAGGCAGTTTGGCTCTTCTGCTTGATTCTGAGCATACGTGTTTTTTTGTGCATCGGAATTGCATACAGATGAGTGGATTTTCCGATAGGAACTTTTTCCGTCGGGAAAAATAGAGAACCTGCTCTCAATCATTTGTTGGCGGAAATTCTGACAGCAAAAGTCCAAAGGAGTATACACACGGTTGGAATTTCCGACCAAAAGCTCACATTGGACTTTTGGATCGTGTGTACGCGGCATTACATCAGCCACAAATATTGTACGTTCATAGTTTTAATAGTTTTTTAATTTAACAAGTAGGGACCAGGCAGGTTTATCATGAAATAAAAATTAGCGTTTATTAATTCAGCAACAACAGACAGATATACAGGTGAAACTCCAAAAATTTGAATATCGTGCAAAAGTTTGTTTATTTTACTAATGCAACTTAAAAGGTGAAACTAATATATGAGATAGACTCATTACATGCAAACAAGATAGTTCAAGCCGTGATTTGTCATAATTGTGATGATTATGGCTTACAGCTCATGAAAACACCAAATCCACAATCTCAGAAAATTAGATTATTACATGCAATCAATAAAACCAGGATTGTACATAGGACAATATCAGACTTCTGAAAAGTAGAACTTGGTTTAGACCCCTTTTGCAGCAATTACTGCCTCAATCCGGCATGGCATGGAGGTGATCAGCCTGTGGCACTGCTGAGGTGTTATGGAAGACCAGGATGCTTTAATGCTTCTGCATTGTTCGGTCTCATGTCTCTCATCTTTCTCTTGGCAATGCCTCATAGATTCTCTGTGGGGTTCAGGTCAGGCGAGTTTACTGGTCAATCAAGCACAGTAATCCCACAGTCATTGAACCAGGTTTTGGTGCTTTTGGCAGTGTGGGCAGGTGCCAAGTACTGCTGGAAAATGAAGTCAGCATCCCCATAGAGCTGTCTGCGGAAGGAAGCATGAAGTGCTCCAAAATTTCCTGGTAGACAGCTGTGTTGAGCCTGGACTTATTGAAGCACAGTGGACCAACACCAGCAGATGACATGGCTCCCCAATTCAACACAGACTGTGGAAACTTCCCACTGGGCTTCAAGCATCTTGCAGTTTGTGCCTCTTCATTCTTCCTCCATACTCCGGCTCCTTGGTTTCCAAATTACCGTAGATGCAAAATTTGCTCTCATCAGAAAAGAGGACTTTGGACCACTGAGCAACAGACCAGGTGTGTTTTCCTTTAGCCCAGATGAGACGCTTCTGATGTTGTTTGTTGTTCAGGAGTGGCTTGACAAGAGGAATACGACATTTGAAGCCCATGTCCAGGATCCGTCTGCGTGTGGTGGCAGTTGATGCACTGACTCTAGCCTCAGTACACTCCTTGTGAAAGTCTCCTTACTCTTTTTGAATGGCCTTTTCCTGACAATCCACTCCAGGCTGCGGTCATCCCTGCTGCTTGTGAACCTTTTTCTTCCACACTTTTTCCTTCCACATAACTTTATAATAATGTGATTTGATACAGCACTTTGGAAACATCCAACTTCTTTTCCAATTACCTTTTGAGGCTTTCCCTCCTTGTGGAGGGTGTCAGTAATGGTTTTCTGCACAACTGTCAGGTCAGCAGTCTTTCCCATTATTGTAATTCCTACTGAACCAGACTGAGAGACCATTTAAAGGTTCAGGGACCCTTTGCAGGTGTTATGGCTTAATTAGATGATTAGAGTGTAACACTTTCAGCCTAGAATATTGCACCTTTTGACAATATTCAAATTTTCTGAGATTGTGGATTTGGGGTTTTCATGAGCTGTAAGCCATAATCATCACAATTATGACAAATCACGGCTTGAACTATCTTGCTTTGCATGTTATGAGTTTATCTCATATATTAGTTTCACCTTTTAAGTTGTATTAGTGAAATAAATGATTGTTTGCACGATATTCAAATTTTTGGAGTTTCATCTGTATTGTACATTTTAAATGTGCTATATGCAAGCAGTTTTTCTAGGTAGTGTATTATTTAGGGGGCAATAGCTGAAAGTATTTGATACATTACCCAACAATCAGGGATGTGAATAAAGCCCAAGACTGGGGTGCCTCAAGACTGAAAATACTTTTCAAGGGTGCCTAAACTGAAAAAAGGTTGAGAAACACTGTGGTAAGTAATGTCCTTTTTGTCAATTGTTTTTTTTATTTTTGACTTAACTTAGGCTTTGTAACAACTCTGTTAAAGTATAGTCAAAGCAAAAGCTTTTTTTTGTTTTGCATTGAGCATGTCATGGTTAAAACCACTGTCAGGACTTTTTGTGTAAATCATTGTCTCATTGAAGAGACTTTCTGTCCCCCCAGACTCGTCCAGAAGTGAGTGGAAATTCTCTCTTAATAAGTTGCTACTGAAACAATTGTCCCCATTGGAAGGTTTCCCTTCTAATTCTGTTTCAGTTACAACTTTTTTGGATTTCCCTCCCTGTCAGTGCTATTGACAATGGTTACCCAGCCAAATAGAGAGGATGTATTTCTCTAACAGGGATAGCAAAAAATAAAAAGCTGGCAAGATTAATAAACCTGCCAAAAAATCATTATCATTAGATTTAATTCACATCAAAATTACTTCAATGTATACAGTATACTAATTAAAAATATGTGGAGGCAGGGAAGACCTGAATGTTCTATTTTTGTTGTTCAACATTTCTCTAAGGCTCCTTTTATACTGAGGCATTTTACAGGCACTATAGCGCTAAAAATAGCTCCTGCAAAGCACCTGTAAAGTGCCTCTCCTGTCACCTTCAGTGTGAAAGCCTGAGGGCTTTCACACTGGAGTAGTGTGCTGGTGGAACGGAAAAAAAAAGTCCTGCAAGTAGCATCTTTGAGACGCTTTAGGAGCCAGCAGCACTTTGCCGGCACGTTTAACCCTTTTTTGGCCACTAGTGGGGGTTAAAAGCGCCCTGCTAGTGACCAAAAGCACCGCTAAAACGACGGTAAAACGTCGCTAAAAATAGTGGCGCTTTACCGTCGACGCCCCAGTGCCTCAGTGTAAAAATGCGTTAAGGGTTCTTTTTACAAACATTTTTACTCAGGATTTACACAACTTTCACCTAAAATTTGACTTTCACTTGATCTGTTTGTTGGATTATTTGAATACGTTTTTTATGCGTTTTGCTCTGGGACACATTATCTATTTCAACTTCTTTACTGAGTTCTACTCATTTTACAATTGGAGGCAAAGAACACAGCAAAAAGGTTACAGTTTAAAGGGGCAATGAACTCAAACCTGTATGGTGTTCATTAAATATTATAGAGCTGTGGAGGAGATCCCCATCCCAGGATGGCCGAATAATCGCAATGTAGTAAAAAAAAAAAAAAGGGGGCATCATAAAGAATGAAGAAAACAAAGCTATAGAATATATGCAGAGGGAGGGAATAGAGAGAGATATCTCTATTGGGAGGATGGATGGAACTGAATAAGAGAGAAGGGGAAGAGAGGAAGCTGGAAAGAAGAAAGGAGGAGGGAGGGGAATCCAAGAGGAAGCCCCCAGGAGGTCCATAAGATATCTGACTAGTTATGGTAGAGTCAATGTTGTCTGAGTTACTCATTATGTAATAGTGAATAGGGGCGCTAAGGAAAATATTGTGTGTGGTGTACACAACAATGGTGGACGATTAAACTAACTTAAACTAAAACTTAGATGCCATATTTTTGTATATATGCAATTAGTGCAAAAAATTATCATATAAACAATGCCGTAAAATATTACAGTGAACAGTCATATAGCTGCATAGAGTCCATGTGCAAAATCAATTGCAAGTGATAAGTATAGAGTCCCAGAAAAAATGTTGTAGATAAGGTGCAACGTGCTCAGTATATCTTCAAATGTCAAAGTGCAACAGGGAAGTAGTCCACCTTCACCAATAGGTCACCTCAAATAAAGATAGATGGCTCCTTACCAAAAGTAGTTGACCTAATTAGTTTAAAATAAGGTCAGTGAAGCTTATATGGATCAGCTGGATCACATGAAAGTTCTGATGTCAGCACCATATAACATATTGGATAACATGGGAAAGAGAGAAAGCTGCCATAGTGTAAAATGTTTATTTAAATCGGAACTAAAAACAGGCTGTACGCTTGTAGGGGGTTATGGAGAATGTGTGGTCGTATCCTGCGGAGCGAGGCGGTACCTGGGCACGTAGAAGTTACTCACTTCCGGTCACTCTGGTTTCCAAGCTGCTAGCGGTGGAACCCATGCCAGCTCCCCAGGATACGACCACACATTCTGTCTGGTGATGAGCGGAATACACCATATTCGATTTCGCGATATTTCACGAATATATAGAAGAATATTCGCGAAATATTCGTAAATATCGAATATTCATGATATTTTATCAAAAAAAAAATTTGCGAAATTTCGCTAATGAGAATGCGAAATTGATTGCGAAATTCTCGTCAACACGCAAAAACGGAGATCATTTCCTGGATTACTAAACTAATATGCACTAAACACTAACTCTACTTACACAAACTTATATGACTAAACTAAAGCTAATTTTTCTTTATTTATTTTTGTTTTATACACAAAACACAGAAGGGCAGAGAAAGTATTCGCGAATATTCGTAATACGAATATTCGCATTGCGAATATTCGGCAACATAAAAGGATCGCCTCAGCTACTCGGCCCAGGGTCTCTAATCATACCAGCAATGCTTTTAGATGTCGATGGAGATCACTAGGATGTGATCTGTTTTAAAAATAAATTTGAAAAAATACGAATATTCGCAATAGCGAATATTCACCGCGATATTCGTTTTATTTGCGAATACTCGAATATGCAATATTCGGAACAAATATTCGCAATGCGAATATTCGTGAGCAACACTAATTCTGTCACTCTCACTGCACATACTCCAGTTTTAATCTGGGGAAAGCTGTGTTCTGCATTATAAGAAAGTTTACATCCCTTACATCTTCTATGGATGTGCATGTTCCTCCCTGCTGTCCAGCATGTGTTTAGACATTAGCTGTGCAATCTGTTCCCATGACAGTTCTGATAGTGTAATCAAGCAACTAATAAGCAGATTGCTCAGCTAAAATCTGCACCATCCAGTGGTAATCATGGAAGAGCATACACGTCTAAAGCAGGGGTAGGCAACCTCGGCACTCCAGCTGTGGTGAAACTACAAATCATCATGCCTCTGCCTCTAGGAGTAATGCCTGTGATTGTCAGGGTCTTGAAATGTCTCATGTAACTTGTAGTTTCAAAACAGGTAAATGTGTGTAAATGTGTAAAAGTGTGGAGGTAAATATCAAGTAATCACAAGACAAAAGAGGCAAAAATAAAAGGTATTCAGCCTTAGTGATATGATTGCTGGTTACTGTTAGGTTTACATACAGTAAAATATATGTTATGCACAGCTTTTAAAACATTATGTCTTTGATAAAGTTTCTCCAACTCAAGAGTTTCATCCCCCTGGGGTAGTTAACAATTGCTAAATCAAAATGATTCCATCCCGTGAATTTTATTCCTGTTGGTTAAACATTACAGCTTGTTCAATTTCCAAACATTCCAAACTTAAGTCTGCTTGTAACAAGCATAGCTGGAGGGAAGCAACAGTGCATTTTATCTGCTATGCCTCAAAGGTCCCATCAAATGTTGTTCAGGGTCTATACCAAGGGTGCTTGGGAATGACAGAAAAAGTGCTATATCTGCCTGTCATCATTGTGTAAACATGCACCATTGTACAACGCTGAAATGTGACAGCAGAACAGATATCTTGGAAAACAAAGGGGCATTAAAAATAAAACTGAATCCAGAGCAAAGAAAACACGGAATATCACACGAAATGGCCACATAATTAGGTAGACAAGAAAACCTCAGCTAAATAAGAGATGTGCATTATATTAATGTAACTGAGTGCATTTCATGAATCAGGCAGAAAGACTTGCTTGAGAGAGCACAGCTTGTATTAAATCCTGCAATTTGCTAGCTCGTCTGTGCAATGCCTATGGCTTTTGATAAACAAAAGTTCATCACAGTGAATAATTCTAAGAACAGTTTTACATCTACTAGGCTTTCTTAGCCTACCTAGAAAATAAGCTGCTTATTTTTTCAGCTATTAGGTGGTAAGTGCTTTACTGTGGTAACCGGCATCGTTAACAGATATTTTTAAAGCGTTTTGCTATATTTGAGCATTACTAAGCATATGCTATTATTCATTTCTAGTTAGAAAATCACTTGTTTTTTTGATGTAAGGGTCTAAAACCCCCAGTGCGGAGCAGTGCTGTCAGCTATGTCCTTGTACAATGATTTCCATAATGCTCATTGTAAAATTTTCTTTTTGTCTGGTTAATGAAATCATAGTCTCACCCATTGTGGGGAAAAATCATTGCTAAAAAATATTTAAAAATACATTAAAAAAAATATTGAACATTGAGAAACTAGAAAAGTGTACAGGCATACCCCGCTTTACGGACACTCACTTTACGTACACTCGCGAGTACGGACATACCCGTGAGTGTATGTAAAGTGTCTCACAAGTACAAATATTCCCGCGCCGTGCACCCGCATTAGACCTGAACTGAAGTTCTGAGCACTTAGCCTGCCCAGTTCCAGCCTGTCAGCCACAGAATGCCATCCAGCATCTCCATAGCACTGTCCTTTGTGTGCAGCGCGATATCCAGTGGATCGATTGGAGCGGCCCCCCTTGCATCAGATGAGCTTATTTACATGTGAGTGTTCCCCCAACGCCCCCACTACAGCCCCTGACGCCCCCACTAAAGCCTCTGGCACCCCTACTACAGCCTAGAAGTGAAAAAAGGTATTGCTTCACTTTAAGTACATTTTCGTTTTACATACATGCTCCGGTCCCGTTGTGTACTTAAAAGTGGGGTATGCCTGTAGTTAGTTGATGGTCTTTTAAAAGTTTAAAACTTTTTCTGACTTTATAAATGAAAAGGTTTGCAACTATGATTTGCTACCCAATCAAGTGATCCAGCCTAGACTGAGAGGATGTAATAATTTTCTCTCAGTAATCAGACTTTAAAATTGTGCAAAACTGTTCAAAATGTGCAAACACAGTCAGTAAACATCACAGTCCAGGAAGCAATTGTCGACATTGAAAGATGCCTGAACAAAGATGGCTTCTGAATTCTGGAGAAAAAGGAAGATACAGGCATTGTCAGGAAGAGTCGTGTGGTCTTTTTGAGATGGATCAATATCTGCGTGTGTTATACTTACACAACACCTGTTTTACATGCACTAAACAAAAATGTATCTGATATCTTAAAGTGGCTGTAAGGCCTTACATTTGGGTATGAGACATCTGCTGTGTGTTGGGCGGGTGTCAGCCTAATCTATTAGGAGTGAGTTGTGTCAGTGGCAGAGAAAGGAGAGATCAGAGAGGAACAAGACTTGGTGCTTTGGATTTAGGTTAGTACACATTATCACAAAATTAATATTGCAGGAGGTGTGGTGTATCACTATAAGTGTTCAGCAGCTGTGTAGACACTCAGAGGGTTATATTTGTTGCCTTTTTTTTTTCTCATATTATTATAGGAGTCATTTATTAGTATTGTGGCGCTGATGTTTTTTTTTCACAATTGTACACATTATAGTTTGATGTGCTTTGTTCATTTTTTATGTCTGAGGTTTACAACCACTTAACGTTGAAGTTTATTATAAGGTTTAAAAGCCTTGCTTTATTCTCTCCTGTTTGCTGATGCACACTATTTATATATTTCTAATATAAATATATAGTTATGTTCAAGTTGCTGCTCTTTGCCATGCTTTAAGTTCTGGTCTGCAGGATAAGTGGGACTACCTCACCTGCCTTTGCATTACTCAACCCTCCCAAACAGTGGGTGGTATTATGCTAATGTTGGGCACAGTAGTGGGCACGGTTGTGGGGGTTTCCAGCACAGCCTGTATGAAAAAAACAATCAGCAGTCCACCTAGGTGAGGTATGGCTGATTCAGCACTGGCATACTTTACAAGCTTTATAAAAATGATGATGACTAGTGCAATAAAGCCTGCAGTGCTGGATTAGCAATAGCAATGACTCATTTGTAAACCAGAATTTGTTTCATAAACCAGAATCGCTAAGCCACATATGCCAAAAATCATCTCCCACATTCATGACCTCCAGCAGCAGCCAAGTCTTTGTGCCAGAGTGCCCAGACAAGATGATGTAAAATTTACAAAAAATATTGGGACATGTATGAAAAAACTCCATAAAGACTTGCCCATGTGAAAATAAAGCCTTATCTTTCCTGACAGACTAGTCTATGCAGACTAATATCTTTGAGAGGCAGTGCTAGCTCTTGCAGAAAAAAGGTAAGGTAGGATTTTAGGTTTAAGTTATATACTTTTAATAAAAGTTTGATTTGCTGTTGAATGTAGCTACATTTAAAATGTTACCTTTATGTCACTAACTCAAGTTCTTCCCACACATAAATTATATTGCAGGATTAAGAAAATTTGAATAAAAGAGTACTCTTGAGTCAGGTTGGAGTACTTCACTATAGAAAATTCATGTTTAGTAAAGATAGGTTGAGTGAAGGGTCTAAAAGTCTAAAGGAATCAGAAGAACCTGCTATTCAAAACATTAGGGAATAGCAAGCATAGGTAGAGAGAATTTGTATAACTTTGAATATTTTTGCATCTTATTATATGTTGAAATATTAGTTGCTTACAGCTAGAGTGCAGAGATTCTTATATACTTTACAGACAATGACTTTGAAAAAAAAAAACTATATTCTCGTTACTAAATTGTATTACCTAATTATTACTAAATTACAAATATTTCCAAAAAGAATGCTGTTAGAACCATTTAAAAATCAGTATTCATAAATATCATAAATACTCCAAATAGCACACCAAAAGCCTGCATTCATTCACAAATTCTAAATGCAGTCAATTAGCTATTTTAGGGATTTTTTTCAGCCTTTCCTTCATAATAATGACCCCTCAGAGTCAACATTAAATTACAGATTGATGGTGATCAAGACCACGTGGGTCAGCATATGCAGTCATGATAACACATCTTTTACTGATTCTATTTGAGCCAGGAGTTTCCATGTCAAATCATTCAGATTTGGCCATGAGTATATATGGGCAGTCTGATAAAGACTCTGTTGCAGAATTTCCAGATTTAGCAGCTCAATCAAACATTGGACATTTTAACAAAAAGGCCTCAGTCTGTTATGCCGCGTACACACGGTCGTTTTTTGCGATGAAAAAAAACGACGTTTTTTGTGAAGTAAAAAACGACGTTTTTGAAACGTCACTTTCAAAGACGATGTTGCATACACACCATCGTTTTTTTCACAAAAAAACGAGGTTACGTTCACCACACTTTTCCATTGAAGCTCGCTTCATAACTAGCTTCTGGGCATGCGCGGGTTGAAAAACGTCGTTTTAAACGACGTTTTTGCTACACACGGTGACTTTTTGTGAAACAAAAAAACGACGTTTTGAAAAACGACACAAAAAATTCAAGCATGTTGGAATTTTTTTTTGGTCGTTTTTTTTAAGACAAAAAACGACGTTTTGCCCACACACGATCAATTTAAATGACGTTTTAAAAAACGACGTTTTTTTTCATCGCAAAAAACGACCGTGTGTACGCGGCATTAGAATTGACAATATTTCATCTACTTTCATCATCCTCAATACCTTTTCCCCCCCCCAGGGATGCATCTCAAGCCTATTACTGTACACAATACTGAATTATGATTGCTCAGCTAATTGTATTGTGAAGTTTGAAGATAATATGGCAGTAATGGGACTCATCAGTACAGACAGGAAGTCTAGAATCTGGAAGCCTGTTGCAAAGTTATCAATCTCTACATTAACATAAAGAAGAAAAAGTAAATGATTGTGAACTTCAGGAAGACCAGCATTACCCCTCTTCTCTCTACATTTGTGGTACAGCTGTTGAGATGGTTAATGTCTTTAAATATTTGGAGGTACACATGTCTGATAATTTCACCTAAAGCACTAATATAGCCAGCTTGGTGATTAAGGCCTACTGATAACTTTATCTTTTGAAGAGATTGAAGTGTGCTTGCTTTTGTACTTCAGTTCACACCTTGTTTTATAGGTGTGTGGTGGAGAGCCCCCTTACTTTTGCATTACTATTTGATATGGCAATCACTGCTGCAGATAGACAGGCATTCAATTAGGTGGGAAAGGATGTCCAGAGGGTTATTGACAGCAATTTGCCATCATCAGTAATATTTATAACAGCAAGTGTAGAATTTTATGCAGCACTGATTTATTGATGAAATTATTATTATTGTTTATTTCCTGCACATTGCCACAATTTTAGATTAATAACACCACACTTTCTAATTTCTAATATTTCAATCTTATCGTCCTACGTTCTGGTGTTGTTGTTATTCACATTAAACAAACAAATCAGTGTTAATGTAATATTATTATTGTTTATCTTCACACCATTACCTTTATAATTATGTATATATATTTATTTTGAATTGATTTTTTTTCTTCATGTTAATATTGTTTAATGGGACCTGAGTACCTTATGTATTTTTGTATGCTTAGTACACATTGCTAAGTAACTGAGCTTTTTTTTTTCAAACACTAAGTACTTAAATTACATTTCCTGTGTACGGTTTAATAAGAATTAGCAATAAATCACTGATACAAAACATTGTACGCAATTGTAAGCAGAAAATCCTCACTAGAAACAGAACACAGGAAGGTCTTCTGAGCAATCAATCTAATTAAATACCAACATTTTATGAAATTACATTAGATTATATTGATTTTTTTCTAAAGAATAATTCCATGAAATGTAAGTACACTTGTGTATCGCTTTATATTTTTTTCATAAATACTCTATAAAAGATAATTTACAACTTGTTTAAAATCACTTAAAATGTGGTAATGCAAAAAAAATCAATAATAA
Organism: Rana kukunoris; assembly: GCA_029574335.1. Lineage (NCBI taxonomy): Eukaryota > Metazoa > Chordata > Amphibia > Anura > Ranidae > Rana > Rana kukunoris. Next base: position 355,809,654 of record CM056052.1, read on the forward strand.
TTATTGAATGAAAAGCAAAATTGCTGTGGAACATTTATGGAAGGTGAGTATAGTGTCAGATAATTGTGGTGTTGTGTCGTACTAAAATAGAAAAATAGCCACTTATTTGCTTTTGTGAACAGGGTAGTCAGAGTAGGAAAGCAATACATCTTCACTATACGTCCATTTTAATATAAAAATGAGAACATGACATGTAATATATCAGTTACAGACATTAAATGAAGTGACAAAGTGTTTGTAAGAAGCTCAGAATCTGTTAGGCAAGATTTGAAATGCCCCTTAGCACTTTACGATTGTATGACTTTAGACATTAATAAATGTATATTTCTGGGGTTCTACCGGTGGTAAGGAACTCTGGAGATCAGTAAGAGCCTAAGGTTTATCCTGCTATATAATGGTATTTTCATTAGACATTAAAATGAAGAAATGTAAAAGGCTAGGAAGCAAAGTGAGAGTTTTTGTATCCTATAATATTCACATCATTTAAAAAATATGAAAATATTTAGAGATATTTGGAAATACAGATTAAACTTAATTTCAAACAGTAAAAATGTTTTTATAAATATAATCATCTGCAGTGCCACACCATCAAAGTGCTAAAAAGAATATATATATATATATATATTTCAAACAAAAAGTTGTAAAAACATTTTTTGCAAGGGTAGATTTAGACATGTGTCTAAGATCCCTTTCACACTGGGGCAGTGTGGGCGCTAGTGGTAAAGCAAGCTAGTGTTAGCGGTGCTTTACCACTGCTTTACCACTGTTATTGCAGAGCTATTTGGCCACTAGCAGGGTGCTTTTAAACCCTGCTAGCGGGTAAAGAAAGGGTTAATAGCACCTGTACCCACTTCCCGGTAGGATCACCGCAAGAAATCGACCAAGCTGTTTGTCCCCTCCTTCTTCCCCCTGCAGTCTTCCAAGACACACACAGAAGAATGTGGGACAATTCACAAAGCGAAGCATGACTCACTCTTGCACAGAAGAAAAGGAGGCTTCACTGCCTGGTTTCCCTTAGTCAAGATGCTGGCACCTGCACCCGAAGCCAATTGAAGAATCAGCTTGAGTGCTTACATCACTGGATCCATGGACAGGTAAGTGTTCTAGATTAAACATCAGCAGCTAAAGTATTTGTATACCTGCTGACTTTAATTTTTTTGGGGGAAGACTGGAGCACCTCTTTAGGGGCAGGGGGCATTTGGCAGGCAGCAAAAATTTGATTTCTCTAGGCATTTTTGCCGCCCCCAACTGCAAGTCTAAACAAGACCAAAGGCCTTGTTCACACAGCGTAAACTACAGCAAGGCCATGTTTAGCTGCACAGGGATGCAAGGGTGTTCCATGCATCCCATGCAGGCAATCCTATTGATGTCAATCGGGACAGGAATGCATATTGAGTGAGGCCTTAGTAGGAATTTAGCAGAAATGTGCAAATAAGGATTTTTTGGCGTTTTTTTCAGTGAAAATAGCGGTCTGATAAACATTTGCGTAAGTATTGTGGGACTTAAAAGATCAGTAGGACCTTTTATTCTACAGGTCATGTGCTTTCAGAAATTATATCTTTTTCAAAATCTGAAAGCTTTAGGTGATAAATTAAAAAATCCCAAATTTTACAGAAATTTTTGCGTACGTTTGAAATTTCGCCATTTCACAAAAAGGTGTCATTTAAAATTTACAAATTTTTGTTATTTATTAACTCAACATAGGATAAGCTTTTATGTACAGTGACAAATTATGTATCTCTCTCCCTCTCTCTCTGGAGTCTATGCCTCTTTAAATACAAGAAAGTATATAGTTGCCCAATGAAACAGTTCATTGAGGTCTGCTTGTAAGTTGGAGACATTCTGTATGGACGCTATTCCACTGCATATATTGGTATCATATTCAAACACTGAAAATATACTTTTAGTTTCAAAGTCTATATCATTTATAAATATATTAAAAATTAAGGGTCCCAACACTGAACCTTGGGATACACCACTGATAGCCTTGGACCATTCTGAGTATGAATCTTTAATCACCAGTCTCTGAATATGGTCTTTTAGCCAGTTTTCTATCTATTTACAAACTGAATTTTCCAAACCTGTAGACTTTAACTTGCACAATAGCCTTGCGTGGGATTGCATTAAACTCTTTTGCAAAAAAATACACACTTCCGCTTGCGGCTTAGTTAATATAATGGGTCAAAAATGTCCCAAGTGCAACCAAGCACAAAACAATTGATATATAAAACAATATCATACATTTCATATACATTAACCACTTAAGGACCGCCTCTTGCACATATACGTCGGCAGAATGGCACGGCTGGGCACATCCACCTACAGGTACGTCCTGTACTAGTACCCAGCCATGGGTCTTGGGCGCGTGTGGTGAAGGTGTAATCCCCATACATCTGACGATTTCCAACACAAACTGCTTTTTAAGCACCTCCTAATAGGATCTCTCTTTTTGTTTTCTATTGGGAACCTTTCAGAATATGATTCACTCTCTGCATGTTATACAATAAGAAGGGCTGCTTTGCCAGAGGGACTATTTGTTTGAACTTTGTGGCTCATGTTTTATTAAATCTACTGAGCTTGCAAGAACTAGTTCTTGAGGAAGGAGGTTAAATATATTTTCCTCCAGACAAAGAGTGTCCCCTTGTTATTTTGTAATGACCCCAAAGTGAATAATATTGCACCGAGTTCACTATATTGACCACCTATTGTATATATTTATACTTATGCTTCTCAAGAGAGAATAAATTCAGTTTAGCTAATTTTTAAACATAGCTGAGCTCCTCCATGCCTCTTATCAGTTTGATTGCACTTCTCTGCACTGTCTCCAGTTCCTCACTATCCTTTTTTGAGAACTGGTGCCCAACTGGTGCCCAACAGAATATTCTATACAGTGCCTTGAAAAAGTATTCACACCCCTTGAAATTGTTACAACCAAAAACATAAATGTCAATACTTTGTAGAACCTCCTTTCACTGCAATTACAGTTGCAAGTCTTTTTGGGGATGTCTCTACCAGATTTGCACATCTAGAGTGAAATTTTTGCCCATTTTTTTTTTGCTAAATATTTCAAGCTCTGTCAGATTGGATGAAGAGTGTCCGTGAACAGCAATTTAGGTATGAACTTTGACTGGGCCATTCTAACACATGAATATGCTTTGATCTAAACCATTCCATTGTAGCTCTGACTGTATGTTTAGGGTCGTTGTCCTGCTGGAAGGTGAACCTCCGCCCCAGTCTTAAGTCTTTTGCAGACTCTAAGGCTGCATACACACGATCAGTCCATCCAATGAGAACGGTCCGACGGACCATTTTCATTGGTTCACCGATGAAGCTGACTGATGGACTGATGTGCCTACACACCATCGGTTCATGAACCAATCGTGTGAGAGTGTGGTGACGTAAAACACAACAACGTGATGAAAAAAACGAAGTTGAATGCTTCCAAGCATGCGTCGACTTGATTCTGAGCATGCGTGGATTTTTAACCAATGCTCGTGCGTACTAACGATCGGTTTTGACCTGTCGGTTAGCCGTCCATCTGTTCAATGTTAAAGCAAGCCCTCTGTTTTTGGACCGAAGTATAACGGACCGATAGGGCCTACACACGATCGGTTTGGACCGATGAAAACGAACTTCAGTCCGTTTTCATTGGTTTGAAGCGATTGTGTGTACGTGGCTTAAAAGGTTTTCTTCTAAAATTTCCCTTTATTTTGCACCATCCTTCTTCCCATCAATTCTGACCAGCATACCGGTCCCTGCTGAAGAAAGGCATATCGACAACATGATGCTGCCATCACCATGTTTCATGGTGGGCATGCTGTGTTCAGTGTGCTGTGCAGTGTTACTTTTCTGCCACGAATAACATTTTGCTTTTAGGCCAAAAAGTTCAATTTTGGTCTCATCTTATCAGAGCACCTTCTTCCACATGTTTTCTGTGTTCCCACATGGATTCTCATAAACTTTAAACAGGACTTCTTATGGCTTTCTTTCAACAATTACTTTCCTCTTGCCACCCCTCCAAGGCCAGATTTGTGGAGTGCATAATTAATAGTTGTCCTCCGGACAGATTCTCCCACCTGAGCTGTGGATCTCTGCTTCTCTGATTAATGTTCTCCTTGCCTGGCCTGTCAGTTTAGGTGGACAGCCATGTATTGGTAGGTTTGCAGTTGTGCAATACTCTTTCCATTTTCAGATGATGGATTGAACAGTGATCCGTGTGATGTTCAAAGCTTGGGAATTTTTTTTATAACTTAACCCTGCTTTATACTTCTCAATAACTTTCTTCCTGACCTGTCTGGTGTGTTCCTTGGCGTTCATGATGCTGTTTGTTCACTAAGGTTGTCTAACAAGCCTTTGAGGGCTTCACAGAACAGCTGTATTTATACTGAGATTAAATTACACACAGGTGAACTTTGTTTACTAATTAGGTGACTTCTGAAGGCAATTAGCTCCACTAGATTTTAGTAAGGGGTATCAGAGTAAAGGGGTCTGGATACAAATGCATGCCACACTTTTCATATATTTATTTGTAAAAGATTCTGAAAACCATTTATCATTTTCCTTCCACGTCACAATTATGTGCCACTTTGTGTTGGTCTATCTAATGAAATCCCAATACAATACATGTACAATTTTGGTTGTAACATGAAAAATGTGGAAAATTTCAAGGGGTATGAATAATTAGGTGACTTCTGAAGGCAATTGGCTCCACTAGATTTTAGTAAGGGGTATCAGAGTAAAGGGGGCTGGATACAAATGGACGCCACACTTTTGATATGTTTATTTGTAAAAGATTTTGAAAACCATTTATAATTTTCTTTCCACTTCACGATTATGTGCCACTTTGTGTTGGTCTATCACATAAAATCCCAATACAATACATATACAATTTTGGTTGTAACATGACAAAATGTGGAACATTTAAAGGGGTATGAATACTTTTTCAATGCACTGTATAAGGTCTTACTAATTATTTGTACAGGGACAAATATGTATCTGTCTCTCTCTGGAGTCTATGTCTCTTTTAATATAAGAAAGTATTTTGCTTTAAAAAGTGAAGCTTGTCATTGCATGTTATTTTTAAAGTCTAATATCTACCAGAACACCCAGATCCTTCTCCACAATTGATTTTCCCAGTTGTACTCCTCCCTAGTATGTAAGATGCATGCATGTTTTTATCCTCCAAGTTTATAACATTATATTTATCAACATTACACCTCATTTGCCACATACTTGCCCAATTAAACAGTTCATTGAGGTCTGCTTGTAAGTTGGAGACATTCTGTATGGACACTATTCCACTACATAGCTCTGCATAGCTTCGTATCATCTTCAAACACTGAAATTATACTTTTAATTTCAAACTCTATATTATTTATAAATAAATAAAACATTAAGGGTCCCAACACTGAACCTTGGGGTACACCACTGATAGCCCTGGACCATTCTAAGTATGAATCTTTAATCACCAGTCTCTAAATATGGTATTTTAGCCAGTTTTCTATCCATTTACAAACAGAATTTTCCAAACCTGTAGACTTTAACTTGCACAATAGCCTTGCGTGGGATTGCATTAAACTCTTTTGCAAAAAAATCACACTTACGCTTGCCGCTTAGTGAATATAATGGGTCAAAAATGTCCCAAGTGTATAGCAACCAAACACAAAACAATGCAAGTTGTTTTTTGTAATATATATTCTTTGCATATTCTTTTCTTTTGTAAAGATGCTCTTGATATACTATTTAGATGTTTATTATATCAATGACTCGGATATGTATGTGTATTATATGTGCTCTCTCATATACATGTCCTTCGTTGTGGTGATGATAGATATGTGGGGCGTATATGTGCCCATTAGTTATAATTTTTGTAGCTTTTAAGCTCATCCTTTGTTTTTTTTAGTATCTACATACTTTGTAGACGTATCTATGGCTTCCCTGCTATGGCCGTCTCTCGTTGGCTACCCGTCCTCCACTCTGTCCAATCAATGGACAATACTGGTGGTTTACTGTGTGGAACACATGAGGGCGCCTGTGTGATGACACCAGTGGGCGCTTTAGAGATGACGTGCACAAGTCCCGTTGTCTGTGCGTGCTCCGTCTGTATGTTGTGCATGTGATGATCCCACGGCGCAATGACGTTGCTGTTGGTGTGCGTGATGACGCGGCGTATATGCAACGTCCGCACCACCTTCCGGTATGCGATGCTGCTATGGAGCGCACTATGGGATATCCTACAGCGTCTTGACGTTGCCATGGGTGTACGCGGTGACGACATTCAGGCACATTTTGATTGACACCTCTTTGGAACAATGCCTGACAAGAGAACAGGGAATCCGTCCTTTTCAGATTTGACCAATGTAATAGAGGCGTCCGTTAGCCTACTAACTGTATGCAAAGAATGCCCTTCTTTGAACGTACCAGCTGTTTGGAATTTCAGTTCTTAACAGGCTGATTAAAGTTTAGTATATATTAGTGTGGTGGGAATCAGCAGGTTTATGCCCCAGTTGAAGAGTGTTGACTCGAAACATGTAGGGTACATAGCCTGCAACCGCATATCTATTCACCACGCTTTATTCCATGTGATCACTCGTACTTGTTCCTTCACCTGGCTTGTACCTTGAACCTTTTTAATTTTTTTAATTTATTTTTTTATACTTGTATGGTATTGTATACCTACTATTTTTACCATTAAAATAGCTCTTCCCTGTTATTGGGTTTAACTATGCTATGTGAGCCTCCTTCAATTTTTTACATGTGCCTCCATGAGATTTCAAGTCTGTGAGACACCTGCTTGCTATCCTGGACGTTTGGATACATGAACAAGATCTTTTGGATTCCCTCCGGTGCCGTTGGATGTTTCTTCTATGAACCTAACCAGGCTGAGGATCCATTACATGCCCTATTGACATGCTACCACCGGTCAGTATGTCCACCGAATCTGGTAAGGTTATTCAATCTACTTGAGTGCACAGAAGTACATTGTGGATGTTTTTTCTTCTATCCTCCTATGTGAAGTAAAGACTCACTATCCACATGTCCATATTGGATCATTTGAGACATCATACAACTATTTCTTGCTGAAGCAATTCTGGACTTTTTCTTTATTACATGAATTTATTCCCTATGTTCACGATTTATATAAGGAACTATTTGTTGTTATATCACCTTAATTTGCACTTTTTTGCACTTATCACCTTTTTTGATCGTCACATTCATTTCAGGTTAAGAGATATTCTTCCACTCATTAGTGGTTTACAATATCTCTCCCTAAGCGCCGCATTTATTGTTCTTGTAGTCTCTAAATATGGTATTTTAGCCAGTTTTCTATCCATTTACAAACAGAATTTTCCAAACCTGTAGACTTTAACCACTTAAGGACCGCCTACTGCACATTTACGTCGGCAGAATGGCACGGCTGGGCACATCAACGTATATATACGTTGGTTTTAGTACCCAGCCGTGGGTCGCGGGCGCGCGCCCGCGACCCGGTCCGAAGCTCCGGGACCGCGGGATTTGCGGACCCGATCGCCGCTGCAGTGCGGTGATCCGTCCCTGGAGCGAAAGAACGGGGAGAGCCGTGTGTACACACGGCTTCCCCGTGCTTCTCTGTGGCCGGAGCATCGATCGCGTCATCCCTGTAATAGGGGGACGCGATCGATGACGTCACACCTACAGCCACACCCCCCTACAGTTGTAAACACACACATTAGGACACACATTCCCTACAGCGCCACCTGTGGTTAACTCCCAAACTGCAACTGTCATTTCCACAGTAAACAATGCAATTTAAATGCATTTTTTGCTGTGAAAATGACAATTGTCCCAAAAATGTGTCAAAATTGTCCGAAGTGTCTGCCATATTGTCGCAGTCATGAAAAAAATCGCTGATCGCCGCTATTAGTAGTAAAAAAAAAATTATTAATAAAAATGCAATAAAACTATCCCTTATTTTGTAAACGCTATAAATTTTGCGAAAAACCAACCGATAAACGCTTATTGCGATTTTTTTTACCAAAAATATGTAGAAGAATACGTATCGGCCTAAACTGAGGAAAAAAAATGATTTTTTTTTATTTATTGTTGGGGGATATTTATTATAGCAAAAAGTAAAAAATATTGCATTTTTTTTTAAATTGTCGCTCTATTTTTGTTTATAGCGCAAAAAATAAAAACCGCAGAGGTGATCAAATACCACCAAAAGAAAGCTCTATTTGTGGGAAAAAAAGGACGCAAATTTTGTTTGGGAGCCACGTCGCACGACCGCGCAATTGTCTGTTAAAGCGACGCAGTGCCGAATCGCAAAAACCCCTTGGGTCATTTGCCAGCGTATTGGTCCGGGTCTTAAGTGGTTAACTTGCACAATAGCCTTGCGTGGGATTGCATTAAACTCTTTTGCAAAAAAATCACACTTCCGCTTGCCGCTTAGTGAATATAATGGGTCAAAAATGTCCCAAGTGTATAGCAACCAAACACAAAACAATGTATATATAAAACAATATCATACATTTCATATACATTCAAAATAAATATTGAAATATTAAAAAAATAGCCACACAAGCTTATTGGAGCAATCTGGCATCAAACTGCCTTTGTTGGCCAAAAAATTTACCACAGTGCCAGATACGTGCCATTATATCCTCACATTCTAAATTGACAATTAAACAGAGACAATAAAAAAAAAATAATAATAATAACAATTATTTTATAAAAATGACAACAAATCTAAAATGAATAAAAAACTTCTATGATTGAACACTGGTGTTCTTCACAAAACCATTGGATCACTTTCAATGTACTCTATCTAGAAAAATTAAAATGACATCCCATCATAAAAGGGATTAACCATTAGCTACACAAATGTCAAAGTGTAGATGTACACACCATTAATGTGAAACCCTTATAATGGTGTATGAACAGTCCCATTATTCTGATTTCAAGATTTCAAGAAATACCATATACTGTACTGTCTAAGGAGAAGCAAGACAGAAAAAAATACAAGGATACATACAAGTAACAAATATAAATTATAGGATGACAACAAAATGAGTGGGTCTATTTAGCAACCTCACTAATGGGTCCTATGTAAAATATATAAGAGCCTCAGTGACAAAAATAGATATCCCAAATCAGCTATTATTGATAAATGCATTATTATCCCATTCCACATTAAGCCCCTATGGTTAATAAAACATTTAATGTCAAAGATCCACTGTTTTTTTAGGTAACTTTCATTCTAGTGGGGGGTACATTTCTCAATTGCCACAACCTCAAAAGAGGAGGGATTTCTGTGGTGGCAATGTGAAAAATGCTTAGATAAGCTATGTCCCACAAAACCTTTCCTAATGTTTGTTAGGTGTTCACCCACTCTGATCGCCAACGTGTGAGTGGTCCTCCCTACACACTGGAGGCCACACCAACACCGAAGTAAGTAAACTACCCCCTTAGTATGGCATGTGATAAAACTATTGATTTTATACTCCTTAGATGTAACATTGGAAGCAAAAGTGGAAGTCCTAATGGTACTTGAATTATGGCACACTTTAGACCTTCGGCATGGATAAATACCCTTTAAATTACCAAACATAATGGGTCTTTCAGTTGCCTGTATAGGATTGGAGGCTACCAACTCCTTCAGAGCGTGCTCTCCTGAATATTACCTTAGGAATTTCAGGAAGAGTGGGTCCCAGGACCCAATCCCTTTTTAATAGCTTCCAGTATCTAGCAAGGGTCTTATTAATCCACCTGTGTTGACTAGAAGAGAGTTAGAAATGCAGACTCCCTGGACCCCAAGGACCCACTCCACCGCCGTCCCATAACAACCCTCAACGTACTTTCTAAGATAATGGAGAAAGTAGTGGTACAACAGCTGCAACAGCATCTAGATACCTACAAGCTACTTGACCCATTGCAATCAGGCTTCCGTCCCGGACACGGGACGGAAACAGCACTGCTGAAAGTATGGGACGATGTTCTCAAGGCCGCAGACGAAGGAGAATCTTGTCTTCTAGTTCTGTTGGACCTAAGTGCAGCTTTTGACACTGTAGACCACAAACTGTTACTGACTCGGCTTGCTGAAGTAGCCAGAGTCACAGAAGGCGATTTATCTTGGTTCTCCTCTTTTCTGGAAAACCGATCGCAAACAGTAAAGTTAGGACCTTTTACGTCAGAAAAACGCACAGTAACATGCGGAGTCCCTCAAGGATCGCCTCTGTCACCAGTGCTGTTTAACATCTATCTTCGTCCTCTTTTTGAGATTATCAGCAGCAAAAAACTGCTCTATCACTCATACGCAGACGACACACAATTGTATTTCCGCATCTGCAATAGACAGGATCACCACCTCAATCTAGAGACTTGCCTCTCCTTGATAGAGGATTGGATGACAAAGAGTTATCTTAAACTCAATGGAGCGAAAACAGAACTTCTTCTGTTTCACGCCAAGCGTAGGAATCAACCTTCAACAGCGTGGACCCCCCCGCCTATTCTGGGCAAGCTCATCACCCCTAGCGCCAAAGTCAAAAGCCTAGGGGTCATTTTTGACTCCTTTATGACAATGGACGCACAAATAAGGTCAGTAGTCAGCGGATCTCACCATCTACTGCGCCTACTACGCAGACTCACTCCGTTCATCCCTAAAGAAGATTTAGCGGTCGTGGTGGGAGCTATTGTAAACTCCAGACTGGATTATGCAAATGCCCTTTACCTCGGCCTCCCCAAGTACCAAATCGCTCGTCTGCAAGTCGTTCAAAATACGTCCGCTAGACTTGTGACTGGGAAAAAACCCTGGGAATCCATCTCACCTTCACTGAGAGCCCTTCATTGGCTGCCAGTTAAAGACAGAATTGCTTTTAAAGCTCTCTGTCTTACGCATAGATGTGTCCATGGGAATGCCCCCCTTTATTTATGCGAAATAATAAAAACGCATAATCCCAATCGCGTTTTGCGATCCACGAATCAGAACCTGCTCCAGGTTCCGACAGCCAACTTCAAGTCCAAAGGAGAAAGAAGATTCGCGATCCAAGGTCCCAGACTATGGAACGCTTTACCAACCAGCATTCGGTTGGAGGAGAACCACCTAGCATTTAGGAAAAAGGTCAAGACTTTTCTCTTTTGATATCAAAGGAGACAGGAACAACAAGCGCCCAGAGGCGATTCAGTTCGCATGTGCCGCGCTATACAAGTTTTCATTCATTCATTCATTCAGACTCAAAATTGGATGTAGAACCTTTAGTCCCAATACATTTCCACGGTCTATTTGTGTGACCGTACATACTGTACCTCTTGTTCCAAAGTAATAGGGTCATACCCCTTTTGAATAAATCTTTCCCTAATGCGGAGATTCACCCTAAATTTCAACTTTGGCTGAATTAAACCACTACCCGTCGACAATACCTAATCCTTTTTTTTGTATCGCCATCTTTACCTTTGTAATGCAGCATTTACTGTTCTGTCAATCACTGTATTCCCCGCAGGAGTGGGCATGTATTACATTTTCCCCCGACTAGCGCTATGTCTCCTGGGAGTGAGTGATGAGAATCCCAGGAGATGCGCTGTGCTGTAATCCCGCGATATCTTGCGGGTCACGTAACACGTGACCTACGCCGGCCGTTGTGATGGAAACAGTGCAGTGTTGACGGCGACGCTTGCTGTCAACACTGCACATGCGCGGGGGATAGAGTGGTGAATGCTGGGACATCACCGACATGCTACTGGGCTTCACAGTGCCCACAATAAAGATGGAAACATCCGTCTCTGGATTTTATAAAATCTCCTTTTCAGGACAAAAGAAATGCTGCGGGCTAAAAGACTGGGAGACACGAGTGGCTATTTTAACCGGGTAAGAGCGGCAGAAGGATTGAAAAGAAAAAAAAATGAAAACCCGCGGAACCCCCACTATAACAGTGAACACCTGTTCATTAAAATCCTCCAATCTGGAAGAGGTTTGGCTTATATGCTGAAAATACTGCTTTGGGATGGCTCTGAGCCATGTCTGATGATGACATCTGTCCATGGAAATAAACCCATTTTCTATTGGTGGCTTTCAAGTTTTTTTGTCATTTTTTATCAATTGTTTATACACATTTTGTATTTGCATATAACATTGACAACGCACTTTACACTTAATACCACAGTTTGAGATAACAGAGCTCCGCTCTTTTAGGTACACGTGAGTGTATGCCATCTGGTCTAGGTGCTTTATTCACCTTTATTCTGTCAAAATGTTTCCAGACCATATCAGTTTTGAGCAACAGTGGTTCACCTGGGGCTATTCCTCTTATAGACTTGGGTTTCCCTATTTTCCTTTGTATACACACAGCTGAATAGTGTGTTTTATAAATCTGACTTCTCTTTATCCGTAGTCACCAACTGTAAAAAATGTTGTACATGCTCAAACCAAGCCTTTTTACTGTTAATATATTTTAAGAATTTTTGGGGGATTTCTTCTACACTTTATTTTGCAACCTGTCATTCGTTTTCAACTTTTGCCATCTTGATTTTTCCTTTTTACATAACATTGTGTTTAGAATTGGGCCGAACGTCCAAGGTTCGGCTTGCACCAGAAGTCTCGAACATTGCAAAAAGTTTGGACCAAAACTACATTCCCTATTAAAGCCTATGGGACCCAGAATCGGAAGTGTCCATTTTGAAGGCTTATAAGCAAGTTTTGGCCATAAAAAGGGTATGGGGGCCAAGGTACTGCACCGAGGGACATGTATTAAGACAAAAAAAAAAAAATTTTTAAAGATTGTTTTCAACCACTTCAATATAGGGCAGCGATGTCACAATTTGAATGACAATTGTAATGCAATGCTGTGCGCAAATTTTATTTTTTTATTGTCTTCACATAAATAGAGCTTTCTTTTGGCGGTATTTAAATAAGTTTTTTTGCTTTTGTGATATCAATAGTTTCTATTATAAAATTTTGCAAATAAGTACTGTATTTTTCGGACTATAAGACGCACTTTTTCCCCCCAGAAATATGGGGGAAAATGTCCCTGCATCTTATGGTGCAAATATATGACAGGCTCCACCCCCGCTGGCACTGCCCCCTGTCGCCGCTGGCACCACCCCCTGCCACCGCTTGCATCGCCTCCCGCCAGCCGCCACCGGAAGAGGGGCAGGAGAGTGGGGAACAGACTTCCAAACCCCCCGTGGGCAACGGGTGATCATCCAGCTGGTTCTTGAGACAGAAAACAGAGCATTGGGACACTCGGGCTGCTCTTTCTTCTGTTAGGCGGAAGGGATAACATCAGGTAAGGCTATGTTTGTGGCAACAGTCACTCTGCATTTTCTATGGCAATGGTCAGACTGCATTTCATGGGCACTGGAAAATATTTTAGTACACTATTTGGTTCAGAATATTTTTTTTTCTTGTTTTCTTCCTCTAAAACCTAGGTGCGTCTTATGGTCAGTGTGTATCTTTGGGAGCGAAAATATAGTAATTTTTGTTCATAAGGTTGGGCCACAATTTATACTGCTACACATCTTTGGTAAAAAATTACCCAAATAAATGTATTATTTGGTCTGTGTGAAAGTTATAGGGCCAGATTCAGGTAGATGGGCGCATGGTGGAGTAACGTTTCTCATTTACGTTACTCCGCCAAAACTTTAGGAGCAAGTACTGTTATTCACATAGCACTTGCTCCTAAAGTTGCGGCGGCGTAGCGAAAATGAGCCGGCGGAATTCAAATTGGGCGGGTAGGGGGCGTGTATTATGTTAACTATGTGTGATCCCGCTGCGAACGTACTGCACATATGCGTCGACTGTCAGTGCGCATGCTCCAAATTCTGTCAGGGAACGTCAATGACGTCAATCCCCATTCACAGACGTTTTACGCAAACGACGTGAACATTTTTAAATTTGGCGTGATGACGATGGCCATACTTAACATAGGATACTCCACTAGGGGGCTGGTTTTTCTTTACGGCGCGTATCTCTTACGGAAACGTCGGAAAGTCACTGCGTCGGGCCCGCCCGAATACGATCGTGAATTGCCGATTCTCGCTGATTAACATATTCTCGGCGTTAATCAGCGGGAAGCGCACCGAGCGCCATTTTTAAAATACAATTACGCGCTCGTATAGGAACTCCAACCCGGCGTTTCTTGTTTTCTGCTTACAGAAAACAGAAACGCCGGCTCAAAGTGAGAGTAATGCTGCGTACACACGATCGTTTTTTGCGATGAAAAAAAACGACGTTTTCAAAAACGTCATTTAAAATCATCGTGTGTGGGCAAAACGTCGTTTTATGTCTTCAAAAAAACGATGAAAAAAAAATTCGAACATGCTTGAATTTTTTGTGTCGTTTTTCAAAACGTCGTTTTTTGTGTCATAAAAAGTCACCGTGTCTGGGCAAAACAATGTGCAAAACAAAGTTTTCAACCCGCGCCTGCTCAGAAGCAATTTCTCATACGGGAGCGCTTGTTCTGGTAAAACTACTGTTCAGAATGGATTAAGCACATTCGTTTCTTTTTAAAAGTATAATGAAGCAAAGAATGCGCTGCATTTGAACCAATGCATTTAAATGCTACACTAAATTCCTAGTTTGTTGTGGCTCATCTTGTTACATAGTTGACATTTAAAAAAACTTTTTAAAATAAAAAAAAAAAAAAGGGAGATGATGTGCTTAAACAAAAAAAGAGGAAATAAAGAAAAAAAAAATAGAAAGTCAAAAGGTTAAACAGATCTTGTTAGATAGTTCTGTTAACCTTTTGACTTTTTTTTTTTTTTCTTTATGTCTTTATTTCCTCTTTTTTTGTTTAAGCACATCATCTCCCTTTTTTTTATTAATTTTTTTAAATGTTTAAATGTTTATCAAAATGTGAATTGTGGTTGATTTTGGAGTGTGTGAAGTGACCCAACAAATTTTTTTTTTTTTTTTAAATAAATTACCAACAAGGAGGTTGTTGTCCCTTGTTCCTTTTTTTTTTTTTTTTTTTAATGTGTCTGCCTACTCAGTAAATGATATCTATATATTGTTCAAAATACACATGTACAAATTTTGCACAGAAACAAAAAAGACATTTATTTCTGTCGCAAAGCAATAAAGCAAAAATTTAAATTACACACATCTGGCAAATAAAAATGTAATCAAAATAAAAACAAAAAAGCCAGGAAGAAAGCAAAGGAGACCCTGCTGGTATTTGAAAAGACAAGGGTCCAACAAAGCAACACTGATGTCTGTCAAGACAAAATAAATTCGATTAGGGGCACCATCATTTCTTCTTCCCTTTACTCTTCCCTGCAGTCTTCCCTGCAGCCTTCCCTGCAGCCGAGTCCTCTGGGGCTGGGTTCCTGGAGGCAAGGTTGTGGCAGGAGCCAGAGCAGGCTCAGGAAGAGGAGGAGCAGGAGAAGGAGCAGGAGCAGGAGCCGGAGCAGGAAGAGCAGAGAGGACAGGAGTGCCGATCAGCCCAATGTCAATGTCGTCATTGAGCTTGCCCAGTGTGGCCATGCTTATGGCCTTAAAGATTAAGAGCTCGCAACGCACACGCTGGCCCGGCTCCAGCTTTTGGAGCTTGGCCGCGATGAGCGCTCCAAAGCCCTCTTCTTCACTGGGTTGCTCTCTGATGGCCGCTGTTGCTTCACGGAGCATGGCCTGGGTCTCCTTCTCCATTTGCATGAGTCTCCGGGCCCTTTTTGCGGGAGTGCGTAGAGGAGGGATCTGGGAGATGCAATCTCGCCGGCGTGACTCCTGTCTCCCCGTGGGGCCTGCCTCCTCCTGTCTTACCGTGGGGCCTGCCTCCTCCTGTCTCCCCGTGGGGCCTGCCTCCTCCTGTCTCCCCGTGTGGCCTGCCTCCTCCTGGCTCCCCGTGGGGCCTGCCTCCTCCTGGCTCCCAGTGGGCTCTGCCTCCTCCTGGCTTTGCTCTGTCTGTGTATGAAAAAAAGGGACCTAGTTAATTTGTTGTCCTCATTAATCACACCCATTTCTAAAATCCTGACATATGCTAATTGTCTGCAAAAATCGTTTACACACAGGGCACACATCCCTAATTTTGTGGCCTCTTACCCAGCTACAGATATGTGCCCCCTAGAGGTGGGGGGTTGATGTTGGCTGAAATTGCTCAGTAGGGGGCCTTTCCCCAAACTAAAAATGGATGTTTTTTTTGGGGGGGTGGCCAAAATGGGAATTAACAAAAAGGCTGTTTCTCATCTGTGACCCCTTCCCGATGTATTGTGTTTACCCCCCTAGTGGCGTACCTGAAATTTAAACACAATCATTATGACCTGTGCATTTATGGATTTTGTCCCCATTCTGTTTTGCGGCTATTGCCTAGTGACATGTTCCTAATTTTTGCTGCAATCATATATCATTTTCAACACTTGTAACATCAATTTGTCAACATTATTCTACATTGCAGTTCATAATTTGTTAGTAAAATGCAATACCTGGCTCCATGGGTCACAATCTGGGTCCTCCAGTAACTCGGGCTCTTCCTCCGAGCTAGCCTGCTCTTGCCTGCAGGGAAGATTGGAGGACTGACTGCAGGGAAGAGGGGCCTGTCTCCTTGGGGGAAGGGTCGACACGGATGGCCGGGATTCGATATGGTCATCCAGGAACTGCAGCTGATTATAATACCACAGGTTTGGCCTATATACGGACTCAGCTGCAGCTCCTGATCGGATTGAGGCCTGGACTAATGACCGTTGGGTCCTGTAGGTGCCCCTAATAGAATTTATTTTGGTCTTCACAGTCTCAGTAGTTGCATTTGGGACCCTTGTCTTCACAAATACCAGAATGGTTTCCAGTGCTTGCTTCCTGGCCTGTTTGTTTTTATTTTTTTTGTTTTTTGTTTGCCAGAGCACTGGCTGCTCCCTCCATCTTTGGATGAATTCACTAAAAAATTCTTGCTCCTTGAAGGCCTCCATGTTGTCTGCATGTAAAATGGAAAATAAAAACCTAGTGTCAGTGATGCCACTCCTACTACTAAAAGCTTTAACACCATATCTTCTCTAGCACACAACATCATCCACTGTTCAATAATATTAATGTCCAAAATACAGTTACATACCGTCGTATTATTCGATCGTGACTTGCGCCTTCTTCCGCAGACTGTGAACGTCACTTTCAATGACGTCGGATCCCTTTAAACACTGCGCACGTGTGACGCGACGCACATGTGTGACGCGAGGCATACCCCGCCCCTGACGTTCGGTCTCGTCCTTTACACGCCCCTTTCTCTAACTTTTTTTGGTGGGTGTCATTTCTGGAGGAACAAGCCCGGGCAAAAAATATGGCTAGCTCAAGCCAGGAGGCAGGCCAGGGCCAGACCCGAAGAAGCTCCAGGCGGAGGTACAAGGCGTCAAACATGGCTTTCAAGGAGATGGTGGAGATGGTGACCATCTTTCTGCAAGAGGACTATGATGGCAAGCACGGCCCTTACCTGCATCCCAATAAGTTGAAGGCGGACATAATGGATAAAGTCATTAGGAGCCTCAGGCAGAAATTTGGTCAAAGCAGGAGCAAAGAACAAGTCAGAAAGAGGTGGTCTGACCTGAAGAATAGAGAGCCAGAGCAGCTGCAGCGAATAAAAAGAATGATTCGAAACAAAAGTAAGTAATTTTGATGTGGCCTCATTTTTGTTGTTTGTTCTTTGTGCCATGTGCTTCTTTCAGGTTGTACTGTATCTGTTTGTGCTCACACTAAAATTGGTCGTAGGAGTAGTCGATCATTCGTCGCTTTTTGTACTAATAAACGACGATCTTCATGCCTAGTTCCCGTGGACAAATCGGAGTGCAATCACTGTATCCTCTAAAAAGAGCGATTGCAGTTTGAACCTACGACGACTCCTACGACCAGTTATTGTTCTCACAAACATTAAAGTTGTGACATCTTGATATGTTTTTAATGTGACATCAATTGTGTTTTTTTAATGTAGATGTGTACCTAGTAGATGTGAATAATAAATAGTAATAACAATAAGCAGAAAAAGGAGAGTGTGCTCAGCAGTGGATTCTACACATGTGGACTCTGTAGTTGTATTTTGAATTATCTTTCATCCCTCTAATTTTTTACCTTTCTGGTTTCCCTTTCTTCAATTTCGTAGGGCGTAAGGAAGCATCAAGGCAGGACGCAAGTACTGATCAAGCAACACCCCCGAGGGATCTGGATGAAGGGGAAGCTGCCACCACATCCGGTAATGTATCAGATAACACAGATACACAGGTAATGTAGCTGTAGGATTACTTTTTATTAATACATGGTTTGCTCGCACATTTCAGGAGCAAGTCGTGCTGGGTCAGCACTTGATAAGGACACTGCACCTTTCATCATTCGAGAAATATGGTCCTGCGCAGAACAAATTGAGGACATCCAGCTAGCATCCAGACAAATCCTGGAAAATTCAAAAAGGGTGGGACTCCAGCTCAAAAATGTCCTTGATGTTTTGGGGAGGGTTTAAAGTCTTTTAAATGTTTATTATTTATGTTTTGTTAATGAGAGGAACAAACACTATTTTATAATTATTTTAATCACCAGAAAAAATAAAAAATAAAATAATTGTATAGTTATTTTAATCACCAGAAAAAAAAAATAACAAAAATGATTTTATAGTTATTTTAATCACCAGAAAAAAAAATAACAAAAATGATTTTATAGTTATTTTAATCACCAGAAAAAAAATAAAATAACAAAAATGATTTTATAGTTATTTTAATCACCAGAAAAAAAAAAAAAAAAAATAAAGATTGTGTTTGTTTGAATCACCAGAAAAAAAAAAAAAAAGATTGTGTTTGTTTGAATCAGCAGAAAAAAAAAAAAAAAAGATTGTGTTTGTTTAAATCAGCATAAAAAAAAAAAGATTGTGTTTGTTTGAATCAGCAGAAAAAAAAAAAAGGATTGTACCTGTTTTCTTGTTCAAATAATTTGAAAAATTAAAAAAATGGTCACTTTCACAATTGTGTGGCTTGTTATTTTATATGAATGCTGACCTTAAAAATATGTTACTGCTGGTAACATCAAACAATGATGGATATTTAGACCATTCAAAACACATAACACTATGATAACCTAGGTGGCAATGAAAATACACAAACATTCACAATATTGTCTAAAAAATAAGTAGACTGTTTCTTTCATCAAAGATTTTTATTATGTAAATAAATCAGCCAAGATCTGGCATTGGAATGGCCCCCCTACCCATAAAATAGTCCACGTAGGCCTGGCGCACAGCACGTGCGTTTTGGGGGGCCAAGCCTGGATGGCCTGCCTCACGGGCCACATCAGGAACATGAACTGCCTCGTCAGGCAATAATGCTATATAATTGACAGAATGTCTTCTGAGATAATTATGTAGGATACAGCAACATAAAATGATGGTATCCCATTTATATTCAGCCATTTTTATGGCCGTTAAAAACAAGCGGAACCGGCTGGCCATGATGCCAAACGCATTCTCAACCACTCTTCTGGCTCTGGCCAGCCGATAATTAAAGACCCTCCTCTCATGGGTGAGGGCACGTTGGGGAAATGGCCTCAGGAGGTGGGGACCCAAGCCAAATGCCTCATCTGCAATGAACACAAAAGGAAGCCCCTCTTCGTTCTCCTCCGCAGGTGGCAATCCCAGGTCCTCCGACTCAAGCCGTTGGGCAAACTCGGTCTCGGCAAAGACCCCGCCGTCCGACATCCGCCCATTCTTCCCAACGTCTAGGTATAGAAATTCATAATTGGCAGAAACCACCGCCATCAGCACGACACTGTGGAACCCCTTGTAGTTATAAAAATGGGATCCGGAATGGGGTGGTGGCACGATGCGGACGTGCTTGCCGTCAATAGCTCCTCCACAATTCGGAAAATTCCAGCGCTGGGAGAATTCCGCTGCCACAGTCTGCCATTCCTGTGGCGTGGTGGGGAACTGTAGAGAAACCCCCAAAAATGTATTCAAACAAACATTCCTAATAGAATATCCAAAAACATTCTTGGATCCTAAAAAAAGAAGATCGTTAAGTTCAAGTATTATTGACCGAATCATAAATTATAAAGAATTAGTAAGCATATTAATCACACCCTCTGATGGTCACAAAACACAAACAAAATAGGGTGAGGGGGGGCCCAAGATGAGTTTGCGACCTTGAAACATTTATCTTAAAAAAAAAGGGAAATTGGAAAATATTGGGGGGGGAGGGGGAACTACAATAGGGAACAAAAATCAAGGGGGATATAGGGACTTTAAAAATACAGAACAACAATAGGGAACAAAAATCAAGGGGGATATAGGGACTTAAAAATACAGAACAACAATAGGGAACAAAAATCAAGGGGGATATAGGGACTTAAAAATACAGAACTAGAATAGGGAACAAAAATCAAGGGGGATATAGGGACTTAAAAAAAACCAGAACAATAGGGAACAAAAATCAAGGGGGATATAGGGACTAGGCTAGGTGGGCTTGTACATTACTCAAAAATATGAAAAATAATAACAGAGTATGTGCATTTAAAGGACACCACTTACCTTAATATAGTCCTCCTGCAAAACCTGGATTATGGCACAACAGGTGTCCGGGATTATGAGGCCCAGAGCCTGGGGGGAGATGCCCGTCGAGAACTTCAAGTCCTGCAGACTTCTCCCTGTTGCCAGGTACCGCAAGGTGGCAACTAGCCGCTGCTCAGCAGTGATGGCTTCCCGCATAACGGTGTCCTGCCTGGTGATATAAGGCGACACCGAAGCCAAAAGCGGCTGGAATACGGGGTCAGACATCCGAAGAAAATTCCTGAAATCATCAGGGTTATTTTCTTGGATCTCCCGCAGCAGAGGCATATGAGAGAACTGGTCCCTGCGAAGAAACCAGTCCTTGGCCCACAAAGTCCTTCTCGCCCTCCTCAAGGACCGGAGACGGGATGCAGCACACATCCTAACAAGATGCAAAGCACGCTCTCGGCGACGAGAACGTACCGCAACATGGCTAGAAAAACGGTCGTCAAATCAGATCGGACTAAAAAAAAAAACGCACTGAAAAACAGAAAGGCCTCTAAAGAACGACCTGCAAAACAGTAACGTGCAAACAAGAACGCACTGCCAAAACAGATACGATCTGAAAACAAGCACTGTAACACAGATACGAACCCAAAAGCACAAACTGTAAGACAGAAAAAGTTTTTTTAAGCACGAAGACTGAAAAGCGCGAATCGTCTCTCACCAAACTTTTACTAACACGCAGCAACACGATATCAGCAAAAGAGGCCTGGAAATGACCCTTTATAGTCCCGTCGTACGTGATGGACGTCACCCGCGCACTGCTCGAGCTTTTGTGAAAAACGATGGTGTGTACGCGTCATGAAGTTTGAAAAACGTTGTTTTTTTCATGAGAGAAAACGTAGTTTTTTCATGAGAGAAAACTGATACTCCAACCTAACTCTACCTGAATCTGGCCCATAGAGTCTTCAAGCTATAGTGCAAATCATTAAAAATGTATCACACCTGATGTACTGACAGGCTGTCTAATTTCTTGAGGCCCTGAAATGTCAGGACAGTACAAATACCACCCCCCCCCCACACACACACACAAAAATATCCCTCACATTACCTCTTTTTGGAAAGTAGACAGTCCAAGATATTTAGTAAGAGGCTTGGTGAGTTTTGTGAAGTTGTAATTTTTTTCCAATTCGTGGGAAAATGAAAAAATGAAATTGTCATAATAACAAGTTATTTCTTACACACCAGCAGAAGCATACTTCCATTTACACCCCAAAATTCATTCTGCTAATCCACCTGTGTATGGTGATACCACATGTGTGAGACTGTCATGATCAGGCATCAGGGTCAGAGGCCAATAGCTATAGCAGTGGCAGGACAGGTATACTGCAGTCACTTCTGGCAGATAATACAGGCTCCCCTGAGGTGCAGAGTCTAAGTACTATCTGTTTTTTCCCAGAGCTCCTGATGGTGGAGATGGATTTAGCTGCAAGCTAGTACCAGGTCGTGGGCCTCAAGTTTGCCCCACCAGAGTGTGCGCAAGCCAGGGTACAGTAGCAGATGAGCAGACAAGGATGAAACGACAGCGTGGTCAGTAATCAAGCCAGTAATCAAGCCAAGGGATCAATCACGAGTGGCTGCAGGTTGGGATCAGGCAGAAGAGTAGTCAAAGAACAGGCCGAGGGTCAAACAGGAGTGGTTGCAGATTGGAATCAGGCAGAAGAGTAGTCCAGGAACAGGCTGAGGGTTAAACACGTGTGATTGGAGGTACAAATGGCAGCAGAGCAGACAAATCGCAAGGCACTGGCTGGGAAGGCACAATAACCTGGCAATTGTGAAGTGCTGAGACAAGGCTTTTATAGGAAGTTCATGGGAGGAGCAGGGGGTTCAAGGTTCAACACAATCAAGACACAAGGCAGAGTATTCCAATGGATCAGGTAGGTTTGTCCAGCATCCCAGAAAACTCAATGGGAAGCGTTAATGCCAGATACAGAAGAGGTTCCTGGTTCAAGCCCAGGTCCTGACAGAGATTTTTTCACATCCTGGCCAAAACATTCAGGGAGCACCATCAGGGGTTCTAGGAACATAAATTACACATATAATTTTCTAACTACCTATCACACTTTTGAATGTCCTGGAGAAACAGGACAGTGGAATTACCCACAAAATGACCCCATTTTGGAAGCAAAGACCCAACGTATATTCTATGAGGCATGGACTGCAGATAGGTACTCAGGTATTTTGATGGGCTGCAAATAGGTACTCAGGTACTCTGTTGGGCTGCAGATTGGTACTTGTGTACTCTCATGGGCTGCAAATAGGTACTCGGGTACTCTGATGGGCAGGAGACAGGTACTCGGATACACATAATGGGCTGGTGACAGGTACTCGGATACACATAATGGGCTGGTGAGAGGTACCCTGATGTGCTGGTGACAGATGCTATGATGCTGGTGACAGGTACTCTGATGGGCTGGTGACAAGTCATCTTTATTTGAGGGCAATCGGGCACATCACTGTTCATTTTTCTTCCAGGTCTCCTCCTCACATGCTGAAATTGCACTACAGCTGTTTTTTTTTACATTTGTGACCAGCTTTGATTGGACACAGCCAGGCACATTGTAAAGAGTCAATTTCATTGGCTCTTTACCCTGATCGGGGATGGGCTGTGCCTTATCCCCAATCGCCATGCTGCGCGGCCCTGGGATATGACATCCACCTGGAGGGAGGAGATGTTTTTGCCGGCATTTTATTAGTATGGCCTGATATGGAACAGGTTAACGAAGAAGTGATTTTAATAATGCTTAGATTGAAACAATAAAAATTAAAAATTTATTTTTAAATATAGTGCCCTGGGGGTCCCCTTAGTCTAATTCTAAAGTGGCGCATCTGTATAGAACCTGCTGCAGCAAAACTGACATATACTATAATACCAAAAGTATTGGGACAGCCACCTTCACACACACATGAACTTTAATAGAATCTTAGTCTTAATTCAAAGACAGAACAACTTTGGGATGAATTAGAGCAGAGACTGGGAGCCAGGCCTTCACATCTACATCAGTGCCTGACCTCACAAATACGCTTCTGGAAGAATGGTCAATCATTCCCACAGACACACTGCTAAGCCTTGTGAACAGTCTTCCCAAAAGAGTTGAAGCTCTTATAGCTGCAAAGGGTGAGCCAACACAATATTGAACCCTACAGACTTAAGGCCCATTCACACGATACAAAAATCAGATGGAAAAAGCTGTCTGCCGATTTTTAGATCGTTAGTGTGATGCTTTTTCGACAGCCGATTTTGCTTTTTTATCAGACAAAAGCTGGATGTGCAGACTATAGCATTTTTGTTGGATGTGAACTCAATATCCGATTTTCGTTTCATTAGTATGGTTTTCAGACAAAAAAATCGTACGAGGAAGACTACGCATGCTCAGAAACCAAAGAACACATACAAAACTATTCAATACATTACGTCACCTCTGACATTGTATTCTGTCATATGAAAATTTTCATATTGTGAGTAACCTCTTCATTTTCGACATGAGACTAACATGCCAAAAAAATGGATGTTCAGTCGTCCGAAAATCTAAACGTGTGTATGAGGCTCAAGACTGGGATGCCATTAAAGTTCATGTGCATGTAAATACTTTTGGTAATACAGGGGGTTATTTACAAAAGGCAAATCTACTTTTGCTCTTGCTCTTGAAATTGTACTGAAAATGCACTTGGAAGTGCAGTCGCTGTAGATCCGAGGGGGACATCAGGGGTCAAGTCCTGGGGAAAAAAGTGTGGAAACTCCCACCCAAGATCCACTCCCCCACCAAAAAAAAATAAAAAAATGATACGCTTATATACATAATTACTAAACCGGTATGGTTTTATTTTTCGATCTAGTAATCCTTTATGTTACTGCCCGCTTCCTGTATATGGATTTATTGGGTAGTGTGCGGGTAGTTCTTTCTAAATCCCAGGATAACTCACGGCAGACCCCTGTAATGTCTCCTGGGAACAATGACAAAAGCTCTCAGGAGACATTGCGGCATCGAGGAAGTGACAGAATACCTGCACACTACCCGAATAATCCATATACAGGAAGCGGCCAGTAAAAAAGGATTAATAAAAGAGAAAGAGCAGACTGCGCAAAGGTACAAGCAATTAGCAAAGCAGCTGAACACTGAAAGGTCAATAGAAATCCTTAAATGAAGTACATAGAAAAAAGCAGTGCAGCGCTAAAAAACAAACCAAAAAAACGAAAAAAAAAAAAACGAAAATACAGTAATAATAATAATAATAATAATATATCAAGTCCAAAAAAATATAAAATGATCAATCGGAGTAGTCAAGCTGACTCTTGTGCCTC
Organism: Rana kukunoris; assembly: GCA_029574335.1. NCBI lineage: Eukaryota > Metazoa > Chordata > Amphibia > Anura > Ranidae > Rana > Rana kukunoris. Next base: position 355,834,431 of record CM056052.1, read on the forward strand.
ACTGAGTTATTCAGATGTAGCAACTCATCAAACACAGCAAACAGGTGTCCTAAAATAGAAGTACAAGCCGCTCACCTGAACAAATGGACCTGTGTGTGAGCAGCAGGTCAAATGCGCTGTCCCTCAAAACAGGGGATTAAACATTCAGCGGTGTCTCCTTGGACGCTCCCTTTCTCCAAAAGGCTCCAGGTGATAGATGGTCATCCGAAGCACTCTCTCACGTGAAATGGTGTCATGGAAAGGTATAAAAACGACACATAGTGCTCTCCGTATGATCACAACGACAGTAATATTTATTATAAAAGAAAAATACTCACAAACAAAGCACTATATCCTAGTGCATAGAAATGAGCATACAACAATAAAAGACCAGGTAGGTGGCTGTCCTGACATCAAATGAAAGCCCCCCGCACGCGTATCGTCCACAGGCACAGGACTTCTTCAGCGGATAAGGGGCTACTGTGTCAGGATTCATTATATAACAGCAAAACCTAATCAGGCCAATTAAGACAAACTCCGCCCCCCCCCCAGGTGAGGGTACGCCCATCTTTAAATAGTAAAAGCAAAACCATCACACTAGCGATGGGAAGTATCAAAATAAATACAAATACCAACAGAACCGAGTAGTCTGCACATGTAATGACAGTAAGCATAAAGATAGGCTCTAATGTATAGAGGCAACCTTCCGGTGTTTAGTTTAGAGATCACAACAACACATGCAATATCTAAAACAAGTGTATACAAAGGACTGATAGAACCCATGTTTTACCTCATATCCAAGCCCAGTGATAACGATCCGTAAAGGCGTACAGGATGAAGTTTTTCCACGCCGTGGACGGAGGCATCGTTCTCACAACACGTGACCATAGTTGGTCACATGACTTGCCATCACCATGCATGGCGCTCAGCTAGATACAAATACACAGGAAGGAGCGTTCATCCTGGGCATCAGCCTATGTAACTAAATCCGTCCACTATGGGCGGCAGCTTCTCAGCGTTGACGTCAGGCAGGCCATCATTAGCATGACACTGCTAAGACCGCCCATCATGGGCAGCGGCAGCACGATAGTCTCAACAAGCAAGCCGTCAATCCCCTCACACACTGATCACACTTAGAGCATAGGTGTGTGAAGCGGACAGCATCATAGCCATCAGCGGATGGGGAAAAATTTAGCAACACTACAGACAGATAACTGTCTGTCATCGTAGGACCGAGAGAGACTACAAAGGGGGGCCTTAAAGCAAAAGAAAAAAATAAGTAATAAAATTAATTAAAAAGGGACCATCACCTATATCGCTAAAATGACCATCAGAGTCATATTATGATCGAAGCAATTAGAGGACACAGCATGCCAAGACCAAAACCAATGGTGCAATAGGTGTCCATAAAGCAAAGTGAAAAATAAAAATAACTATTTTTACGTCCATAACACCCTAACTCATGAGGTAGGGTCAAAAGAGCTTCCCTCAGCGGTGGGTGACAAGGACAATTAGAAAATAAACTTAAAATAAAATTAAAAAAGACATCAGCACAGCCACCTATCTAGTTAACAATAAACAAACATAAATATATATAAATGATGCAACAGAAACTCAAAATTAAGAAAACCACCAAAATATATAGATATTAACGATCTGAAATAAAACAATTCAGGTCAAATTCTACATTTAACCCTAATGGTACTCCCACTTTTAATTCGTAGACCCAGAAGGATTCCCGTTGGCTGAGATGTCTAATGAAATTTCCACCTCGCCAGTGGTTCGCTACCTTCTCAATTGCCCAGAACTGCAACCCAGCCAAACAAAGGATTACTAAGGTTCGCCTGCCCTGACAGTGACTTGAGCTGGGCATCGCCGCTTAGTGAAGGATTGGCTCGGATGGCTCGGCTGCTCTCGGCTGCTCTAGTCCTGCAAAGGGAACTGAGTTCCTGCTGTGAAAAAGTGCAGGAGCTCCGTTCCCACGTGTTCCTGCAGGACTTGAGCCCTGGGGGACATGCAAGGAAAATATAAAACAGCATTTTAGCTTGCACATAATTGGATGATAAAATCAGCAGAGCTTCCCCTCATTTCAGATCTACCCATCAGATTTACAGCGACTGCACTTCCAAGTGCACTTTCAGTGTAATTTCAAGTGCACTTTGCCTTTTGTAAATAACCCCCATAGTGTATATAAAGAAAAAAAATGATTTTCACTGCAAGCTTTCTTTATTTTGTAAACAACGGCTTGGGTAGCCAGTCTGTATAATGAGGCTACAAATTAGTGCACTCGGAACAAGATTAGAGATTTTTTGGCATGGAAATAACACACTTTTGCACCACAGCAAGCAAGCTTTATGTGAACAAGCCAAATTATAGTACACTCAGGCCAAGACTTACAATTTGTTTTTAGATAGTCTGGTGTCTTTTTCGCAGACTTTGGATAGAAGTAACAGGTTCAGAACAATTGGGCTTAGTGGTGGTTGGTGGTGCCTTCACCCCGTAACCCTATAGAGGTATTCTTGAAAAAATAAACTAGTTTTTGTGTTTTTTGTTAAGAAAATTATGTTTGACAATAACCTCAAAAGAGAAGTTTAAATAAAAAAAATTACAAAAAAAAATTGGAAATTGCTTTATTCTCTCATCTTGCCATTTTCTTCAACACGTTTTCTACGCCTCATATATACAGTACAATACATTATTACACCTTATTAAAACTTCTCCAAGATGTCCAGACAATGCCTTATCATATATACTCTTCTGTATTGACGAGCTGCATGTTTATGTAGCCATCTGCTGAGATCAGGTATCCCTTGTATTCCATACTCCACTTCAGTTTCACCATTACTGGCTTTTCAGTAAGGCCATTAAGAAATGCTTTTGGGTTTAGTGGCAAACTCATTCTGCTGCTGAAGTCACCGGTGATCTACAGATCAGTGAAAGAAAGAAAACATTTACCTGTGGAAATGCTCAGAGAGCACCCACTGTGAGAGCAGGAAATTTCTAGAGGCACTCTAAATGAAAGCAAGAATTGTACTTTCTGTAAAAAATAAAATAAAAATATTTATATGCACCTGTTAAACAGTGTGGAAAAATTGGTCCATGGGTGTTAATTGTGCTCATGAAACCTATACCAAAATAAAAAGATAGCCTAGACAGTCTTGCATAGATTTCAGATCCCAAAAACAATTAATCAGCAACATCAGCATCAGGGGCTTGATAGCTACTGCTAATCCAGGACTGAATCATTTTTGACAAATGTCTGTCGGTCAACGGAGTCTGTGGACAGACGCGCTCTTTTATTTGTTACAAAACCTTCAGCAGCATTGAATTCTTGTTCAAAAAAGCACACTGGATGCAGGATGCAGGGCAGCTCAGCAGCTCAATTGCATACTGGGCAAGTTCTGGCTAGTTGTCTACTCTTATGACTTAGTAACCCACTGGATTGTCTACTGGAAAGCTTGCCATGTCTGTTTTCGTCCCTAGATAATCTTCCACCATATGATGCAGACGCTGCCGATGGATGTGGTAGCTCTCAGCTCTGGGCGCGGAGGACTACATTTATTTTAAATGCATCACTTAGGTGGCCCCCTTTTCCACCGCTACTCCTCTGACCAACATAAGCCTCAAAACTACCATTTCAAAGAGAATGCAATCTGCCGGTGTCTGGAAAGGTGTTACATAAACTCCTATTTACTGCTTAAGGACCGCCGCGACGCCTATTTACGTTGGCAGAATGGCACGGACAGGCATATGAGCGTACAGGTATGTCCGCTATTAAAATGCCGGCCATGTAGTCGCGCACCGCCGAGCGCGCTTCGATACAAGAAACTTGCTCCGCGTATCTCCATGAGTCCGACCATGGGGTTCCCGCCCCGGACTTGATCGCATCACAGAGGGCAATACCCCGCGATTCGTCTCACGTAGAGTATAGATAGCTTCGGGAGATGCTAATGTAACAATGCAATCTCTCCGCGTTCTGGCCTAGTGACAATTGACACTGATCTCCACTCCTGTAGTTAATCGGAGCGGCTGAGATCAGTGTTATGTCACACACAGCCCATCCCCCCTTACAGTAAGAATCACTCACATTAGGTCACACTTTAACCTCTATAGCGCCACCTAGTGGTTAACCCCTTTACTGTCAGTGTCATTTTCATAGTATTCATGTGCATTTTCATAGCACTGATCACTGTTAAAAATTACAATTAACAATGAAAAAATGACAATGGTCCCAATATGGCATGATTCATGCTTGCATGTTGTCTGTACTCTCCTTTCTGGGCTGACCACTTTCCCTGTGAGCAGCCATAATGATGAAGAAAACCTTGCGTTCTCTCTGGATTCCAAAACCTAGTCTTACATTTTCAGTGACACTTCTCCTCATCCTGAAGCATTGCTTGCAGCCCATGACTATGACGTCACTCTCTTCTCTAAGAAGGATTTCTCTTTAAACTTGCGGTAGTCATCCTTGGTCCCCGTCCATCATAAAATGGTAAACCGATCCAGGAAACTCTATTCGATTAATTAAGGTTTGCAGCAATTTCAGCCACCGGTCCCTAGGCCATTTCTTCTCTTTACAGCAACTTTTTCAAATTTTATTAAGGAAGTCCCCAACCTCCTCCTGCTAGGTAGCATGGGTTGTATAGTAGAAGGAGAGGCCACAAGTCTCAGTCCCTTGCACTGCGCCCCATTCTTTGCGGTTCTGCTATGACCCATTCGTTCACTGTCTCCTACATCACTAGGCCTTCTAGACTGGCCCTCCTAGCTGAGTTGACATCTGTCCCTCAGGCCACGCTTGAGCTCACTTCTGGCATTTCACTCCACGTACTGGCTTTCAGTCGTTGCCATAGGGGTACCATCTTCTGAGGACACCACTGGTCACGATCATTTAGCAGGGTGAGTTCCAGAATTCACAACCTCCCGTCCAGGCTTGGTTATTCCACGAACATTCCTGTGAAAGGGGCACTGGGCAACAGCATGTTCCCCACTCACTACATCACATGCAGTGCAGAGGTGCTCTTTGCCTCATGCTGTGGCACCTTTGACCTCGCTAGCTGCCCAGGCGACAGAACGTCCTCTCTTTACTTCCCACTTTAACTGTGGGTGACATGATTATTTACCCTAGTGTCACAGCGAGTGGTCACACTCAGACAAATTATCTGGTTTGGCGGGTGGGCATAGTGGTGAAATACCCTCTAGCCACAATAGCCATTCCCTGGCTTAAGCAAGGAAATTACTTCCTTTTTTTGCTTTGAAAATAATTTTATTACGCTTTGAATTTTCTCCTATTCAATATGTATTTGATCACAAATAGCATGCCAACATCTAGTCCATCAAAGTAAATGTTGG